>OU015760.1:39295821-39385821 GCA_907169655.1 Acomys percivali
TCTCTCTCTCTCTCTCTCTCTCTCTCTCTCTCTCTCTCTCTCTCTCTTGCCTACCATCAACATGAAAATAACAGCAACTAACAACTACTGGTCATTAATATCACTCAACATCAGTGGCCTCAACTCCCCAATAAAAAGACACAAGCTATCAGAATGGATGCAAAACCAGGACCCATCATTCTGCTACATACAAGAAACATACTTCTCCAACAAAGATATACATTACATCAGAGTAAAGGGCTAGAAAAAAGTATTCCAAACAAAAGAACCCAAGAAGACAATTCTCAATGTCTTCACTGTTTATGATATATATCTATTCATGAGGGTCATTAGATTGCTTTACCTAATTTTAGTTATGAAAACATATTTAAAACATTGGTTATGCAGTCAAGTCCTTTCCTGAATATATTTCAGAAGGAAACTCATACTGACAACAAAAGATATTTTCGTTGGGCTTTATAAAGCCAATACCGAAAAAAGTCTTGGGAAAATAGCCTGGTGTTTTTACTTGATATACAGTTTTCTCAGTTTTATACATGTGAAAACAACTTCTGGTTGATTACTGGTTACCATGCAATTATGAGAAAGTTAAGAAAAGAAATATTTACCCAAATCAATTGTTATTACATAACACAATCTTATAGTGAGTTTTTAGCTCGTTTTCCCCCTTCAATGGGCTATATTTTCAAATATCTAATATGGAAAGCCTTAGGAAAAGACTTCTAGGAAAATATTTATAAAAATCAACAAGGAAATATTGAAATTTGCAGACAAATGGATGGAACTAGAAATGATCATCCTGCGTGAGGTAACCCAGACCCAAAAAGGCACACATGGTATATACTCACTTACAAGTGGATATTAGCCCAATATGGATGTTCTCTGAGAGTCTCTACTCAGTGGGAGATTGGGACAAATGCTCAGACTCACTGCTGGACTCAAAGTGAGAGTGGTATGGAAGAATGGGGTCAGGGGAATAAAAAGACCCAGAGTGTCCAGGAACCCTACAAGAAGACCATCAAGTCTGGCAGATCTGGGCCCAGGGGGGTCTGCACAAACTGTTGTACCAAAAAATGATAATGCAAGTTGTAAACATAGAACCCCTGTTCAGATCTATCCAATGGACAGCTCATTCTCCACTATTGTGGGGAGAGCTGGTACTGCCTCTGACATGAACTCTGGTGAGCCAAATTTGATCATTTCCCCTTGGTGGGGAGGCCTGGTGGCACACAGAGGAAGGGGAAGCAGGCTATCCGCATGAGACCAGATAGCCTGTGGTTACATGGTGTGGGAGGATGTTCCCTTCTATCACAGGTCTAGGGAGGGGAATAGGGCAGAAGAGGGAAGGAGGAGGAGAACAGGAAGATACAAGTGTGGAGATAACAATCAGAATGTAATATGAATAAATTATAATAAAAATCAATATGAAAGATTACTACTAATATTTTGACTTTATATATGATTGCCACAAACCTAATGAGACCACTCTTATTTTGTGATTAAAACCAAACTTTCCTTCACATTGAAAATTAATTTCTTTATTTATATATATTGTATGTAAGTGTTCATTTTTCTGTAGGTAAACTATTTTTATACCATCCCCAAGAGAACAAAATAAAATCTTGATACACTGGAACTGGAGTAATAAGCATGTGTGGGATACTGGATATAAGTTTCAGAACTGAACAAGTCCACTGAAATAACAGCAAATATTCTTAACAGTGGAAGCATCTATCCAGTTACTGTCTTTCATATTAACTTTTGAGATTATAATGTAATTACATCATTTCCCCTTTCAAATTCTATCCTCTTAACTCCACCATGGCCACACATTTTCTCTTTCAAATTCAATGACTCTTCTACTTTAATAGTTTCAACTATTAATAGTTGCACACACACACACACGCACTCACATTCAAAATAAATTGGATTTTTCTCTTTCAAAATAGTAAACTTCAGGTTTTTTGTTCTTTATGTCTCCTTTAATATCAGATTATAGTCTTCCATACTAATATTCCTAAATATTCTTATTCCCAATTATATCAGAGTCACAAAACTAAAATCTTCAAGTGTCTCTTCTTGCCTTGCAGCTAACCTACTACTCCAAGAAAAGAATTGGCTTTGCCAGTTGATGTTCAAGATGTATAAAAGTACTGATGAGCTAATTACAAGATAATGTGCATGGGCTGCAAGATTTGCTTAGGGTGAGCAAATGTCCCTGTTGTGTGCTGGAGCACCTTCTGGGTGTATTCCAAGGAGTGGAATAGCTGGGTCTTGAGGAAGCCTTATTCCCAGTTTTCGATATAGCACCAGATAGATTTCAAAAGTGGTTGTACTAGTTTGCATTCCCACCCGCAATGAAGGAGTGTCCCTTTCTCCCCACATCCTCACCAGCATGTGGTGTCACTTGAGCTTTTTTTCTTGGACATTCTGATGGGTGTAAGATGGAATCTCAAAGTTGTTTTGATTTGCATTTCCCTGATGATTAAGTGTTTCTCAGCCATTTGATATTCCTCTGTTGAGAATTCTCTGTTTAGTTCTGAGCCCCATTTCTCAATTGGGTTATTTGGTTTGGTGATGTTTAATTTCTTGAATTCTTTATATATTTTGGATATTAGACCTTTGTCAGACTTAGGGTTGGTGAAGATCTTTTCCCAATCTGTTGGTGGTTGCTTTGTTCTTTTGACAGTATCTCCTGCCATACAGAAGCTTCTCAGCCTCATGAGGTCTCATTTATTAATTGTTGACCTTAAGGCTTGGGCTGTTGGTGTTCTGTTCAGGGAGTTGTCTCCTGTGCCAATGTGTTCCAGGCTCTTCCCCACTTTTTCTTCTAAGTGACTTAGTGTCTCTGGTTTTATGTTAAGGTCTTTGATCCACTTGGACTTGATTTTTGTGCATGTTGACAAATATGGGTCTAATTTCATTTTTTTTACATGTAGACATCCAGTTGGACCAGCACCATTTGTTGAAGATGCTATCCTTTTCCATTGAATAGATTTGCTTCTTTGTCAAAAATCAAGTGACCATATGTCTGTGGATTCATTTCTGGGACTTCAATTTGATTCCACTGATCAACCAGGCTATTGCTATGCCAGTACCATGCTGTTTTAAATACTGTTGCTTTATTGTACATCTTGGGATCAGGTATGGAGATTCCTCCAGATGATCTTTTATTGTACAAGATTGTTTTAGCTGTTCTGGTTTTTTGTTTCTTTGTTTGTTTTTCCATATGATGTTGAAAATTGAACTTTGACTGTCCTTAAAAAATTGTGTAGGTATTTTGATAGGGATTGCATTGAATCTGTAAATTGCTTTTGGTAAGACGGCCATTTTTACTATGTTAATTCTCCTGATCCACGAGCAAGGAAGATCATTCCATCTTCTCATTTGCTCAACCATATTCATAATAGCTAGAACCTGGAAACAGCCTAAGTGTCCCTCAGTAGAAGAATGGATGAAGAAATTGTGATACATTTACACTATGGAATACTACTTAGCTATTAAAAACAAGTTGAAGGATCCAGAGGGTCCTAGAATCCTACCTACAAGAAGAACATTATGATAGGCAGATTTGGGCTCAGGGGTCCTGCTCAATCTATGGCACCAGCCAAGGACAATACAGGCCATAAACTTCAAACCCCTACACAGATCTAGCCAATGGACAGGACATTCTCCACAGTTGAGTGGAGAGTGGGGTCTGACTTTCACACATACTCTGGTGCCTCATATTTGACCACATCCCCTGAATAGGGAGACCTGGTGGCACTCAGAGGAAGGATAGCAGGTTACCAAGAAGAGAGTTGATACCCTATGAGCATATACAGGGGGAGGAAGTCTCCCTCAGTCACAGTCTTAGGGGAGGAAAGTAAGGGGAAATGGGAGGGAGGAAGGAATGGAAAGATACAAGGGATGGGCTAACAATTGAGATGTAATATGAACAAATTAATAAAATAAAATTTAAAAAAATTAGAAAAATACAAAGCAAAAAAAAAAATCCCAAAATTTGTGGACAAATGGATTGAACTACTAATGATCATAATGAGTGAGTTAACCCAGAAGCAGAAAGCATCAAATGGTACATACTCACTTATATCTGGACACTAGTCAAAGGGGCATGTCCCATGAAAGCCTTCATTTACCAGGAAAGTGGGACAGAGGGGAGGACATCCTATTGTGTTTTCAGGTGAGAGAAGCAAGGGAGAATGAGGAAATAGAAGGATCCAGAGAGTCCTAGAAACCTACAAGTAGAACATTATGAAGGGGAGATTTGGGCCCAGGGATTCCGCTCAAACTATGGCACCAGCCAAGGACAATACATGCAGTAAACTTTGAACCCCTACCCAGATCTAGCCAATGGACAGGACATTTGCCTCAGTTGAGTGGAGAGTGGGGACTGACTTTCACATGAACTCTGGTGCCCCATGTTTGATCAGGTCCTCTGGATGGGGAGGCCTGTCATCACTCAGAGGAAGGATAGCAGGCTACCAAGAAGAGACTTGATACCCTATGAGCATGTCCAGGGGGAGGAGGACCCCCTCAGTCACAGTCATAGGGGAGGAGAGTAGGGGGAAAATGGGAGGGAGGGAGGAATGGGAGGATACAAGGGATGGGATAATAATTGAGATGTAATATGAATAAGTTTATATATCTATCTATATATCTATATCTATATCTATCTATATCTATCTATCTATATCTATCTATCTATATCTATATCTATCTATCTATATAGATAGATAGATAGATAGATAGATAGATAGGTAGATAGATAGATAGATATAGATAGATAGATAGATAGATATAAGATTTGTTTAGGAAAGTTGATAACTAACTTAATTTCAGATGAACTTTTCTGATGTCCAGACTTTGACCTTTCTCAGTATTCGTCTAAATAAGTTCTAATTTATTTATGGAAGCAATGGTAGAAGGATTTTCCCTAGAGACAAGGAAGTACTATTTCAAACCATTCTCAAAGCTTATAATTGTTTCTCAGTTACAAGGCTTTCATTTGTTAGGAATAAAAGAAAGACTGACCATGCTAGGATTTATCTTAACCTCATGGCTCTAGAGATAGTGATTTATAAACCCCCATGGTTTTGGTTGGAGAATGAAATTGCCTACTCTGTAGACTTGCCTTCTCTTCTATATTCTGAAATAGGATTTTTCTCTACTCTTCCTCAAAGCCTTAGGCTCAAATCCTTCTTCATAGTTCCTTATGACTCTCCAAATATTCACTGATTATTCTATTGCTTATTCCCTTTACATGTTTAAAAAGTGCCCTTCATTTGTTTTGATATGCTCTTGAAAAAATGAATATGCTCTCTAATTGAAACAATTCAACCAAAAAGATCTTAGTGATTGTCTCGTGTATTCTGTTGAGATGATACAACATCACTATTGCAATTTTACGGGCAATGCAAAGACATATGGTAGAAAACAACCTCTTTATTAACATTAGCCATAATGTTTATCAGGAAAATCAATATGGAGCCAAGGGTATAGTTCAGTGGTTGACATTTTGCTGAACATGTGCTTAACTAGTGATAAATAAATAAATAAATAAATAAATAAATAAATAAATAAATGAATAAATAAATAAATAAATCTCACCATGTAGATGTAATCAACAGGCCTTCAGAAGTGCTTGTGTTTGTTCAGTTCTCCTTAACTTATTCCACCTTCTTTGAATAAACACCACTACCAATTCGATAAATCTGTTTTGCTAAATGCTCAAGGGAATATGAAAAAAGGGAAAAACAGAGCATAGAAGCAGATATAAAATTGAAACTATTAAAATCAATGGGTCATGGGACTGGAGTCATAGCTTAGCCATTGAGAACTCATGTTGCTATTGCAGAGGATTGGAGCTTGGATTCCACTAACTGTATCAGGTGGTTCACACTCACATGTAACTACAGATCCATAGAATCCAATGCTTCTTCTGGCTTCTACAGATATCTGTACCCATATGCACATGCATATACATACATTCACATACACATGACTTAAAAAGAAAAACACACAAACAAACAAGAAAAATGGTAGTTCTGAAATTTCTTGAATCCTATTCCTAAAACCATATTCCCTAAACTGCTTATTCCTAGTCACAACACTAGATACTACCAGTAGGTTGACTGCGGTCTCTCAACTCCTGCATTTGCTTTCCAGATCTCAGGTGTTCCAAAACCTCTTTTAATTTTTTAAAAATTGCAATATATTAAAAATCTACAGGGGGAAAGTTTTTAAATGATAATTTTGAGGGTAAGTTATATTATGAATCTCAGACATAAAGTGAATACATGGCAAAGAATTTGTTTTATACATATGCTATGAGGAAGCTAAGCAGATGTTATAACTGGTTCAAAGGAAAAACCAAATTAACACGCGTTTATTTGGAGTAAAGTAATGTTGAAGGAAATTGTAAATGAAGTCAAACTTTTATTTTTGTGTATGAGAGGAGAAATCAATTAAATTTCAGTCAATATAGTTTATACACAATGTTGGACCTTATTTAAGCCCAGTATCTCTCAGTTGTCCACAGATTATTAAAAAGTGAAGAATAGAGCACTGGTAGAATAAGATGACTCAGAAATTTGAACTACAGAAAATGTAGATTTCATTGAAATGGTTGTTGCTTTGATATATATGCATGATATTTTATAGAGTTAGAATACAAGTCTAAGAAAAACTAAATTCAAATAATATTAAATATTATATCAAATCTAGTTGTGTATTTTAAAATAAAAGTTTTTCTTTAGTGACTTTGTAAACCTAAACCCATACATGGGAAACTCTTCATTATATTTTATTGTGTTTAAAATACAAAATTTGCCATCTTAACAATTTCTAATATCTAATTCAGTCAAATATATTCACATTGTTGTACAATAACCTCCATAACTTTTCATCTTATAGAATGGAAACATTTTATCAATTAATTATCACTACATTTCTCCATCGTTACCAGCCCTTATCAATTATTACTACACTTTCTGATTCTATGAGTTCGAGTACTCTACATATATCAGATTTAGATGAAACATAAAATATTCATTCCAGAATTTTCTACCTATTTAATAGTAGATTATATGCCGTGGAGTACCATATTTGATTGATATGTTCACCCATTGCTGTCAACTTACATTGTTTCCATGTTTGGTCTGTTATGAAAATATAATTCTGCTGTGATCATGAATATAAAAATATCTTTTCAAAATACCTCTTTCAGTTCTTTTAGATACTATATCAGATGGTATCATAGCTAGATCATGTGGCAATTCTACATTTTCCATATTTTTGGAAGCAACTGCGCTATTTTATATTCCAACAAATAGCTCAGCAAAGTTGGAATTTCTCCATATCCTTGCTGAGAGTTGTGACTTTGTTTTGCTTTCTTAAAAGCCATTCAAATGTACACAAGAAAGCATTTCATTGTGGCTTTGATTTGAATATTTCTAATGATTAATGCTCATGAATATGTTTTCACTTTTCATGAATAATTTATGCATCTTCTTTGGAAAACATTCTTTGCCTATTCAAAAAGTTTCCACTCTTTTTTTTTTACTCTTTTTTTTTATTAATTTATTCTTGTTACATCTCTATGGTTATCCCATCCCTTGTATCCTCCCATTCTTCCCTCCCTCCCATTTTCCCCTTATTCCCCTCCCCTATGACTGTTCCTTAGAGGGATTACCTCCCCCTGTATATGCTCATAGGGTATCAAGACTCTTCTTGGTGACCTGCTGTCCTTCCTCTGAGTGCCACTAGGTCTCCCCCTCCAGGGGACATAGTAATGTCTTTCTATATTATGGATATTAAACCCTTAGTAAAATATATGATTTAAAAATGTTTTCCTATTCTATAAGTTCACTTTCCATTCTTGTTGTTCGTATTCATTGTATACTTTGATGTGATGAAATAATTTTTATTGTAGCTATGAATTTTTTTTACAGTTTTTAATATTGAGTATATCTTATATACATTAATCATTTTCTCTTCTCTTTTCTAATTTTTCTCCCATCTAACAATAACTGGATTGCATATATGTTTTTAGATATTTTTATATTTTATTAATATTCAGACACAGCCAACTTTTAATTTTCTTGATTTTATTAGTTTCTGTATCTTTCATTAAAATTATTTTGTTCAATTTTGATTCAAGTTCTTTCTGTATGTAGTCGAGAATCACTTAAACTTATTATGTATTATAAACTGGTCACTAGTGCTGATCCTCAGCCTCATCTTCACCAGTACTATTAGTAAAATCATGTGCCAGCAGATTTCCAAACTTGTGTATCATTGGCCTTTCTTAATATTTGACTGTTTTGCCCCTTATATCTTATCCTCTTATCTTTTGTACCTTAAAACTGATGCATTCTCTAGACTCTAACCCCTTCTGCTTTCATGCCATGTGTGTGTGTGTGTATAGATTATACATATACTTATATATAGTTTTTGTATATAATATAAATATTTTATATAATATAAAGTGTAATATTTGTCTTTGCCCTATTACTCTCTTTTATTCTGTCCATACTGGTTTTATTAACCTTTCTTAGTATAAATAGCCCCTTTTCTACTTTCATGATTTATATGTTCATTTCTATTGAGCATATTAATTTTCCTGAAATTATCATGGTAATGTTATTAAGAAAAAAATCAAATAGTAAAGTCCAATGTTCCTACTTTCAGAATTTTCATCTTATACTGTAAGCATTATTTAAATTAACAGTTCTTTTCCTTAATATTCATTTGTTTATATCAATAATATTAATATGGTATACATTAGCTACTTCAATCATAAAGTACACTAGAAAGAGTATGGTGACACAGTAATGACAGATTAACTATCTGCCTTGGGAAACTATTCCTGGTATATTAGAAAATTCACAAGCATTATATTTTCACATTTGGGTGATGTTAAAGATTCTTCAGAAAAGGAAACAAAGACTGATTGTTTTAAAATGTCTTATGAATTGTTGTATAAAATGTTAACTAATATATTATAATGTATTATTAAGCACAGAATAATTTAAAATAGGGATATTTAGAAAGATGCAGATTTTTGTTACAAAGAATTAGATTTATCACAAACAAAATACCTTACTGTTGGTAGTAATCCACTTGAAACTTTGGATTTTGGCAATTTAAGGAAGACTGAGCTAGGAGCTTTTCAGGTTTTCATTCAATCAACAATTTTTTTTTTTCTTCTATGGAAGTTTCATATCTTGAATGTCTGTAGTTTCACTTAGTTGTGTGATTTGATGGTGAGAGTGTTGATGATTAAAATAGACAAGTTGCATAGATTTTTTTTTGAGGAATTAGAGGATGAGAATTAGGTGGCATGAGTAATTCTTTATTTGTGCCACTATTCTGTTCATTATCATTATAATTTTTGTTGAAATAGATATACTTTGTAATTGAACTTTCCATTTTTTGAGAACTTCATATATGAGTACTGTATCATGTCATTTACATTCCCCCATCTCCTCCTGCAAACTCTTCCTGTATCACCACATACCTTTTCAACTTCATGACCTCTTCTTACACACAGGCGCACACACACACACACACACACACACACACACACACACACACACATTTAGGACTCAGCCCTTGGGATTGGATAACCTAGATATTACAAAATTATAATGAAGATGTTTAATTATCTCATATTATGGGGGAACTGTAAGTAAATGATCCAAAATAAATTATCAGGATAAGGTGATCTCATATGCTTAGCCACTGGTGAACTATTTGACAACATGGCATAGAGATAGGAAGGAAAACATTACGGTGAAGAAAAAGCTGAGGATGTAGTGTGCCCTTACTTTATAATTGCCTGTTCTTGTGAGAACCCATCAAGGCAACATTAGCATGAGTAGCCTCCAAAAGTAGTGGCATAAAGATCCAACAACCTCACGCTATGCCTCATCTCTTAAAAGTCTGTTGTGATTTGAATGGGATTGGCTTCCATAGACTCATATATTTAAATATTTTGTTCCCAGTTGATGGAATGTTTGGGAGGATCATGCAGTGTGGCCTTTTGGAGGAGGTATGAGACCAGAGGTGGCCTTTGAGGTTTCAGAGGCCCATATCAGGCCCAGTTACTTTCACATACACTTTCTCTGTGTGACATATGCATGTAGATCATATGTAAACTGTCAGCTACTGCTCCAGCAAAATGATTTCCTGTTGCTATGATCCTTATGATGATGGCCATAGAATCACCTTCTGAAACTGTAAGCAAGCCCTCAATTAAGTGCTTTCTTTTATAAGTGACTTTGGTCATGGTGTCTATTCACAGCAATAGAAAAGTAGCTATGGCAAGGTCTTACTACCTATATTCTTCCATATTTAATAGCAGGCGTCCAACACATGACCCTTTCAGCATACATTCAAATTCCATCCAAGCCATAGAACAAAATGTTGTATTTATTTGATTGTTCTTTTGAAGATATATTAAAGTCTCAGCTTTGAGTGTTATTTATCATTAAGTAAAATATATTTGGATTTCTCTTTTTAAAAAATTCATAAAAATCTGTGTTTCCCAACTCATTTAGAAATAGGCACAGTACTGATGCACTTAGATGAGATAATATTATCTTAGAATAATGTAGTACATTAATTCAACAGAACAGGGAATTGTCTTTGTTTTATTTCTGTTGTTCTGACAAAATAGTCTTTAAAAAATATTTTTATTTAGTTATTTAAAAAATTTAATTTACTATAATTTATTTAATTACATACCCATTGTTTTCCCCTCACTGGAATGTTCCTGTTCCCACCCTTCTTCCCTCTTCTGCCCTATTCCCCTCCTTTAGAACTGTGACAGAAGGGAAACTTTTCCCTTACCATATGAGCATGGCCTATCAGGTCTTATCCAGATAGCCTGCTTCCCCTTCCTCTGTGTGCTCACTGGAAAAAATATTCTAAGAGGAAAAAAAAACTTAGAAAAGACAGGGCTTTTTTTTTTTCAGCTTACAATTCCTGGATACAGTCCATCATTGTAGAACAGTAAAAGCTGGTTTATATCATGTCCACAGCCAAAAGCAGAGAGAAACAAATACATACATGCTTGCGTGTTTTATGACTTATCCACAGTTCAGTTTCTCCCCAGCTTGAACCAACTGTCTATACCAGGGTACCACACACAGTCGGCTTGATCTTCTCATATCAATTACTTTAAGACAATGTCTAAAGACATGTCCATAGGTCAACCATAATGCAGACAAGTATCAATTGAGACATTCCAGGTGAATTGGCATTGTATCAAGTTGACAATTAAGGCTAATCATAACAGTGACTTATTAAGAGAAACTTATATACAGAAACAGACATGGATAAAAAATGATGTAGATATGAAGGCAGATATTTAGGTGACATGTCTATAAGTTTATCAACTACAATGATTATAGCTAAGCTACCAGCAACTCAGGCAGAATCATGGGGAAATTTTTCCTCAATTTTTGTGAGGAAGTAACCAGGCTGAGAGCTGTCTCTAAGATCTTTAATGTCAACAACGATGAGAAAATAACTTTTTGGTGATTTAGTGATCTATCTGGTTATAACACTGCTATGGCAGCAGTAGTGCACAGATACATAAAGAGTAGATGTAGGCTTTGAATCTTTAAATATGCATGTTTCCTTTGGAATACCTATAGAGGTTAGGAAAATAACAAATAGCCAAGAAAGAGGAAGTGATCTCCCAAGGGAGGGGACATATAATACAGAGATATATAACATGATAAAAAAGAACAATGGAACAAGATGATTAAATGAAATGGGCCATGAAATGTATAGTAGCAGAGGAAATATGGGAGGAATATTTCAAGGACTTTTGAAAAAATACATGGAAACCTGCTACTGTAGAAGCTTTCCAAAATATATACATTTACAAACAAAATGAGTTTAAATGAAGTTACCCTATAAAAAAAGGGGCAGTAATCCAACTAAATACCATATGCTACATATGCTAACAAACAAAAACACCACTATAAAGAATTAGTTACTTATTTCTGAGTTGTTGGCAATGGATTTCCCTAGACCCCTAAACAGTAAAAGGTTGATGCCAATGTTATTTTTTTAAGTATTTATTATTATGTATACAGTGCTCTGCCTGCATGTACACCTGCAGGCCAGAAGAGGGCACCAGATCACATCATAGATGGTTGTGAGCCACCATGTAGTTGCTGGGAATTGAACTCAGGACCTTTGGAAGAGCAGCCAATGCTCTTAACCTCTGAGCCATCTCTCCAGACCCGCTAATGTTATTTTTAACCCTCCAGAACTCTATTGCTGAAGACAAAATAAACTTGAGTGATAGAAAATGGACAATTCAACCTTACTCACCTGGGAGCTTCATTCCTACTTTCCCTCTTTCATAGTGCTGAAAGATACTATTCATACTACCAGAGGAGAAAATTAATCATGACTTTCACCCAATAGGGAACCTTGAAAACTGCAATAAATAACAACTGGCCTGATAAGACATGTCCACTGGTGCAGGGCATTAATGTTCTATGAGTATAACCCCCACTTAGTGATTGGACTTAAAGCTCACTCTATGAGATGGAACCAGTTTCTGAAACTGTTAAAGGGCCATGAATCTTCAGCTAGAGAGAAGACCCTGGAGAAGAACAAACTCCTATTATTCAGCTAAGTGGACATAGCATTAAAATGATTCCTTATAAGTTACTGCTATACCCATGGATCAGTGCATCTCTCAACCCTCTTCAAAAAATTTCTTTTGCAGTAGACATCAATTAACACAGACCCTCAACTGTTCAATATGTAGAGCATAAGAAATTGTGGAGTGTCTTAACCTAAATGGATTTTATATACCACATCCCTCCCCACAAACTCAATGACCTTCATGAAAGAGAGAGAAGAAAGAGTTTAAGGGCAAGAGGTGGTGATGGATAATCTCAAAGAAACTTTTTGAGACACAGTAGGGCAGTTTTACATATGACTTCATAATTATTGTTATAACATGCACAAAAACTGCAAAGTGAAGCCAGACAAAATTGCATTATTAAACAGTGGCTATGAATATAAAATTCCAATCCCAGGTGGAGAACTGTTGGCATTAAATTGATGTTAGGAAAAAGAATACTCTCTCTCTTTCTCTCTCTCTCTCTCTCTCTCTCTCTCTCTCTCTCTCTCTCTCTCTTTCTATCTCTATCTCTCTGAATAATGTGTGGCTGTGGGTCTCCATACTTGTTCCCATCTGCTGTAGGAGCATGCTGCTCTGATGATGCATGATCAAGAGCAAGGCACACATCTATGATTATAGCAGAATATCAATAAGAATCATTGTATTATTCCTTTTTGTTAATACCAGTAGTATTTGATTTTGCCCTAAGTCTCTGGGCTATCTAGCCTCTGTTTCTTGGTCATCAAGCAGTGTGGTGTATACATTCTATCTCATGGGGTGGGCCTTAAGCCACATTAGTTACTGGTTGCATGCTTCCACAAACTTTTTGTCAACATTGTCCTAGCATATTTTACAGTTTTTTTGGATGGCTTGTTGTTTATGTTTCCATTTTGGTAGCATGCTTAGTACTTTCCTGGACCAAAGATTCTAGCACAGAGGGGTAAATACTCCATTTGGTCATAAATTGGATTTCTTCATGTTCAATGAATTGTGTAGGGGTCTTGCTGCCAGTTTGCAGAGAGCATCTTAGTGTCTTGGCAGCAGCCTAGGTTGTTTGAAGATTCCTCTGGAGCTCCTTTGGCCCAAACTCAACAAAGTGTAACCCATTCCCAGTTCTGTAAGTTTTTAATGTACTAGATTTTCATACTTCCCATTAAATGCACCTTAATTTTAGCTGTCTCTCTCTCCATTCCCTTCTTTAACCACTTCTGCATTCTTCCCCACTTTATCCTTCTCTTCCAGCACCCATCCATTCATAATAATTGTATTTCCTCCTTTTTTATGAGACCTATGTGTTCCCTATAGTCTCCTACTCTATACCTATTCTTTGTGTTTCTAGTAATTTTAGCTTGGTTATCATTGACTTAACTTCCATGTGTTTGAGAATTAATACCATATTTCTCTTTCTGGGTCTGAGGTACTTCATTTAGGTTGATTTTCCCCCAGAATTTGTTTCTAAATTTCATGATTGTCTATTTTTAACAGGTGAATAATATTCCATTGGGTAAATATACCATACTTTATTTATCCATTCTTCTGTTGGAGTGGACATCTAGATAGTTTACAAATTATAGATATTATGAATAGAACAGCAATGAACATGATTAAGAAGTATCTCTGTGGTAAAAATGAAACAACCATGGGGTAGATGTACAAGACTCATATAAATAGATCTTGAGGAATATCTATACCAATCTTCCTGAGGAATCTACACAATGATTTCCACTGTGGCCATACAAGTTTGCACTCCCACCAGCAATGGATGAGTGTTCTCTTAACTCCAAATCCCCACCAGTATGGGCTGTCACATGTTCTATTGATCTTAGACATTTGTCAAGTGTAAGATGAAATCTCAAAGTAGTTTGGATTTGGAAAACTTCAAATCACTGAAGAAAGAAATTGAAAGAATATCAGAAGATGGGAAGATTCCCCATAGCAAAAATGGCCATCTTACCAAAATCAATCAACAGATTCAAGGGAATTCCCATCAAAATTCCAGCCCAATTTTGAGAGATATTATATCATTTTTCTTTAATGGTATGATCCCTGGTAGGTTGGTTACAGTTGAGGGCAGGCCACACACTGAAGAGTATATGAAAAACTCAAGTAGATCTCATTGACAAAAACAAAGAAACAAAGCAAGCAAACAAACCACAATTTGACATTGGGTAGGTAGAGAAGAGACAGTAGAGAAGACCATTAAGGAGGAGATGGTGGGATGAATATGATCCAAATATATGCTGTGGAAAAGTTTTCAAGAACAAACACAACTATTATTTTAAAAAAGAGTTTGGAGGTATTCAAGTGAACTATGAAACAAATCAGCAGGCATTAGTTTACACTGCAGTTGATGTGCCTTTACCTTTTTACTTGCACTGTAAAGTCCTAAAATTAAACATAGTTTTAAGAATATACTGAAGTCAGATATTATTTGGTAATAATTATGCACAGATATTTTATTCATAGAGATTTCAAATAAAGATGCATTATTATGCATATAGCTAAAATGTTTTCACTTAACCATGCAAATGAGTTCATTCTCCTTGCTAATGATATATAGATAGAAAAGCATTTCAATTTTGTTTACACCTAGAATGCTTTTCAGAGGAGCTGCTATTTTCCCCATTAACAAAGAAACTCTTGAAATGAATTCACAAAGTAAAAATACTAGGGATGTATCAAAGTTTAGAGTTTGTTGCCAGGAAAAGATGAGGTCAAGGTGAATATAAATTAAGCTGAATATATTTTTATGACAATAAACATGATTTGTAGGACAATTAAAACAAGTTTTGCCCTGAGTCAAAAACTTAAAGTTTTTTCAAAAATATTAGCAGATGAGTTTTTTGGTTATTGGTGGATTATCAAGCTAAAATATAGACTTAGAAAATGACTTAAGCACTTGACTTCTAGCTATATTAATCTATAATAGAACCTTCAATATTCAATAGAAAAGGTTTGTCTTTCTTGCCCCGAGAGGCAGATGCAGGGCAAATCTTTTCTACAAGTGATTAGATTTGCAATTTGAGGGAGCAGTTTTAGGGAGCAAGATTTTAATGAAACAAAGTGGATAATGTCTTTTGTAGAAAGAAAGATATGGAGCCATATTCCCTATCAGCCATTTTCCAGCTTCAGACAAGTTATATGAATTACTTGGCCTCAAGTAGGTAAGAATGTATCTTGAAAGACTTCAATAATTTTGAAAATTAAATGTAAAATGCCTAGCAGAGATTGCAGCCTGTAGGAAGAGGTTAATAACTAGTAGTTTTAATTGGTGTTTTTTAGCTAATTTTTCTCCCACCTGAACCTGATGTGAGAATTCTTTCACCATTTGGCTTAGAGTGTTATTTTTTCAATATGAAAATATACAACTGTTAATTTTAAAATGGAAAATAATAAAATTATAGCAAATACAAGGATATGGTAGAGGTTAGATCGTGGTGTTCAAGCATGTCCATATTTCATTTTTGTTTTTGTTTTTGAGAAAGGGTTCCTCTGTGTAGCCTTAGCTGTCTTGGACTCACTTTGTAGACCAGGATGGCCTCTAACTCACAACAATCCACTTGCCTCTGCCTCCTAAGTGTTGGGATTAAAGGTGTGCACCATCATGCCCAGTGGATGTCCATATTTCAAATCTCAGAATTGGAATATGTTTGATTACACAGCAAAATAGGTTTCTTTGATGTGATAGTGTTAAAGATTTTGAACATGTCTAATTCAGGTAGATTTGTTGTATTCATGTGAGCAAGACAAAAAAGGAAAGCTTATAGGATGATAGAGGCAGAAATTGAAGTGTTACAGTTTGAAGGTGAGGTAGGGGTCCTGAAGCATGAAATTCAGTTAGCCTTAACAACTAGAAATGGCAAGGAAGATGCCTTGCTAAAGCCTTGCGAAGAAACAGGCCTTTGAAACTTTAGTCCAGTGAAGATAATTGAAGATTTCTGACATACAGAACTCTAAAATACTATATTCATGCTTCTCAAAGAAATATGTGTAATGTTTGATACAGTGATAACAAGAAACAAATACTAGGACATGCAAATACATTTGATGTCTGTTTATGTTAGTCAATAATATGTAACAATGCACCAATCCCCTCAGAACATGGTGACAGAAATTGATTTAATATTAAACTATATGTTGTTATCTTTGTGTGTACCGTGTGGACAAACATGTTTGCATTATTGCACTTGTTTTTTTTTATAAATGATTTTTTTATTAATTTATTCTTGTTACATCTCTATGGTTATCCCATCCCTTGTATCCTCCCATTCTCCCCTCCCTCCCATTTCCCCTTATTCCCTTCCCCTATGACTGTTCCTGAGAAGGATTACCTCCCCCTGTATATGCTCATAGGGTATCAAGTCTCTTCTTGGTAACCTGCTGAACAGAACATTATTGCACTTGTATATGCAATTGTGCATGAACATGTCAGCTTGTGAAGTCAGAATCCAAGGTCAGCTATCTCCTTCAATTGTTCATTTCTCCCCACCTTATCCTTACTTTTCTTTGAGACAGGATTTCCCATTGAACCTGGAGGTTACTAATTCAGTGACAGTGGTTAGATTGTAGGCCTGAGAGATCCTACCTGTCTACATCTCTCCAGTGCTTGAGTTAGAGACATGTACTAATGCCTCTATTTTATGGTTGTTGTTTTGTTTTTGTTTTCTGTGGGTCCTATAAGATGAACTCAAGTTCTCATGTTAGAGTAGTAATCATTTTATCAACTGAGACATCTTCCCAGTATTATTTTTTTTGTTATTCTAATTGTGTATTTTATGTAGTTCACTGGGAAACCACATTACACACATAGAATATATGATGAGCACCTCTGTGTAGATTATATACTTGTAATTCCAGACATGGGGCATTTATTTTTAGGGGTTACATTCAAAATCCTCTCTGGGAGACATTTCAAAGCATTCAATTAATTTTTGTCTAACATTTATTTCACTCACAAGTCTTTAGGGCTGCTATAGGGTTCTGTTAATCTGGCATGGTTTCAGTTGGTCTCGGGTGATATGGCTCATATTTCTCAGATAACTGTCTTTCACTTTTTTAGTCTGGTAGCTTTAGAGACAGTTGAGCTTGTTCCCACAATCTCCCAAAAACATTTTTCTAGGTTGAGGAAAAGGGACTTCTAAGGGAGAGAAAAAAGATGAATGTTTGACCACTTGAAGCTACCACCAAATTGACATAGCATCATATGCATTGCATTATGTGTCCAAGGTAGGACACAAAAGATGTGCAAATTTTGTTGACTGATAAACTAGACTTAGTTTCTTTAACATGAGATGACCACAAGGTCACATTGCAAAGACCGTGGATAGAAAAAGTTAAACACTTTGAAATATTCTTATGTATATCACATATTCTTATGTATACTTTTGGAAAATCATGTCTTGACTCTCAGCTGATATTCTAACCCTTATATTTGACCATCACTTCAACTACCTTATAAGTTACTGTGTCTGTGTAATAACTATATGGTGATGTGTTTATGATAAACTATTGTGGTTAGGCTTTAAGTTTTAAAAGGATCTGATCAAGTAATTCACTTGACAACATTAATAACTATTTGCCTAGTGAATGTGCTCCTCACTCCCATTTGTATTGATTTTTAAAAGGTAAAGTGTAGAACAATTTTTGCCAAATTGCTTTGCCAATACATAATTCCAGGTTGAAGAAGCCTCACCCTTGTGGAATTACTAATTGGATGCTATCTCAACACTCTTCTAGAAATGTTTCTAATGCAACTTTGTGAAGGACCATATGTTGCATCTTGCTTTTTCTGCATAAGATTTTTCCATTTTATTTCTTCACCCAGGTGTTACTTATTTCTAAAAAAATGATGATATAGGCACATATGTGGATACCTATTAGAGTAAAATAAGTTATTGCACCCATGTCATGTAATTTCCAGAGTCCAGATGGGCTGGTGTGGCAGCTGTGTTTTGATCAACTGAGAAAATGTTTGTCTCCGGATGTATTGACAACAACAACACCATTAGAGTCAACCAACTTCCCAAGAGCCATGTGGCTTAGTTTCAGTTTCTTGATTTTTGTGTTATTGTTCTTTTTCTAAAAAACACATCATATGCAGAAAATGAGTGCAAATAAATGAATGAAGCTCATTATCATCTGCATGATTGCTGAAATCCACTCTTTTGATGTTTCTGTCTGTTACTGAGATGTAAATAATACATTGATTCAACCTTTGAATCATCTAAAATTTTATAGTTTCATTGTGAGTTTTATATTTTTATTAAGATTAATATATAGTTAAATTAATGTTTTGTGGTTTAACAGTACCTAAAGTCTAACACAAAAATAAAATGTATAATTAAGACTGTTATCAAGACACAGAACTCTTGTGTTGGTATATGAATGACTTTGTAACTCATAATCTCCCCAATCTGGAAGCAGCATCAATTTCCTTTAGTGAGTAAATCAATAAAAGCATAGCAATACATACTATGAAACATACTACTCTGCATTATAAAGGATAGAACTTCTGATATAAGTAGCAAACATTGACTAATTTTAGAAAAAACATATATGCTGTATGGTTCACATTTTCTCTTGAATTTTAATCTCCACCTATTTGACTCATATCTAACATTGCTCTAGTTTCTACCATAGGTTCTGGTCTTCAGTTATCAGAATAAAAAACAAAAATTAAAAATCCTATTGCATTTCAGAACTATTAAACTTGGTTTTTATTGTGAATCGCTAAAATTTAAATTTAGCATGTAAAATAATGGAGTTCATCATAGCATCTTCATATATTTGTGTCATTGTAATTATTTTTATTTCTTTTCCTCACTGCCTTTTGTAGTGACAGAATATTTTCATCCCCTGGAAGAGTATTTTAGAGAATGCTTCTGATCCTATAAATTCCTGTCCATGACTTAGAAAGTGCTTTATGATGAAGACTTTGTCTATAAGCAGAATTTAATAAGAGGCCTCACTCATCTGACAATGAATGTTCTAATAGTCATCACTATACAATTGTGTTTTGTAATGTGTTGTATTTTCTATTTCCAAAGATTTCCTTATGGTCTGAAATCATCCAGTACCTTTCAGCTTACTTAATTGTATCACCGAGTACATATCTTCTGAGTAACCCCCCACTGATAATTTTTAAGAATATAGCTGAGAAGCCTAAAATTTTCTAGTTTGTGTCTGAGATTATGTGGATGGTTAAAGGGGATGGCTATTTGTGAATCGATTAAAATTACACTGATGAGTGAGATAGGTCTGGCAGGTGCAAGGCCTGAGGCAAAGTGAATTTTAGTTTCTTTGCTTAAAGCTTCTAGAGATCATAGTGTGTGGTATCTGCCCACATTTACAAATGGAATACACTGAAGAGGCATAAACACTTACTAAAGCCCTTGTAGGAGTTCATTTTGGCTGCCAGCAGCTCTTCACCAAGCAAACATTTTGAAAACACTTGGACGATCCTGGCTGCCCTTGTGTTTTCATAAATATTTCCATCCGGCAGTCACAGTAGCCTTGCAGAAGAGAGTGGTCAATAGGAAAACTTGAGATGGAAGAGGCTCCAGGAGCAGCTGCTGAGTTGTGAAAATGTATGCAAAAGCATATGGCTTTCTTTATGGCCTTAAGGCAACGTTTATTTAAATGTATTTATTTGATTACTATTTTCCTTTTTCTGCAAATATAAAGACACAGGTTCCCACTTCGGAATTTTTTTCCTAAACAAACTGTTCTCTTTAAAAAAATGAACTTCTGTAAAGGTTCAGCATGAAACAAATATCTATTTACATATGAGTACATTTTTGAGAAATAAAAATTTGAGTTTAATTTGGCCTGTTTGGCATCATAAATTTCAAATACTCTCCTTGGCATTCTTGCACTCTCACAAGTCCACGTTTATTTACAAGATGTACCATTTACTTTTCTACCATGAAAGCTGAATTGCAGAATATCTAGGTGAAAAGCATCCAGAATTTGGTGCTGGTGCAGAATGCTTCAATTTGCTTACTTGAGTACAAATGCTGAGCTTTCAACACTTCTATATTATCAGCTATATGTTGTGTTTAGTTCAAATATTGAACTATATCTAAAATATCTCATTTGAAGGCCTTAAATCTGCAGGCCACTCTTTTTCTCACATATTGGACCTACAGTAGTTTTACCACCTGGGGAAACATTCTGCAGAGTGTAGCCCTCTATGTAGGTAGGAAATTTTTCCATTTGTTTTTTTCTTTGTGTGGATAAATCTTGGGGTTTCTGACATGAACAAGACATATTCTGCAAATCTAAGTGGATTTAAATTATAAGAAATTAATTAAAGTATTCAAACCTCATTTTAACTGAGTACTTTCTTTAGAATTCAGTCTCATGTAATAGTTCATCCTAGATGTATTCTGTGAACAAATAAAATTGAACAACTTTATAAATGAATTGTACTTTGGCTTATATATATTCTCAATTCTTATTTGCATGCTAAAGTCTTAGTTAAAATTTCAAGAAGAAATCACTTTTTTACTTTTGTTAACCCAGTATTTCCAAATTTGACGATGGATTTAATTTTTAAACATGCGACATATTACCATCTTAAGAAACAGTTCTTGGGAAATGTTAAAAATTAGATAGAATTTCTAATAAGATAAAGACATTTTCCAAATGTTTCTTCAATAATACTACCCTAGTGGTAGTTGCTAGAAATTATCCCAAATTAAAAACAAGTGAGTAAACAAAGAAACTCCAAACAAAATAACTTATCCATATTTTATTTATAAAAACATTTTACTTTACATAAAATAAGAATTATTTAACATTTTTGAGTGACTGGAAACAGAGTTTTAAGGAGGCTTCATTGAAATGGTCTCCAAAGATAATCTACCTTCTACACAAAAGAAACAATAAGTAAGCAATAAAGGTGAGAACAAAAGACAAAAGTCCTCAGTCTTGTTCATCATACTAGTGATTCCTAAAATAATGTCCCAGTTTAGAAGTTGAGAGATTATACAGATTCTTTGTAATGACACTTAATTCTTGTCATCTGCCCTGCATAATATGAAATTCCTGTTTAATTATCCAAATAAGGTATTCTAACACCTTTCTAATGCAAATTTTACTGTAACAGTTCACTCAAGAAATTTCATTAATCAGCACAAGACTTTTTCTTTCAACTTTTAAAATCAATCTCTCTCTCTCTCTCTCTCTCTCTCTCTCTCTCTCTCTCTCTCTCTCTCTCTCTCTCTCTCTCCTCTCTCTCTCTCTGTCTCTGGTGTGTGTGTGTGTGTGTGTGTGTGTGTGTGTGTGTGTGTGTGTGCGCGCGTGCGTGCGCCTGCTCATGTGTACCATGGGATGTATCTGGAAGTCAAAAGAAAACCTTGTGAAGTTAGTTCTGTCCTTCCACCATTAGATGTGTTCTAGAAATAGAATGCTATGTGTTAGCCTTGCACACCAAGAAAGACGGTGAGCCATCTTTCAGGCCCATGTCTTTTATAAAGATGTTTTAAAACTTCTACATGACTATCAATCTACATTGCATCTTGTCACTATCAAATTAAAACATCTATCTATACCTAAAAACATCTTAAGCCCTAGACAACTAAGCTTCATTGTAAAACTAAGCTACCTGGTCTTCAACTCCATCAGAGACTTGAGAAGAAATAAACTTGATTACCTGTGTATGCCAAAGTGCAGGTTAGTAGCTTTCCAAATGAGAAGATGACAGAGACAATTTGCTACCTGAACAGTCACCCAAAACTCTTTATGATGTTGGAGCATCTTCTTCAACCTTCTAGCCCAATATATCTGACACATATTTGTGAGGCAGGAATTATTGAGGACTTGCTTACCCTGTCTTGGCAGAGTTTGGCCGTCGACTCTGCCTGCATCCAAGTTTGCCCCCTTTTCAACAGAAGATGTGATGGAGATTGATTTTCATTCAGAATTATTGACACACCAAGATAGGAAAGATGTTTTTTTTCAAGGCTGTCAAATACAAATAGCCAAAACACTAAGAATGTAACATTTATATAATTCCTGACTGTGTCATGGTCGTTCTTTCCATAGGTAATTTATTGTATATATGTATAATAATATAAATGTATATGTGAAAAATTAAAAAATAGGTTTTCAAGTTCCTAAAATTCTGGTATATGAGCATATGCATGTTTGTGGGTATGCGTACCTGTGTGTTTCAAAGAAATATTTAAAAATATATGATTGTATAATCCTTAATACCTTCTGGTTGAGTTTAACTTTTCAAATATTCAAATAGATTAAGGAGTTGTACTTTAAAAAAAAAAGACATAAAAAACTTCAGTCAAGCTTGGTGGTGCATTGACTTATCTCAGTGCTTGGTAGGAAGAGTTAGGTAGATCTCTATGAGTTCAAACCCAGTCTAGGCTACACAGCTGATTCCAGGCCAACTGGAGCTACATAGTGAAGGATTTCTCTCAAAGAAAGAAAGAAAGAAAGAAAGAAAGAAAGAAAGAAAGAAAGAGAAGAAAGGAAGGATGGAAAGGAAAAAGGAAGGAAGGAAGGAAGGAAGGAAGGAAGGAAGGAAGGAAGGAGACAGCAAAAGATAGCTCAGTTGGAACCAGTTGGCAGGATTTTTCCGAAATAACAGATGCAAACTCATGATACACATCTATTTCTCACACTGGGTGGAAATGATGATATAACTCCATTGTAATAATGCCTGAAGTAATAGGTTAGCATCCTATAAGCACCTGACACTCCATCACCACTCATTAATGAGTGTTTCTTGGTGTTAGGTTTTGATTTTTTTCTTTAAAAATGTTAGCCAGGCATGGTGGCACATGCCTTTAATCCCAGCATTCAGGAGGTAGAGGCAGGCAGATTGTTGTAAGTTTGAGGCCAGCCTGGTCTACAAAGCAAGTCTAGGACAGCCAAGGCTACACAGTGAAACCCTGTCTCGAAAAAACAAGAACAAAAAACCAAAAAATATGTTATACCAAGGAGTGAACAGGACACAAGGGAATTAGATTAGAAACATAGAAATACACATGACTTATGTATCTCTATTGGCTGAAGTAGTTATCAGTAATATGCGCTACATATTGCCAAAATAATACAGAAATGCGTAAAAGATAAAGGAAATGAAAAGTTTTCAGTTACTTAATAAACCAGCACATTTTAAGCATTGTAAAGATGTGCCACAACCAAATATAAATAGCAAAAATCTCAGAGCTAAATAGATGAAATGCCATATTTGTTCTAAGGAACTTTTTGACAAGTTGCATAGCCAGAAGCTTTGAGTATACTTTGAAACAAGTGTTCCAAATTTAAGGTGTATTTGGATCATAGAATGATGTTAAAACAAAAATCACTGTTTCATGGATAGAGATAGAAGGGCCTGTTTTAAGGAACTCACCTCCCAGCAATGCAGTGGTAGCACACGCCTTTAATCCCAGCACTTGGGAGGCAGAGGCAGGTGGATCGTTGTAAACTTGAGGCCATCCTGGTCTACAAAGTTAGTCCAAGACAGTCAAGGCTACACAGAGAAACCCTTTCTTGAAAAAAAAAAAAACAAACAAAAGAAAAAATCAATTTAAAAAAAAAGGCACTCGCCTCCCTCTATGATGCCAGTGCTTTGTGCTGCTTGACTATATGATGACCAGCAAGATGCAAGATCATTTCCAAAGAAAAGCTGAAGGAACAACTGGTCTCAACAAAAACTGGATTATCTGCATCAGTAGATTTCTTTGAGGCTCGAAGCATGTTTACTCTTAAGGTGGCACATGAAGAACTACAGGCCTGATTAGTATCTGGCAAGATAAGGTTTCCACCTCTTTTGCATGGGTTGAAGGGCTGGAAGAAAAGTAGAGCAAAATATAAAGCAAATATTGTAGGAACAGGATAATGGCAAAGATTTTGACCCTGCTCTATATTAGATTACTTATATAGCCTACTCCTCCATATCTTGCATGAAACAGACTTACATCTAACTTATCAAATATTTAAAATCTTCCAAGAGATGTGCTTATGTGCTTTGGAATCTCTCAAGAGTTTCTAAGAAATTCAAATTGAAGTCCATTTTAAAAAAAGATTTAAAAATAGTAAGGAGGCAGGAATACTCACAAATGTTTTCCCCCTTAGGTTTGGAAAAGGACATAGGATGCTAGAGTCTAAACTCAGAACATATAATTAAGGTCACATGTGAGATGTTAATGGAAATGTCTACTTAGACTTGATGACAAAGAATCAGAAACACAAACAGTTCTGTGTATTTTATTCTCTATCAGAAGTAGGATGCAAATGAATGGAGTTTTTATTTTCTTTAATGCTCCGGGATATTTGGATAAAAAGGCATCATTAAGTATTTTTATGATTATAAGCTATCCTTCATTACTCTGTGGTGGAATATCATTAGTGAAATGAAACACTCTCAATCACCCACCTCTAAAACAGTTTTTTCTTAGAAAATGCTTATTTGGAAACTGAAATATCAAAATTTATAAAGACTTCTCAGCAATAAAATGAAGTAGGATATAGCTGTTTCTCCTTCCCTTTTGGCAGACAGTGTTATTAGAAGCTAAAAGACAGAGAAACATACAGTGTTATTACGTAAGGAGTGAGTCTAGTGCTGCCATAGTCAATTAGTTTCACATGAACATAAGAGCTAGGAGGTGATGATGGTGTGGTAGAGGTGATTTTGAAAAGACTCATTTTCATGTATATTTACATACATTGTCAGGTTTCTAGCATCTTTCATTTCCTTGGATATTCTTTTTCGAAAGCTTGTTTACCAACTCAAAGCCAGAACTGTTTAAAAATATCAATTTAATATAACTTAGAGCAGCAGTGTTTTGTCCCCTTCCATTTATGTTGTATAGAAAAACAGACTTCACTGTGGAGAAAAAAGTGTGTTCAGATTAAAGCTTTAAATTGGTGGCTAGTAGCCCAGTTATGAAAAACTTGGCTGCCTGCTGCTCCATGGTAATGTGTTCTACAGGCTGTTGTTTTCTGCTGATTGCCTATTTACAGTGATTTACTCCAAATATGTGGGCGTCTTAAGTATATGGGTGTTGTCCAAGAAAAAAGAAATCATTTTATTCTAAATGATGAAATGAGGCAACACACAATAGTTACTGTTGATCCCCCACTAATTCTTAAAATGAAAAATGACTTACCATAGATGCTTGAAGGCCAGTATAGGAATCAATGAGATAGGAATGCGCAAAACTGATATAGGTATAGGAACAAGGTAGATAAAGTTTGAGACTTTAAGAAGCTTATAAATCAAGTTAATGTGCATGAACACCATCCAAACAAAATGACTAGCTCAATTACAAAGCAGAGTAGAAAATATTACTTGACTAATTTGATAAACAAAACGGAAACTCAATTCAATTGAAAAAAGCCTAACAATTATTTTAATTTAGACTTGTAGAGGAATTTTAATCCAGCAACATAGCTGCTCTGGCAAGGGATCACAGCCAAAGACCTTATAGGTCTATGTGATCGGACTGGAAAGCGGGTATACTCTGGATTACTGAATGGTCTGGCTGAAATGCCTTCTTTCCTTAACTTGCTTTTGTCAGCATTTTGTCACAGCAACATGACAAATAACTAATATAGAAGAGTGTTACTGAGAAATCATGTCATTGCTGTGATAAACCTCATCGTGTAGTTCTTTCCCCTTTGGAATTGGATTGGGGGTTGTTGAAGAATTGTGATTGGTCTGGAAAAATCCTTAAAAACTGTTAGATCAACTTAATGGGCCATCTTGATAGGATCTTGAAAGAAAAAAAATGCTGAGAGCAACACTGATGTTGGAGGCCTGTCTAATGAGACAAGAAAATATTTACATGATATTCTGGTAAATAATCTGTCTATATTCCACCAATTTTCTAATAGCTTTATAGTGCAGCTGAAGATAAAATTAATAGACTATTTATTTTCTGGACAAAATTTCAAGAAAGGATAGCATAAAAGCTATGTCATAGATATTATCATTGCTCTCATCAAGGACTGCAGTGATGTAGAACCTAAAATGGAGGAGAAAGATAAGATAAACATGGATTTTGGAAGAAAGGCATTTATAAGCAAATTGGACATTTCAGACATGGAAATGCAGATTACATAGCATACGTAATTGCTAATGAGTTTATTGCTACTAAAGAGAAAGCTGATTCTCTCTACTAGGATGCCAAGCAAGGTGCCTGAGGTCAAGAACTCATCCTTCTAAGCTCTATCCTATGGAATACAAATTTATTTGAAAAGAGAAAACTTAAACTGAGATATGTTTGTGAAAATTATCTGTGATTTAAAACAACAACAACAGAGTGAGAACACAAAGACTGAGCTGGTTGATTTTTTTTTTACCAAATTGACCACAAATTTGCACACATCTGGAAAGAGATGATCATAACTAAGAAAATATTCCCATCAAATTGGCCCATAGGACATTTTTAAAAATTAATTATTGAAATGGGAGGGATCAGCTCACTGTGGGAAATACCAGGCCCAGGAAGGTGGTCCTGGGTTGTATAAGAAAGCAAACTTGAGAGTTACTCATCAACTTCCAATTTCTTCTTCCAGACTCTTGTCTTGAGTTCTTTGGACTGTGATGGGGACAATGTAAACCAAATAAATGTTTTCTTCCTCAATATGCTTTCTGTCATGGTGTTTAATCATAGCAATAGAAACACTAAGACAAGAATCAACACAATGATGGTCCAACAATGCTAGGCTTTACACCAAGTTGACAATAGAACTTGATAGCATTATCTACATGGTACTGGTTTTATAGACACGTAACACAATACTACAGAAAAGATCATGGAGTTTTGTCCTACAGTTCTAGAGATCTACTGAGGACAGGTTATCTGTAACTGGGTCAGAGTTTCTTCAAGGAAACCCAAAGAGGCCATAGCATGACATTTTGAAGATGAACCCCCAATTTTGAAGATATGAAGCCTATGAGATTCTGCTGAGGAAATCTGAGGGAATGGAGTAGAACTGGATCAAAAGAGAGGTAATGAATACTGCAGGAAACAGAGCTGAAGGGTGGGGCTACATAAGATCAGATAATTGCATTTTAATAGTCTCAGATACCAGGCACAAATTTGCATAATTTTATAATTACCCTACAAGGTTTTAGTGTTGCTTTGGTCAGATCACTCATTGCCATGCTCCTATTCTCTTCTTTTTAGAAATAGTAATACATATTCAATAGCATTGTATGTTGGAAGTAAGTAACATTTTTTGTGATTTTATAGGTGATTACAAACAGGCAATTGCCTTGAGTCTCAGATGAGATACGGACATGCCATTCAATATCTAGAGGTCCCCAACATACTGTATGTTTAACATATCCTTTCTCCATGATGGAACTTTATTATTTTTATAAACTGGAGGTTCTTGCACTAGCTTATTTTTCCTGCTTTTCTTTTTAAATGTTTAGTTTTATGCCTTTTTGAGTATTGCTTAATGTTTCATGTTTGATATTTTACCAATAGGCTTGTTCAAATTTCATGTTGTCCAATATGGTTATACTCTTCATATTTATGCTTAGAGCATTCTTTTGTTAATTACTTGCTTTAATATCTTTACTAACAAAACACTTAGATGTTTACAGAGCAATCCTTCTTATATTCTACATATTGTATGGCATATTCTTGATTTTCAGTAACTGGTAATTAATAATAGTTTCTCTTAAGACTGTTCTTGTTCATTATTCACTTTGTTGCATTTTTCTATGATGCAATATATCTTGAATGATTTTCTCTTTCTTCCACTGAGATACTATTTCACTTATTGTCTTAATGAATTTCAGTTCAAAATAGCTCAATTTTCTCATATTTTGCAGATTTTTTCTTAAGAAAAATCATAATACTCCGAATCAATCTTTTTATATTACTCACATTCCCCTTTTTCTGACTGTCTCAATTATTCTATGTAGTCCTTAGCTATGTTCTCTTATTTTCCACTCTCATAATTATATGCATTCATTCGATCTCTCTATTAATAGACAGTGCCTGGTACCACAGCATATGCTTTATTACCTCGCGTTGAGTCAATACTAATAAACATGACTTGAATTTTTTATTTTTTAAATATATTTTATTAATTTATTCATATAACATCTCAATTGCTATCCTGTCCTTTATATTTTTTTAAAGTCTATAAATAAATCAATTAAATGTGTGATAAACAGGTCAAATAAGTTAGAAAAATCACTTATTGTGTTATAGAACATAAAGAAATGAAAACAGAGATACCAGAATGACAACAAAGAAAACACTAAGTATACTTAGAAATGAAAGACTTTTAAGCAAATGTTTAGAAGCGATCGGGAAGAAAAAATGAAGACTAAGTTCAGAAAGTGAAGGCATAATTTAATATAGAAAAGCACCAATGATTTTGAAAAAGAAATATATTTCTGCTCAGATGATCTCAAATATGAGTACTATAAGAAACTGTATTAAAAGAAAGAACTGACTTAGTTGTAATATTCAAACACTCTTTCAGAGAAAGCAGAAATGGCAAAAGATGAAAGTGGACAAAGGTAGTATTTTAAGATTCAGATTCTGTTAATAGAAGTAAAGCATAAATTACAGGGTTATTATAGGAATCAAGATGAAAGAGGGTATGAAAATTATTGATAGAATGATGCCTGAGATAGATTGCATTCTAGATGAATTTTAATCCAGAACACTTTTAATCCCAATGGCTGGGATATAGACATGGTCTTCATACATACCATTAATCACAAACAATGAAATAGTTAGTTTGTAGAAAGAAGCAGCATGTTTTAAAGTGATGTCTAATTGTGGTGCAAACAAGGTGACAAATTAGAGAAATATTTGACATAATGAGTCAGAGATAGGGTACATCCAACTCTCAGGAGAACAGACAGAAAAGAGTGGAGTCTTAAGAGAGCAGCACAGAGACAGTTCAGTTGAGTCAGCTCAGCTGAGTGTAGCTGAGCTCAGTGCAGTTCAATCTGAGTCAGTGCAGGAGAGATGAGTTTGTACGTTTAGTTCAGAGAGAACTCAGTTTTACTAGGACAGTTTTACAGAGACAGGCTGAAGAGAGAACAAGCTATACGTGGATGAACACAGAACAAGCCAGGGAATGAGAAGAAGCCAGAAGATTAGAACAGATTTCTAGAGTTAGTTTGAGGCCAAAGAGAGCAATTGACTCAAAAGCTGAGAGAATCCAGTTTGAATTGCTCATCTTAGAGAAGAATTTAAGTGAGGACAGATGAAATGAACCAGCCAGCCCGAGTTCAGAAACATCTTGAAAGGACCAGTTAATTAGCAGTAAGCCTCTAAGACAACAATTAGGTCAGGGAAACAAAAGTTACTTTTACACTGGATACTGTAGGCATAAAGTTATTGTGTAATTCAAATGTTCATTTCTGTAACTGGCACCCCATATCTGGTTGCAATCCTTGTTTTGAGACTCTCCTGTTTCAATATTGTGTAAACACTGCTCCCCACTTGTCCCCTGGTATGCCAATAAAACTGCTTACAGCAAGTCCCTGAGTGGGGGGAAAGAATAGGGCTGGACTTCTTGCCAGCCATGGGAGGAGGAGTTAGAGGAGGAACTAGAAGATTCAGCCATGGGAGTAATCCAAGAAATATCAGGAGAGAGAGCTGAAAACGAAAGCTACAAAGTGAAAGTATCTCAGGGATGTAAGCTGGTAGGAAGCCAAACTAGTTTAAAGGCTTAAGACTAGAATAATAACTGCTCAGTTCTTGTGCTGTGAAGCTTGAATAAATACTATAATAGAGTATCAATTATTTATATGATAACCAGGTTAAGAGAGAAACTGGAAAACAAACAGTTTTATATAAATAACTTTGACAGAATGCTTTTCAGAAGGCAAATGTTTACAAACTGTCATGTGAAAAAAAAAACTTTTATACATACAGTAGACGAAGTGATTTGATATGAGAAGTACACTTTAATGATTTTTACTTAATAAGTACCTTTTGGTAACATTTAATATTTTGAAACAAACCATTATTAAAAATTAAATCAAGCTATTTAAGATATATATGCTATGTGCTAGATTCTACAATTTCATCACAAAAAGCTATTTTTTTCCCTTCTAGTTCTGAGTTTCCTTTGAAGAAATCAAGTATGGCTTCTTGATTTGAGTATTGTGGCACTATTGTATGAGATAAAAAACCATTGGCTGATGGATCTATGTTGAAAGCAAAGAAAAGTAGCTAAAGTACGTATTAGAAGACAAAAAGGTACTCCGCTATGACAGCAATGCTCAATGTCAAGGCATGGTAGGGCAGCATTATAGAAATTTACACAGGAGGATCTTAAATTCCAGAAAAATCTAAGCTATGTTATGAGACTTTGTGTGAAAATAATAATGCAAGCCAAACTCTAAAGCAAACAACAGCAAAAACAAAATATCTCATGAACATCAAATAACAGCAAAACACATAACATATTGGAGGTATTCTTATTAAGATTTTCCTTGTTTCAAGCACAATACTTACCATACACAAGGTAAAAGAACAGTAACAACAATATGAATTGAGTCATGTAAAATGACATAAACTTATTGATCTGTAAGACATAAAAAATAAAGAAACAGTAGATAACATGTATGACTTTCTGACTCTGGGTTACCTCACACAGGATAATCATGTCTAGTTCCATCCATTTGTCTGCAAATTTCAAGATTTCCTTGTTTTTAATAGCTGAGTAGTATTCCATAGTGTATATGTACCACAACTTCTTTATCCATTCTTCAGCTGAGGGACATCTAGGTTGTTTTCAGATTCTGGCTATTACAAATAAAACTGCTAGGAACATAATTGAGCAAATGTCCTTGTTCTATGGTAAAGCACCTTTTGAGTATATGCTCAGTAACTGTATGGCTGGGTCTTGTGGTAGCACTATTAACAATTTTTTTGATAAAGCATTGGATTGATCTCCAAAGTGGTTGTATAAATTTGCACCCCCACCAGCAATGGAGGAATGTTCCTCTTTCTCAGCATCCTCACCAGCATGTGCTGTCACTTGAATTTTTGATCTTAGTCGTTCTGATAGCTGTAAGATGGAATCTCAGAGTCTTATAAGTGGTTATTATCCCAACATAGATGTCCTCTGAAAGTCTCCACCCAGTGGGGGATTGGGAAAGATGTTGGAACTCACTGCTGGACTACAGGTGGAACATTGAGAGTGGTATGGAAGAATGGGGGGGGATGGAAGGACTCAGAGAGTTCAGGAGCCTGACAAGGAGACCATCAAGGCTGTCCAGTGGATCTGAACTCATGAAGGCCTGAACAAACTGTTGCACTAACCAAGGACAATACATCAAGTAAACCTAGACGCCCTGATCAGATATAGCCAATGGACATCTCAATCTCCAAGGTTGTGGGGAGAGTGGAGACTGTCTGTGACATGAAATCTGGTGCCCCCAATTTGATCACTTCCCCTTTGTGCAGAGGCCTGGTGTGCACACAGAAGAAGGGGAGGCAGGCTATCTAGATAAGACCAGATAGTTATGATCATATGGTGGGTGAGGAGGTCCCTTTCTGTGAGATTTCCAGGGGAGGGGACTAGGGTAAAAAAAGGGAGGGAGGGTTGGAACAGGAAGATACAAGAGAGGAGATTATAATTGGGATAAATCTGAATAAATTATAATAAACTAAATTTTAAAAAGAAAGAGAAAGAGTAAAACAATGTAGGGAAGACTAAGAGACTAGTTGTAGCCTATGATTTTTCTTCTTTTGACATTTTTGGCCTGGTTAGAGATTTATCCTAGCGAACTGCATATAATAGTTATATTCTCTATCCATGACTCAACACCTTGTTTCTTTTTAAATTTAAATTTATTTTTAAAATTCTATTCATGTTAAATCCCAATTGTGGCCTCCTCCCAGTCTCCTTCTCCCTTCCTCTTCCCCCCTATGCCCCTCTCCTAGTTCTCAGAAATCAGGAGCCCTTCTCCCCTATGGACTGACCCCAGCCAATCACATCTGATCAGGATTGCCTGCATCCTATTCCTTGGTGGCCTATTAGGATACTCAGCCATGAGGACGTGATCAAAAAGCAGGCAGACAAAAGAGTCCAGGTCAGCAACAGCCTCTGCTCCCCTTACTACATGACCCCTATGGAGACTGAGCTGCCTGTCAGCTACATCTGAGTGGGTGGCCTACATCCTCTCCATGCATGGTCCTTGATTGGTGTATCAGTCTCTGCTGGCCACCATGGGCTCAGATTTGTTGGTATTGTTGGTCTTCTTGTGGAGTTCTTTTCCCCTCCGGGTCTCTCTACGCCTCCACTCCACCTATTACATAAGACTCCCTGCCCTCTGCCCAAAGTTTAGGTGTGAGACTCAGCTTCTGCTTCGATCTTCTAATGGGTAGAATCTTTCTGAGGACCTCTGTGGTAGATTACTGTCTGGTTCCTTCTCTTCAACAGCTTCTAGTGCCTATTTTATTTGTCCTTCTGAACGAGAATTAAGCGTATTCCCTAGGATCTTCCTCGTTATGTAGTTTCATTAGGTTTGTGGATTGTAATATGGGTATCTTGTATTATATGGCTAATATCCACTAGTGAGTATATACTGTGCCTGTCTTTCTGAGTCTGGTTCCTCTCTCAGCATGATCTTTTCTATCTTCATCCATTTGCTTTCAAATTTCATGATTTCTTTGTTTTTAGTAGCTGAATAGTATTCCATTGTGTAAATGTACCATAGTTTCTGTATCCATTCTTCAGCTGAGGGACATCTAGGTTGTTTCCAGATTCTGGCTATTACAAATAAAGCTGCTATGAACATGGCTGAGCAAGTGTCCTTGTTGTATGATGGAGCACGTTTTGGGTATATACCCAGGAGTGGTATGGCTGGGTCTTGAGGTAGAATTATTCCCAATTTTCTTAAAATGTGCCAGATTTATTTCCAAAGTGGTTGTACAAGTTTGCACTCCAACCAGCAATGAAAGAGTGTTCCTCTGTCACTAACAGAGACTTCTAGTAGCGTGGGCCATGGAAACTGAAAAGGACACTCTCTAACTAGAAAAGACTTCTAGTAGAGGGAGGGGAGCATCAATCACCCACCGAAATTTGAACTCAAATTTTACTCTGTCACAAGGAGTGCAGTGATAAAGATAAAGCAGATAGAACAGAAACTGAGGGAATATCTAACCAAAGCCTGGCCCACAATAAGACTCAATATATGGGAGAGACCCAACTTTTGAAACTTTTAACAATACTGTGCTATGCTTGGAGACAGAAGTCTAGCAGAGTTGTCCTCTGTGAGAGCCTACACCCAGCAATAGTTCATCACAGGTGCTAAAACTCACAGCCATACATTGAGTGATGTGGAGGAAGCCTTGTACAAAAGTGGAATGAAAGAGAAATGGTCCTGTGGATAATAAGATCTTCACAAAAAGAGCAAGATATTCAACTAACCAGGGCCCAGAGGGGCCTGCTGAGACTGAAGCACCAACCAAGGTCCTTGCATGGACTCAACCTAGGCTCACTATAAAGATCTAGCTGATAGACACCCAGGCTTCATGTGGGTCCTCTAGTAAGGGGAGGAAGGGCTTTCACTGGCATGAATTCTTTTGCTAGCTTTTCAATTACTTCATCTTGGTTGGACTACCATGCCAAACCACAGGGGAAGAGGACATGCTCAGTCCTGATAGGACTTGATGAGCTGAGGTGGATGGGATGCGGGCTTCCTTTTCCTGTGTAATAGGGGAAGTGGGGATGGAGGAGTGAGAAGTAGGATGGAACTGGATGTTAGCAGGAACAGGGCTATGATGAGAATGTAAAGTAAAGTAAGTAAATACATAAATAAATAAACTTTAAAAAAACAAATTCTTTTAGTTGTCTCTTCTCGTATTCACTCCCATGACACTTCTCCCCTTCCCTTCCGAATTTGGTCCTCCTCTTCCAGCCTCTCCACCCATAATTATCTAGTCTATTCCTGCTTTTGACTAGTAATCCTTGTTTAAATTATGTAATGAACTCTTTTCAGAATCACATATCATTAATATTAAAATTTTATGAGCTATGTCTTGGAATATGCTAAAAAGATATCAATATTTTCATTTTTACATTATGCATAATTATATACATTATATATAATAGTATTTGTTCTTATATCAAGTTCTTTGAGGTAAATAAATAATAATAGGAGTTAAGGAAGTGACTACACTAAGTCTCATGGAATCTCTGGCTATTAAGGAAATCTACATATGCCCTTGATGTCAGTGAAGTCTTTTATAGTAGATCTGATAAAAGTTATTTTTCACTCAGTTTTTCTTTCACCCATTATTTCCTCTGGGAAAGCCTTAGATGATGCAAGAGCATTACTGCAGACAGAATGACTCTTCTTACTGTAATGTTGTATTTATCACAGGTTTTTTTAGAAAAAACTTCAAAAATGCTCTAGTAAACATTTGTTACAGAACATTTAATGACATAATTAATCATGGTTGAATTCTTTGAGGTCTATTTTAAATACATTTAGATGTCCACTTTGTATTATATGTATGACTCTATCCATATTTATCACTATGATAAATTTATATTTGAAGCTGTTAAAAATGTTCTAGAGAGTTCATACTGCATCTTATACATTACAAAATTAGCTAATTGAAAATGAAATCCATTAGAGAAAAAGAAAATATAAACACATCTGTGCACATACATATGAACTTACACACATGATGATAGCAGCAATATTTTTATTTCCCACAGAAAGTTAAGTAATACTTTTAAAACTATATTAACAGTTTGCAAGGAAAATAATTTAGACAACATTTTTATGTCTTCTTAATTTTCTAATTGATTATATCCTAAATGTTTGGATTTGTACTTGCTTTTAGAATTCTTGTCCTATGTTTCTATATAAATTACAAAATCATGCTTTAATTTATATTCCATATAGCAAACATATTTCCAAAAGTATATGTATCAGATGCCCTAAAGCTGGTTGCTAGAATAATACGATCATCCAAGTGTAATTTTTGAAACATATTACACAGTATTTGCTGCTATTTCTTTTGTTTTATATGCATCTTCTAATGTACACTGAATGCATGTTAGGAGTATCTAGTTGGGGCATTCAACATTCTTATACATTTTTTGAACTATAGGTGTGAGTTATGTGGGAAAATCCTATCTTTTTCTTTACTGTTACTGTAATAACCTACAAAAATGAGAATTTATTATGGGTGCTCATTGATGATATAGACATGGAGGTAAGGTTTCTTTATATAATTATATGATTAAATTCTAAGGATCAATATTGCTTAGGTATTTTTGTATTCATAATTTTAAGAATGAATTAGTTCTCAAATTTCTTTTCTTATGTACTATCACTAGTAAGATGGAGTCACATTTCAATTCAATATCATTCGAACTTTCAAATTCTATGAAATAGTTTATACAAAACCATGCTGAAAATTACAGCCAGTGTTTGGGAGTAAGAACAAACTCTTTATAAAGGAGACTATGAACTGTTGTTTCCAAGGTGAAGAATACAAGCAATTGTGAGTATGATGAGAAAAAAACATTTTAGATAAATGATATAACATGCCTACAGTACTTTCAAAAATTCATGTCTGAAAGCTGAGGTCCGCATAGATATACTATTCTGTTGGTGAAATAAAGCATACTGTTTTTACCTATAGCAGGATTTCTGAACCCCAGAACTATTGCCATTTGTGCCGGGATAATTCTTTGTGGAATCTACTCTATGAAGAATACAACACCATTGTGACAACAAAATTTCTTCAGCCTTGTTAGTGGGAAAAAAGGAAGAGTACAGAAAAAAATGTCTAGGTTTAGACACATTAAAGTGTAGACACATATTTTATGAGGTAGTAATGAAAGTAACACCTATATGAGGAGTGGGGAACTATCTAAGGGAATTATGTGGTCAGATTTGCTTTATGGATGGCTGGGGAGCAGTTAAGAAACTCTGAGAACAGCCTAAAGAATAATTAAAGGAGGCCTGAACTAAATCATGACTTTAGAAAATGGACTGGAAGAAAGGTGAAGCAAAAGTTAGCTTGTTAGAACAAGAGTTTCAATGGTTTTGAAGAAGAGAAGCCACCTTAGAAAAAGAAAAATTGAATGTCAACAGTAAGCCTAAGATGAAATGCAATGTAAATATTTCTAGATAATAAACAAGATATTCATAAATTATCAATGTTTATGTAGTAAGTATCATGGGCAAAAACGGGAAGACACATACATTGAGAAAAATAAGCACAAAGTGAGGACTATGTGAAGCACTGTTGTATAGGTTAAATGGTGTTAAGATAGAACTTGATATAATGATTCATGCCTATAATTTAACTAGGAGGCTGATTCAAGAGAATTTCAAGATAGAAACCAGCTAGAGTTACTAGGTAAGACTGTCTCAAAAAAGAAAGAAAGAAAGAAAGAAAGAAAGAAAGAAAGAAAGAAAGAAAGAAAGGGAAAAGGAAATAAAGTGTTAGCATATAAAGTTCCATAAAGAAAACCAGAAGGACATATTACAATAGACATTGTAAAAGAACCAATAGCACCAATTTTAGGGAATATTTATTTAACGTTCAACATAGTTTTAGCTCCTGGACTCATAGTGGATTTCAGTAAATAGAACAAGAACAGTTTTAATGGGGTATAAAATAGTAGATTCCAGTTTGTTGTAGGTGAATTAGCAGCCCAGAGAATTTAACTATGAAGAGAGTTAGGCAATGTCCCTTTTTATTATCCAATAACACATTACAGTGAAAGACTCAAAGCCCATTGTTTTGGATGAGATCTAAATGGACTCTTACAGACAAGAGAAGCAAGCGTCCACAAAAAACCTGAGCCATTACACCCTATGTGAAAAAGTCCACATAAAGCAATCTTTTTTGCTTTGCCTATATTGCCTCATAATTACAGAACACATTTGTTAAATAATCAAAAATGCAAAAATACACTTAAAATGGATAGTTATGTGGCCTAAAAATGACATATCCACAGTATGACTTCATTATGGTTTTATGGTAGGAGAGCTTGGATGAAAAACATGCTTTTTATGTATTTTCATATTTACACAAAATAAATGAGCTTAAATAAAAGAAAAAATGTTCTAGAAATGGCTAGCAAAGGAAGTTTTGAGATTCACATTTTCACAAGATACCATCCATTATATCATATAGGAACTATTACATTTAACAGAAATTTACCAAGTAAAATACATTTCCTAGATTTATTAATATTAACTTTCAGAGTTCTGATTTACATGCATTAACTTCCAAGAATCAGGTACAGGACTTTGATTTATACATCATGCATATAAAAGTTCTTATTAATGAATACTAAATTTTAAAGTTGTGATTTAGTGTGTTAGTTTATAAATCTCAACTTTAAACTTCCAATTTAGTGCTGTGATTTATGGGCACCAAGTTCCCTGCTATTTATGAATCATAATGTTAAAGTTCTGATTTAATACAATAGTTACTATAAGAATCATTAGTACAATAAAATGTTCAATTCAAAAGAGAAAAAGATAAAACTGATCAATATTTCTATATGCAGTATACTGTACATAGTCTCAATTGTAACTCTATCTATCCTCAGTGGTATATTTTTAAATAGATCAGTGAGATAAAACTAGGCAAGAATACAATAGAGGTTTAATAAACCAAGAGTGAAAGAACTTTCTTCTTTTTATTAGACTAGTTTAGAAATCTTATGCTCCTTACAATTTAATAATTAGGAAAATCATTTGAAATCTTCATCCCTGTCTGAGATCAATGTATGAGTAAAATGGGCCAAGTTTTCTTAGTATAAAAGCTATACCTACTTGTTTGGTTAAAATTGAGTAGACTATCCTTGAGAGTAAATCTCTAATATCTAGCTTCCAAAAAGAATATTTGATCACATTTATATACAAACACCCTGCAAGTCTCTAATTATATTTCTTCTTTCTTATCAAGCCACCAATCCTACACCCATATGTATGTATATATGTGTATTCCTGTTACCACATTGGTTGAATGGTGACATAGATAGATTAGATAGATAGATGATAGATTGATAGATTGAGATAGTTTTTTTGTGTCTCTTCAGCCACAGGTGATTTAAATAGGAAACATATATTTTAATTTGAAAGGTGGATACAACATGTTCATTAACAATTTTCTATCAATTAAAAGTTGGAACTATAGCAATTTAGATATATTTATTGGAGGAACTATATCATTAACCTAATTGATTTTTTGCTTAACGTGGTTACTAAATTATTAACATTATCTATGAAGCTTCCAATGTATTTCTACTGATCACCATTGCTTTGATCATTCCATTATCTTTCAGAACAAAAGCATTTACAATGTACAATGCCCTCCAAATTGTTCACTGACACAGTGAGGAACTCATAGTAAAAATGAGCAAATATGTCTAATTGATAATAAATGATTAATTTTTATCATTTTTCCCAAGACCATCTTGACTTTCATTAAGAGAAATGTGAAGTTTAGAGAGAAACATTTTTGTTGTTTGTTTTACTTCACAGACAGGTTAAAATGTCTCCTTAAATATTGTAATAATAATTGTTGAAAATCATTTTTTAACACTACCAATGGCATGAACACTGTATGGAGTGCTTTCATTCCACATTATTTCATTGAATCCTCACCTCATCTCTATAATGTGAATACTGTTGGAGCAATTGTTGCCATAACATGGACTCTGAAGCATAGAGAAGTAATATTATCAAAATTACACATTGTCTGAATTAAGAGTCAAAGTTAGAATCTGTTTTCTATAGCCCATAGATTAACCAGCCCTCAAGGAAGACATTTGGAGTCTGCAGCTGTGAGCTGTGCCCTAACTTGTTTTCTAAAAAGGGATATGTAAAATAGCAATGTTAGGCTTTCAGCCCAAACTCCTTACTTTATACTTTATATTCTTTTCTTTAATTTTTAGTAAAGATATGTTAGAAATATCTGCCAAGGTGGTTTGAGAGAGTGGTGGGTTTATTAGGCTAACTAACCAGTCATATGGAGCTACAAAATCAAACTTCCAAATGAAGTCTGTGAAAAATAGAGAGGACAGAATTCTCAGAATATGATTCAACACTTTTGTTCCTGTTTTCTTAGCAGAAATGGACATTTGTGGCCTTATGAGGCTTTTTCCTTAATTAGAAGAAGACATCTGTCATATGTAATGGTAGTTTATCTAATCATTCTTGCACACTTTTCCAGAGCAGACTAGAAGAATGGCACCTGCATACTTTTAATTTCCCAGTGTTTCATGCATCTTTTAAAACCACAATCATTCTTCCTTGCTTGACTACAAATCCAATAGCAAAGCCAACATTGCTTTAAATGTTCCATTCTCAAGAGATAATGTAGATTTCAGAGAAACTCACTGAAATATTTAATAATGACATAAGTGGAACTGGAGGATGGACACAGTTTGAAATTAAATCTGAGCCATGAAATAACCTTTGTGTTCACCACAGGAGAATCTCATACCCTGAATCAAAGCAACTATAACCCCTTCCATATACACACAAGAAAAAACTACTACACAATACTCAGCTGCTGCTGAATAGTAATGCACAGTGTTCTTACTAAACAGTGAATTTTCTTTATTGCGTAAGATAATATTTATAATGCTCCTAACAAAATGGAAATAAATCATAGTATTGTTTTTTATATGTAAGAATGTAAAGAACTTATAGTTATAGTAGCTAATCTTATTTATTTAGCTAAAGGTAAATTGTCAGCAAACTAGTATTATGCTGACATTTAGTATCATCTGAGTTAGACTCCCTGAGGCAGTTACCAAATAAAAATGTACTTGTCATATGTAATGTAATAGCTCTTCTTTTCATGATAGCTATTTCAAATGCACTATAAAACCATGAGTTTATGTAGTTTATTCAGATGTTACTATGGATAATTTCAGGACTGATAATTTCATTGTCAAATCAAGCTTTAATTAAGGCAGGAAAAAATAAAAAATGTCAACAGCATCCTAAAATTCATCTTTGCATGCACATTCTGGAACAAGAGAATAATTGAGGAAATAAATGTCAATTTAACTATATCACTCATAGAAGAAGCACAAGAAAATAATGAGCATATGCCACTTATTTTCATCTAAACTTCAAGTTTTAATGTTATATATAAGGAGCTAAAGAGATAGCTTAGTAGTTAAGAACACTTAATGCTTCTGCAGAAGGCCTTGGTTTGATTCCACATACCTATATGACAACTCAAAAACATTTGTATTTCTAGTTCCAGGGGATCTGATGCTCATTTCATCTCTCTAAAGCTCCTGGATGTGTGTGGTGCCATAAACCCACAGAGAAATGTATATCTAAGTAAAATTATAAATAATATATGGGATATATTTTAGACTCTTAGGTATGAACTCTTAATATGTACAGTAAGTATGAACACTGAATGGAGTGGGATAATAGAACAAGATGCTCCACTGAGACTCTATTTTAATTAATTACATGTATGCCAATAATCATCTCTATCAAATGCATACAAATTCTAAAATCTGCTTATTTCTTCTTCTTTATTAAAAATTCATCATTTCAAGCCTGCCAGCACATTACAGTGTTCACATGAAAATACAGGAGTATTTTAGGGGAGAGTCTTGGGCAAGAATATACATATATACTTACCTTCCATATATCATGTTATACTTCAGAAATTTTCAGTGTTCATATCTTGGTTCTTCCTTATTATGGCCCTACTACATTTCTCCCATCTGACTTTCCATGTACTCACTATGTCACTTCCTTTAGTGCAGTGCTGCAGGAGAATATGGGGTAAATTGAAATTTTTCTAGTTCTAAGTAAAAGCAATTATCTAGGTAGGAATGAAAGGCCAACAAACATCTATTATCACTGTTATAGATTTTTGCATGGGTTTCCTTCAACCTTTGTCCCAGAATGAGATATAACCAGAACAAAGAAATTAGAGATTCCCTAGAAATTGTTGATCAGTAAGTGAATTAGGTTTTTTTTGTTCACTTAAACAGCCCGATCACAGACCCCCTCCCTCCTCTCCTCCTAGTCCCACTCTCACATCCCCTCCCCCATTTCCCCATCCCCTTATCCTTGAAGAAGGGAGCCCCTCTCCATGGCTCCTTACCAAGTTCTATTCTCTCACCCAGCCTTCCACTCTCCCCACTCCAGATTCCCATACCTATTTGATTGCCTATCCTTCTCCCATCCAGTTCCATCCTTCATATACCTCAGATTACTATTTTTTTCCTCTTCTGGGCCTCCTTGGTACTTGGCATGCTGGGGTCTGTGGATTGTAGATTGGTTTTCCTGTAATTTATGGCTGATCTCCATTTAAAAGTGAATAGATAACATATTAGCTTTCTGGGTTTGGCTTATTCTTTTTTCATTTGCCTGAAAATTTAATGGTGCCCTTGTTTCTTGATAGCTGAGAAGTATTCCATTGTGCGAATGTACCACATTTTCTTTAGACAGTCTTTGAGGGAGATCTGGATTGTTTCCAGTTTCCGGCTATTATAAATAAAGCTGCTATGAACATAGTTGAGCAAATGTCTTTGTGGTATGGTGGAGTATCCTTTGGGTATTTTCCCAGGAGTGGTATACCTGAGTCTTGGGGTAGAACTATTCCCAATTTTCTGATAACGCACCAAATTATTTTCCAGAGTGGTTGTATAAGATTGCACTCCCACCAGCAATAGTGGAGTGTTCCCCTTGCTCTACATCCTCACAAGCACCTTCTATCACTTGAGTTTTTGATCGTAGTCATTCTGACAGCTAAAAACTGGAATCTCATTGTTGTTTTGATTTGCATTTCCCTGATGACTGAGGATGCTGAATATTTCTTAAAGTGCCATTACAAATTTCCTTTCCAATTTATATTTTCTTTCTCTGCTTTAGATGTCTTATTGCTCTAGCTAGAACTTCAAGTACTATATTGAAAAGGAGAGAGTGGCCAGGCTTGTGTTGCCTCTGGTTTTAGTGGAACTGGTTTAAGTTTCTGTCCATTTAATTTTATGTTGGCCAAAAGCTTGCTGTATACTGTCTTTATTGTATTTAGGTATCCCTGATTTGTCTAAGAGTATTAACATGAAAGGGTGTTGGATTTCATCACAGGCTTTTTCAGCATCTAATGAGATTATCGTGTGTTTTTCTTTCTCTCTAAGTTTGTTTAAATGGTGGATTGAACCATCCCTGCATCCGTGAGATGAAGCCTATGTGATCAGGGTGGATATTATTTTTGATATGTTATTGGATTTAGTTTACAAGCATTTTACTGAGTGTTTTGTTGCAATGTTCACAAGGAAATTCTTTTTGGTCTGAAATTCTATTTCTTTGTTGAATCTTTGTGTGGTTTAGGTATCAGTGTGACTGTGGCCTCAAATAATGAGTTTGGCAATGTTGTTTCTGTTTCTATTTATATGGAATAGCTTGAGGAGTATTATTATTAGCATTAGTATTAGTATTGCTTTTACTTTTGCTAGCCAGTATCTTTTTATTGGGGAAATGAGTTTATTGATGTTGAGACATATTAATGACCACTGATTGTTAATTCCCGTTATTTGACATTGGTGGTGGTGGTGGTGGTGGTGGTGGTGGTGTGTGTGTGTGTGTGTGTGTGTGTGTGTGTGTGTGTGCTCGCACGCGCGCTCATGTTTCTCTATTTTGTTTTTGCTGGTGTAGAATTACTTATTTTCTGTGTTTTCTTGAGGGTAGCTAACCTTATTTCATTGGAGCTTTGCTTCTAATATTTTCTATAGAGCTGGATATATGGATAGGTATTGTTTTGATTTTTTTCTCAGAATATCTTATTTTCTCCATCTATGGTGCTTGAGAATTTTGCTAGATATAGTAGTTACGCTGACATCTGTGGTCTCTTAGAGGCTGCAAGACATCTGTTTAGGTCCTCCTAGCTTTTACAGTCTGTGTTGAGAGTGTGTGATTCTGATAGGTCTGCCTTTGTACATTAGTTATCCTTTTTCCCTTGCAATTTTTAATATCTTTTCTTTGTTCTATGCATTTAGTGTTTTGATCATTATGTGTTGGCAAGATTTTATTTTCTAGCCCAATATAAGTGGTGTTCTGTAAGCTTCTTGTATGTTTGTAGACATTTTTTTTCTTTAAGTTGTGGAAATTTTCTTCTATGATTTTGTTAAAAATATTTTCTGGTCCTTGGAGCTGGGACTTTTTACCTTCTTATATTCCTGTTATTCTTAAATTAGGCATTTTCATATTATACTATATTTCCCGAATGTGTTATGTCAGGTAGGCAGCATGCAGCTTAGGGTAGCTGAGCATGCCCCAGGGGGATCTGGGAGATAGGGGATGGGGGGACTTAATCTGAATATTCCTGGTGTAGCAGGCCTGGTGATTTCTGGTGGCATGGTGGCAGGACAATGGAGTTCAGGGAAACAGCATTCAGCTCAGGGAAGCTGGGAATATCCCAGGGGACTCCAAATATTTTTTATTAACTGATATTTCATTGTTTCTTATCATGCTCAAGCACTATTGTAAGGTATTTTCACTCAGCAAGAATAAAATGTAAGGTGTCAGTCTATAGGCAAACTATCTTATAAGAGGGCTAGAATTAGAATTTTAGAATTAGATTTTCCTCATAAGTCATATTTCATTTCCTTCTGCATATGAAAAATTAGTATATGTGTGTTAAAGATAAAAAAATTGCTATTAATGTGGCAATAATTCATAACATAGCAAATATCTACCTACATATCTACCAGTATTTGATTCCAAACATCCTAAATCCAATACACAAAGGAAGAAATTCCATTATGACTTTTTATGTTAACTTTTGAAATATTATGGTAGCTGTTGTAAGACAGAATCTACTAATGTGTTTTTTAATGTGAAAACAAGTTAGCACTAGAGATGCAGGAATGGCTACAATTCGAGCAGACTACATTTGTTCTTGACTTACCAGCCCCATGGATTTTCAGAGAGCAATTTGCATGTTGGATCATGTTAAATATCTTTGAACAAGTAATGTCATATGATATTAAGATACTTTTTAATTTTTACTGAGACTATTTTTCAAGTTCTAAGGAGAGTGTTATAAATTAGATTCAGTTTCACAGTTATATGCTGGAGATTTTTCTTGGCTCAGCAATAGTCTGATTAAAAGGCTGGGTTAAGGATACTTTTCTTTGCCATAATTTATTTGTATAAAACAACTTATATAAGACTATCTTAACTTGTGTAGTCAGGATAAATATGTAAGTTATGATTAAGGATTAATCACATAAAATAACAAAATATATAGAAAACTCTTAATATTAATGAGCAGATATATTTTTCTCCTTATCACAGAAATTCCAATTATATTATATTTGAAATAAATATTGTCTTCCAAACAATCATCAATTTCTCTTATTTGTGGATATTAAACTCCTCATGAGAACCAAAACAAAGAATTTGACTTCTTTTATATATATTCATACATACATTTTAAATGCTTACAGTGTATTGATATATTTTGGAGTTTATACATTGCTTTGAGTTAAATTTCACAATTTTGCTTCTTTGATATTTTATAAGATGAAATGATACTCAGTCAAGATAAATGTAGACTGCCTGAATTGTAGCCACCACTGTATCTCTCTCTAGTCCTAACTTGTTTACCATTGAAATATAACAAGCTTGAAGGTTACATAAGAGCTTAGAACAAAATCAAGGAGTGAAGAGAACTTCTAGATAGAATCAACTTAACCAATGTGTATGTTTCATTTAGTGAAGCCCAAATTACAAATCCCTAACTTTTCTTTTTCTCCTTTCTGAAATTCCAAGATTTTATTTTTATTTTTATTTTTTCTGATTGAACATTTTGGGCCCTTATTCTGTCCCAAGCTTATCTAGGATTAAACAAAGGACTGATGTCACAAGCTAGTCATTAGGTGAGCAAACAGGCAGTTTTCACAGATGGGGAAATCATTGGAAACTGAAGCAGGCAGAGCAATAAGTGTCCACTTGAGTTTTTTTTCAATATATGTTTTATTTTTTTTTACATTCCTTTTTTTCTTTTATTTATTTATTAATTTATTAATTTATTCTTGTTACATCTCTATGGTTATCCCATCCCTTGTATCCTCCCATTCTCCCCTCCCTCCCATTTTCCCCTTATTCCCCTCCCCTATGACTGTTCCTCAGAGGGATTACCTCCCCCTGTATATGCTCATAGGGTATCAAGTCTCTTCTTGGTGACCTGCTGTCCTTCCTCTGAGTGCCCATGGAGGTTACTTCTTTAAAATCTAACAAAATTAGACCTTTGAAGTGATAAGAATAGATTGATGAATGGGAAGTCTCTACATTTTTAGTCTTGTATGACAATGTATAGCTAGTAAAGGCATAGAAAATAAGTGACCTTCTGAGAGTTTTGAAAGCCTCAGTTGTACCCAAGATCTAAAAAGGATGTTGAAAACAAGGTTGTTTAGCGCAGATGGCCAACTTGCTAAACACAACCTTATTCACAAGTCCAGAAACATTGTTCTCCTATGGATTTTGCTAAAGCTTCATTTTGACTCTTTGCTGGTACAACCATTGACTGATAGGATAGTGGGGATGTCTTGAGTTAATGATTTGTCAACCTTAATCCTGGCTATATATTGAAACATTTTTTAGGTCTTGTCCTCTGATCCATGGCTCTGGAGCAGCTCTGTCTTTTGCCAGTTTTTTTTGTCACACCCCCTTGGCAGAACTGCCTTGCCAGGCCACAGGAAAAGAAAACATGCTCAGTGCTGATGCAACTTGATGAGCTGGGATGGATGGAAAGGGGAGCTCCTCTTTTCTGAGGAATATGGGAGGGGAAGGGGGATGGGGGAGGACTGGGAGGTAAGGAGGGATGGAGCTATGACTAAGATGTAAATAAAAAATAAATTTAAAATATATGCTTCTGTGCCCACAAAGGCATGCTCTCCATTTTTGGTCTGATTTCAGATTATGAAACATCTCTTTAAACTACGTTGAGTCTCTTCAACCTAGTGAGTGTAGACATCTGTGGATCTAGTTGTATCCTTCACAGTATGCAGACCTAGTTTTTTATACCAAAGTAGAAATTTATCTCAATGTAAGACCTCTTGATCAGGGTGAGGGTAGTATAAAACACTTAAAAGCAAGGCAGGATTTCCACTTTCTCAGGCTCCCCAGAAATATACCTACCAACCCTTGACAGCAGTAAATTCACGATCTAACATTTGCTCAGTTGTGATGTCAGATGTTATCTGCTCAACCTAGTAACAGAACAAACACGGGATTGTACCATATGAATCTAAGGATCAAAACAGGTTTTGGAACATCAAAGGCACAAAGAGAAGACTACACACACCAAAAAAAAAAAAAAAAAGACAATATAAACATGACACCATCAAGCTAATAAAATACGGACTAAAGACATAAAGATCAAGAAATCAGGATACTGAGGTGGAATGAGTGCAATTGTCAGGAGACTAAGGAGTCACCTGTAAGGCTGTGCATTCTAATCATAGCTGCTGTCTAAGTAAAACATGAACAGTGACAATACCAATAGATATGTGTTAACATAGAAGCAGGAAATGTATCATGGAGGACCACCTTTCAACAAAAAATTATAGGAAACTAGTGACTGCTGAGAGATGAAGAAATAACTTCCTGAGGGATTAATGTTGGTGTTCCTACACAGATGGAAAGGTATTCTGGGACTCAGGAGCCCAGGAACCCCACAGATTTGAGGTGGGACAGTGTTCAAGTCGAAGGATATCCTGAGAGAGTATCTTGAGTCATGGCAGGCCACGAAACAGACATCTCATTTCTGAGATGAAGCCTTCTCAACAGAGGCCTTGCAGTCCAGAGGGAGGATATCCCTAGCTGAGCTGGAGTGCTATAGAAAGGTTCTGCTTTGCCACTCCTCCTCTTTAGTATTGCAGCTACCTAGCTGAGGGTATCCCCAGCTAAGCACATGAGCACAGGAGCCTCTTCTTCCTTTCTTCCCTTCTCCACTTCTTTGCTTCTTGGTTTCTTCTGATGAGTCACCTCAGGCAACAAATCTCATTAAAAAGATTTATTGGGAGGGACTAATCCAGGGGTGGCTGCCCCTGCTCCTGGAAGAAGGCAGAACTTATCTAAGTCTTCTTAGGGGCAGGACTTTTCAGGGCAGAGATTGACAGGATGAGGTTTAGTGTGATTTCAAGTCCTGAGCTTGGGGGACCTCAAGGATTGGTAGGATAGTTCTTGTAGTGCAGTCTGGGCACTATCCCACATTGGGGTTTGGAATAATAGCTACAGCCATTAGGAAATGACTTCAAAATCATTAAGAAAGTCTGAGGGGTGGGGCCTGACTGCTTGAGCCCCTCAGGAGCCTGGCCACTTTCCAGCCTGGAGGGTTTTTAAAGTTTACAAAATTTATAAAGAGAGTCCCGGGTAAAGAAAGTTTTCCCTGCTTCTTGTGTTTGCATGTATAGCTAACAATTAAACCCACTAATTAGTTATCCAAAACAAAGTAGTTAGCTCTGAAATCATATACACACAATAAAAATAACCTCAGCAGGTTTTGTTCATACATCTGTGCATCTATTTATATATCTGTAACAACAATAATAAAAGAAAACATCAGGGCATTAATTTGAGAGGAAAATGGGAGGAAAAATGTGAAGATTGGAGGGAGGAAAGGAAAGGAAACAGGAAGATGATGTAATTATTTTTTAATTGAAATATATATTTAAAAATAAATAGAAGCAAAATTGTGTGGAGACACTTTCCTTGCTTGCCCTTCAAAAAAAGAAAAAAAAAGAAATAACCTGATAAAGAATTCAAAATAATCATTCTAAATAAACTCAATAAGATCAAATAAAACAGAGATAAATAGCAAAATGAGATCAAGACAACAGTGCATGAAATAAATGTTTAATAAGAAAACAGAAACTATCAAAACTAACTAAACAAGTTCTGGAGTTTCAGAAGGCAATGAAGAAATTGAAAAATTCAGCAGAGAGCTTCAACAGCAGATTTAATCATGCAGAATAAAGGATAATTGAATTTGACTACAGGTCATGTGAAATTAGCTGGTTAAATAAACAAAAAGGAAATAAAATGATAAAAGAAGTAACAATGCCTATGGGACTTACTACCAATTCAAAAAATATGTGTGTGCTGTTGGCACTAGAGGAGAAGACAGAAAGAGAACACAGTCCATTTAAAGAGATACTGGTTCAATGTTTCCCCAATATTAGGCAGAGTATGTTTATCCAGATTGGCAAAGCTACATCACTTCAAATGATGAACCCTCCCCAAAGACCTTGAGATACATTGTAACATGAATTCCAAAAATATGGCTTCTTTTCTAAAAAGAAGAGAAAGATGAATGATCATATACAAAGGAATCTTCATGAGACCGTAGCCGATTTCCCATTGGATAATTTACAGAACACGAAGATATAATGGAATTTCTAAAACAATGGCAACAAACATCTGCCAGCTTACTAAATGTATCTTACAAGAAATAATTAAGGGGTTGTTCAAGTTCAAATGAAAAGACAATAATTATATGTAAATATAGAAACTTATAAGGCTCACTGTTTAAGGTAAATGTATGCACAAACTAAAGTAATTTTAATATGTTAATGATGACCTAGAAATTGCTTTTAAACATATTATACAAGTTAAACACAAAAGTACTCAAAATATTTAGAACTAAATTAGTCTGTATGCATAATATAAAATGTTTAAGGTGTGATATCAGTAAGATGGTTGATTAAAGGTCCCTGTAGAGGAATTTTAATCCAGCAACATAGTTTCTCTGGCAAGGAATCACATTAAAAGACTTTTTAGGTATATATGATCTAGCCAGAATGCAGACACGTCATGGATTACAGCATGATCTGGATAAAATAGAGATATGCCTTTAGTCCTTTAGTCCCAAAGAATAATATTTAATTGAGGGGCAAAAATAGTGATGAACTAGAGAAAGATTTGACAGAATGACTCAAAGATAGGATAGATTAAACTCTCAGGAAAACAGACAGAAAGGAGAGGCTACCTAAGAGCAGTGCAGGGAGAGAGAATGGAGGTGAATTCTGTGCAGTTCAGTTGAGTTTGTACAGTGAGTGCAGTTCTGTTTGTAGAGTTCAGGGGCAATTTTTTTTCAAGCAGAGAAATTCAGTTAGAAGCCAAGAAAACCCACTTTGAATCAGTGAGCTTGGAGAGGGCTTGAGGCTGAACAGCTAAGCTGAAACCGCCTGTCAGAGCTCAGAAAGAACTAGAAAAGAAAGTCTTGGAGGCTGAAAACATTCTAGGCCAAGATTGGCAGAACTAGAAAGCAGTAAGTCTTGGAAGCTGAAAACATTCAAGGCCTAGGTTAGCAAGAAGAAGCTGAAAGCTGACGCTTTCAAGGTCTGGGTTTGCAGAAGATTGGAATGTATTAAGGCTAGAAGTTTTCAGGTCTAGGCCTGGGGATATTTAGATAGAAACACTCTGGGCTCAGCCCAAGCCATGCACCGGTAAAGCTTGAGTACATCTCATCTCATCCCATCATCTGAGAAAATTAAAAAAAAAAAAAATTACAGGTCCCTAGCATGCTTCCACCTGCAAAAGGAAGAACAGAACAGAAGAAATTCTGTTATTTCACTGAAATGTTTGAAAATGAGCACCAGAGTAAACGGAAATGCAGCAGGGATGTTGCAGAGTAGCAGAGAAACAGGTGGCAATATTACAAGGAAGAAGTTAAGCATGACACATCTGTAGTTCCATCTGCTTTTAAAAAGGGTTGATTATTTTTAATGATATGGGGGAACATCTGCACAGGAATGCAGATACCCTCAGAAGTGAAGAGAGGGTATCAGATCTAAACTCAACTCCAGTGAAGCAGTATAATAACTGAGCCATTTATCTCCAACTGCAATAGTCACTTCTCTTGTATCAACAAGTTAAGTGATGTTGCATAGAGAGTAAAGATAAGTAGAAGGTTTTAAGTAGTTTTCATTAACATGAGATAAACCCAAAGTATTTGCTGTCTGTAGAAACCTGGAATCCTGATGGACATTGTTTCTAATTTGAAATGCTGTTGGATTACCACACAATGGAATTTCCTGGAAAAACAACTTAGGTCTTTTCCCCACCCAAACTGTGGATGACCAGTAATAACTTGAGCTCCTGTCAACCAAGTATTATGTTAATCTGTCAGATTGCTGGCTTCTGAAACTTAGCTCAGTAAACCTTATAAATCGACTGGATATCAATGAATACCTCACAGTTCTCTGAAGCAGCCAGACCTCCTTTGCAGAACATTTCAGCCTACTAAGTTCCCAGATGGCCATCTTAATCATGTCACTGTTTTGAATAGGAAGTTACCAGAAATCCTTCCCCACTTTTCACCTGCAACAGGAAACATACGAACATCTCTGAGACGGATGGCTCGCTGAAATATTCATTAAAATAAATACCTCCCAAACCCTGGCCTCCCATGTGTAAGAAAGAGCTTCAAATATCACACCAAGCATAACAGCCTCATAAGACATCGTGAAGTGACTAGCATGCCACTTAGACAGGGACAAGTAAACCACTTAAGTATACCAGAATGGAGTATCTCTTATGAAGCTCATAGCCACTGAGAGATAATACCCTCTCACCTCTATGAGATAGAGTATGTTGTACATAGCAGGGCTTGCAGAATGTATCCTACCCAAGTAGGAACAATAAAGGTAGGCATATCAGCTTTGTTGTGCCTATACAAGAACAAAAGTGGTTGCACCGCTGTACAACCCAGAGAAACGTATGGGAGCCTCACATTTACAAATGAACACGGCCAAAAACATGCAAGTAAACACATTCCAGTTAATAGAGGTTTATTTTCACCAGTGAGGTAATTTCTAAAACATCTGAAGCAGCAGTCAAAGAGATAACTGAGATAACTGCAACACATAACAGTTAGAGAAGCTGCACAGTTTTAAAGCATTTGATCCAACTGTTATCTAAGCATGACCCAGCATGATCTTACATATCTGGCAGTCCCAGATAGGTACAAACGCAATGTGCCCGTCAGAAGGAAGAAGTAAAGCATCTCTCAGTGGTTATACACAGTGTGGGGGCTTATTCATACTGATAGCTTACTCAACTGGCACCCTAAGAAATAATGCTAGGAGAAAGCCTGTTTGTGCAAAATTCATCCAATTAAATTGATAGAAGCAGTGGATCTATCACAAGCTAACAATAAGCATGAAAAAGCAATGTAAAATGGCAACTACAGAGAAATTCAATAACTCTGTAGCAGTATAGTCTCCATCCCCCCAAAATAGAAATTTATGAGTTTTTCTAAAAGACATTCAAACTTTCTAAGAACATTTAATGTCATACCAAAGAATATAGTTATTTCTTGTAATTATGAAGATAATTTATAATGTTAATGAGAAATTCTTCAAAGACATGAAGATAATCAAAATGAACCAAATAAAAATCTTGGTGTCAAGAAACTCAATAGCTAAAGTAAAAAGATACTTTTGCAGTTGTGTCTTCTCCATAGTCCATGTGCCATCTAGTTGAGAGATCTGTGAATATGGCACAAATCAAAATCTAAACTTAAAATATTTTGAAATTTTTGTGATTATTTTTTGTAACTTAATTGTGTCATTCGTACTCGTGACCCCTGTAAATGGTGATGTCATGTGCAATCAAAAAATATCGAAAGGACTAGAGGTACAATTCAGCAGTTAAGGGCACTTGCTGCATTTGCAGAGGATCTAGGTTCAATTCACAGCATCCACACGATGGCTCAAAATCACTTATAACTACATTTTTCGAAGATCAATTTCCCTCTTCTAGCCTCCAAGAGCAATGCGAATATATCATGCTCCTGCATACATGCAGGAAAAAACCACTCATATACATTAAATATATAAATATTTCTTTAAAATATTGGACATTGGACATGTCTAATAAAGTTACCATGACAAGCTGAATCAAACAGGACAATTAATTTCTAACCTTATAGACAGCTATTTTGAAAAACTTCATTCATACAAAATAAATAAAATAAAATAAAGCAACAAAACTAAACAAAAAATAAGAAGGAAAGCCAATGACAAAAAATTCATGTCTAAAAGTATAAAAGACAAAATGAAGAAAAAACTCAATGAAATGATAGCTATGGCCACCTATGCCTGCAATCTCAATTCTTGATAGGAAAACTAGGGGTTCAACAGTATTCTTTGCTACATAGAAAGTTCAAGATAGGCTTATATGTGACCCTGATTCAGAAGAGATGTAAGAGGATAGAAAATACAATTGATACATAAAATTCCCTCCAAGGAAAATAGCAATTTCACTACAAAAAGGCAATCTGAATTCTAAAGATAGCAATAGATGTGCCAAGTCATATAACACAGCTCTCTCATTAGACTCACTGCAAACCCTCCATATAACTTTGTAGATTAATAGAGAGTGGTATGATATTTTCAGTATCTGAAATCAAGAAAAGACAAAGCAAAATCTTGCCAACTGAGAATACTACACCCAGCCTTTTTCAGAAATTAAAGAGAAATAAATTCCTTTGAAACAAAGAAAAATAGAGAAATAAACAACAGATTATCCTAAGAAAGTTTTGCAGTAGGAAAGAGCCAGTGGAGCCAGTAAGATTGCCTAGAGAATGAAGCTGCTTGATGAAAAGTCTGACAATCTGGCTGTGATTGCTGACACCCACATGATAAGGGGAGAACTGACCTCTCCCATAAGTTGTCCACTGACCATACTGAAGCTAAGTCACAGCCCACTGCTAACACCCTTCCGAACATCCTCCATATAAATACACACATGGACACTCTTACACAAACACACCTTTGCATGCACATCCATGCAATTTTTAAAACAAAAAAAGAAGATCACAAGTACTACTTTGCAAAAATGAAAACCCACTAGTAGTGAAACTAGGAGTGAAACAAAATCAAATATTAATACAAAAAATAACCAAATTACAAATTAGGACAGCAAAAGCAGAAGAAGCCATTTTATAAAACAACTAGAAAAATACCCAAATGAGGGTTGGAAAGATTTTTCAGTACTTTGGAGTACTTGTTGCTTTTGCAGAGGACTTGGATTCTGTTTTCAGAACTCTTATATTGATTCACAAGCATCCCTAACTCCGGTTCCAGAAAATCTGATGCCCTATTTTTAACTCCTCAGGCAACAACTGTGCACTTGGTGCACATATACATTCATATAAATTAAATAAATAAATAAAATTTAAAATTAAAAAAAAGAAACCGAATGACACAATGTTTTTATTTTCATAGAAATAAAAACCTTCAGAAAATAAATGTGTATAAGATGTCAAAAATGATCTAAAATGGATGAATAGATGCTTAAAAAATGACTCAGTGATATGATGCCCATGAAACAACTCACTTTTGCAGGAAAGCACACAACCTCTAACAGTAAGGAGAAGAGAAAATATATACCATACAAATGCAAAACAAATTTGGATTATAGGGTTTTTTTAAAACCTACATTACAAAAATATACATTTTAAGATATAAAAGGTTGAAAATTGTCTGGGCTGAGTGATGATGGCAGACACCTTTAATCCCAGCATATGTGAGGCAGAGGCAGATGAATCTCTGAGTTGTAGGCTAGCCTGGTCTACAGAGTAAGCTTCAGGACATCCACAGCAGATGAAAGAGAGAAACCTTATCTCAAAAAACAAGGACAAACAGCAGGAACAAAATGTTGAATATTGTTACTAAAATGAAAAAGAGATTAATTCAATAAGAATAAACAGTTCAACACCCAAGTTGGAGCAACTAATATTCCACAAACAACTATTATATCTAGAAGAAAAAAGAAACTACAATACAATAACATCAGGTTAATTTAAAACCCTGATGATGTTCTTCAATGGACAGATAATACAAACAAAAATCAATCAATTAACCAATCAGTCAAAATAGCAATAAACTATCTGAGTTAAATTGGACTAGAGAAACAAACATAACTTAATGAATATTTGCAAAAATATGTCATAGATTTCTTAGAATTTCTCTTGCTGTGAAGAGACACCATGACCATGGCAACTCTTATAAACAGAAAGCATTTAGTCAGGGCTGGCTTACAGTTCAGAGGTTTATTCCATTATCATCATGGTAGGAAGCATAGTGCCATGCAGGAAGACATGGTGCTACTGAGTTCTACATCTGAATCCTCAGGCATTAGGAAGACACAGTGAGTTACTAGGCCTGGATTGAGATTTGGAAATTTCAAAGTCTGTCTAGTGATACACGTCCTCCAACAAGGCCACAATTCCTATTAGTGTCATTCTCTATGGGCCAAAGGGGACTGTTTTTATTCAAACCACCACAGTAGGATCATATTTTTTAATGCTTGGTTTCTACTTTGATGAACTGTCTCAATATATACAAATATGCATGCATATCCACATGTGTATGTTTCTTTAAACTCTACATACAATTTATTCAAAGTGGTTTTTTTTTATCTGCACCTGTATCAAGTAAATGTAATGTCAACTCTTCACAAAAGACTACATCGCAATATTGATCTCCCTGTTTTACCAAGTCTGAAATCTTCCTCTTTCATGCTGCTGCAGTCTCATATATTTTGTTCATGAAAAATACATATACCAATATGATAATTTAAAAGTTAAAGTAGCAATAGGAAGATAATCTTCTAGGCCTTTTTTTTTTTGCTGTGTGGTGGGAAGTTTAGGTAGATATCTTGTGCTCTAAGGAAATTATTTCTACCAATCTACTCATTTAGATTTATTCCACTGACCTTAGTGGTACATCCATGATAGGTGGATTAATATAATAAATATTTGCTTCTGCAGAAAAGGGTGATATAATTTTTTTCACCTAAAAACAATTGAAAAAAATAAGAGCCAACATAATTTGCTTAGCTTTTATTATCTCCTCCAGTTTTAGTCTTGGATACCGTAGCTTACGAAGGGAATGAAATTTGTTGTGGAAGGAAATAATTAGTCTGGTTTTCTTTTTTAATCATTGGCTCTGTTTTAGCAAAGTGATGGATTGTTTATAACCATCCAAGTACTTCTCAGCTTGTTGGAATTTCACAAACATAATGAATAACTCATTATACTGGAATTTTAAGCTGATGAGTTAGTTTTTCTTAAAGCTACTAAAATATTAGAACAGATAAATATTTATTGACATGAAAAGACACTTACGATGTACTTTTAATGAATATAGCATGATAGTTTGATAATAAGATTATATTGAAGCTTATGTTTACTTTTGTTTTCTAATAAAATTATACATAAATGGTCATCTAAATATGAAACATCAAAGTGATGGCATTTGTTGTACGGAGCAGAGGAAGCCTTGAATGAGTGAAGTCTTGAATGAATGTGTATTTTGACAGAGGCACAGCCACATCAGGGACATCCATGGCAAATTGACAAAGCTGGTTCCCATATGGGCTAGGCTCAAGAGGGATAACAAAGCTTTCCTTGCGGGTCCACATACGTGTGTTTATTAACTACTGATCAGTGTGTTCAAAGACTAGCAATGGTGGCTTCCTCCTCCTGGATGTTTATAGCTCTAGACTGAACGCCTACAGAGACCTCCTATCAAGACTAGTTATATCATCTCCCTGTGTTGTTCCTAATAAACATGCTAAAGTTTGGGTTTGTGGTGGATGAAGTTAGAGAATCCCACCTAATCACAGCTTTACTATATGTGTCTTGGTGTGTGTTTCTTTTCTTCATTCTTCCACAGCCCCTAGTGTTCTGGGACCCAAGCTGCATGTGTCACTTCAAGTGATGGCTGAATGGGGAATTAAAAGTGGATTCCTGAGATACAGGGAGCTCACACTGAAACATGCATCCACTCAGATGAGAGAATGGTCCAAACAGAGACAAAGAAAAGGTAGAGCAAGCCAAAAGAAAATGAAAAAGAGAAAAATTTTGTGAGCAAAATAAAGAACCAAACATCAAATGAAAGAGAGTTTCTAAAAACAAAGAAAAAAATAGCTACAGTTTTGTGCTCTTAATTAAGATAATAAATATTTATGGTGATTTGTTATAACAGTAATCAAAAACAAAAAGAGAAGATAAAATTAAGAAAAGCATAATCTTGGTAGAGTACTTTAAATCTTTATGTTTTGAAAGATTGAGCAATACAGAAACAAAGGAAATTATGACTATGATAATAACTCATATAACAGGATGTGAATTGGAACAACTCAATGTGAGTGCCAGAGCAAGTTGCAAATGATCATAGAAAGCTCAGAAAGAAGAGACAAAAAATAATTTAATTCCTTGCAGTATCTCATTCCCATGTAATAAGTAAAAATAAAGTTTAAATACTCACGTGAGGATTTTTTTAATGTATTGTTTTACCCTAGTGTGCTTTATCAGGGAAAAGTGATAGATAATGCAAGAAGGAGAGACTTTCTGACATTTCTTTAAGAAATCTTCTGGGAAAGCAAAGATAAGTTCAGCAGAAATATTGTGTAAGGGAATGGAAAACATAATAAATGGTCAGGTGCAAAGGAGCACTCACAAACTTCTAAGTAAATGTTTCCCTTTGTGTGATAGTACAAAATATATGTACTTCATAAAAAATGCACCTAAGTATTTGTCATATATATTCAGAAGAAGCCCATGATGGGCACATGGTACCATAATACTACTACACTTCATCTTTACCCTGGAAATAAATCAGAACAAGAGTACTAAATGTGGTGCTGGTAAATAATCAAAGCAGTGAAAATCAAGTTGGATTTGGTAGATGGGTAATTTTGTGGAGTAAAAAAAATCTATACTTTCTGCTACTGCATTTTAATTTCCAGATGTATAAAAAGGAAACCACAACTACATTGACATTTAGGAGACCTCTTTTTACAATTCAGAATTTGAAAAGAACTCCACAAACCAAAATCTTTTTTAAAAAATTTTATTAATTTATTCTTGTTACATCTCAAAGGTTATCCCATCCCTTGTATCCTCCCATTCTTCCATCCCTCCCATTTTCCCCTTATTCCCCTCCCCTGTGACTGTTCCTCAGAGGGATTACTTCCCCCTGTATATGCTCATAGGGTATCAAGTCTCTTCTCGGTGACCTGCTGTCCTTCCTCTGAGTTCCACCAGGTCTCCCCCTCCAGGGGACATGGTCAAATATGAGGCACCAGAGTACATGAGAAAGTCATATCCCACTCTCCACTCAAGTGTGGAGACTGTTCTGACCATTGGCTAGATCTGGGTAGGGGTTTAAATTTTACCGCCTGTATTGTCCTTGGCTAGTGCCTTAGTTTGAGCGGGACCCCTGGGCCCAAATCTGCCTATCATAATGTTCTACTTGTAGGTTTCTAGGACCCACTGGGTCTTGAAGCCATATATACAGACCTGAAAATACAGTTGTTCATCACTTTTAAAAATGCTTACTATAGTTGTAATAAGAAAAGTCAAATGATAAAATCAGATGGAAAAACCAGACATATCACTTTCATGAATTTCAAGTTGTACTGCAGAGTCACAGGAATAAAAACAAAAAGCATGGTTCTGGCACAAAACAAATATACAGATTAATGGAACAGAAGAGAGAGCACAGATACAAATCCATGTAGTTATAGCAACATAAGTTTTGACAAAGACACCAAAAATATATATTGCAAAGAAAATAGTCTATTCAACAAATCAACAAATGATTTTTAGCAAAACTAAATTTCCAGTTAAAGAATGAAACTAGAGTCGTATGTATTCAATGTATTGCTTTGTATAAAAATCAATAATTAGTGGATGAAATACCTTAATATATGGCCTGGACCGGTAAAACTGATAGAATCAAAAATAAGGAAGACACTTCAGGATATCAGTATGACCAAACAGTTTCTGAATAGGACATCAGATGCTTGGAAAATGGTACTAACAACTGTCAAATGCTATCTCTTGGAATACAAAATTAACAAGCAAACAAACAAATAACACTTCTCTACTGAAAAAAAAAATCAAATAAAAAGACTGCCTACAGAATAGGGGAAAATTCTTCCTAGCCATATGTCTTATAGATGATTAAAATATATATTCAATGAAGAACTCAGAAAAAATGAGTAGTGAAAAATCAAATACTCCCCCTCTATATGCTCATAGGCTATCAAGTCTCTTCTTGGTAGTCTGCTATCCTTCCTCTGAGTGCCACCAGGTCTCCCCATCCAGGGGACATGGTCAAATATGGGGCACCAAAGTACTTGTGAAAGTCAGACCCCACTCTCCACTCAACTGTGGAGAATGTTCTGTCCATTGGTTAGATCTAGGTAGGGGTTTGAAGTTTATGGCCTGTATTGTCCTTGGCTGGTGCAATAGTTTGAGCGGGACCCCTGGGCCCAAATCTGCCTATCATAATGTTCTTCTTGTAGGTTTCTAGGACCCTCTGGATTCTTCTACTTTGCTATTCTCCCATGCTTCTCTCATCTAGATTCCCAATAGGATGTCCTCCCCTCTGTCCCAATTTCCTGGTTAGTGAAGCCCTCAGGCACAATCATAGGGGAGGGGAGTAAGGGGAAAATGGGAGGGAGGGAAGAATGGGAGGATACAAGGGATGGGATAACAATTGAGATGTAACAAGAATAAATTAATAAAAAATAAAATAAAATAAAAAAGAGTTAAAAAAAGAAAGAAAAATCAAATACTCCAAATCAATATATGAGGTAATAAAATATGAAAACATTTCCCAAAAGATAAAATACAAATGGCCTATACAGACACACACACACACACACACACACACACACACACACACACACACACAGTTTGGCATCACCAGCTATCAGATAAATGCAAACTAAAACAGCATTGAAATTGCATCTCACCACTGTAAGAATAGCAGTAATTATGAAAACAAATAACAACAAATGTTGATGAAGATATAGAGACAAAAATATATCCTTATCAATTTATGGTACAAAAGTAAACTAGTGTAGTTATTCTGGATACCATTATTAAGATTCCATATACATCATTCTTGGTTATTATCAATTATGATACTTTGAAAATGATGTCTCCAACAAGCCTCAGGAATTTAAATACTCTGTCTCCAATTGTTGGAACCATTGGAAAAAATTAGTAAGTATGGTGTATTGGAGTAAGTTGGTCACTGAGAGTAGGTTTTTGAGGTTGGAAAAGACTCAGGACACTCCCAATGTTCTCTCTGCTCCTGCTTTCAATTCTAGCCTTCAATGGATTATTATGAAAACTAACCTTTGAAACAATAAGCTCAATTCAATGTTTTCTTTTATAAGTTACCTTGGTCATGGTGTTTTATCACAGCAATGGTAAAGCAACCAATACAACCATAAAGATTCCAAGCTGGTTTATCATTAATATATTTGCATGTTAGTGTTTACTAAAGCACTACTCACAATAGCTAAGCTTTAGTACCAGCCTAAGTGTCTATGATGGTTAATTTTAACTGGCATCTTAATGTAATTTAAATTTAATAGTTTTAATGAGAAGATAATATAGATTAGGTTGGCCAATAGCCATGTCTGTGAAGGATTATCTTGATTGAATTAATAGAGATGGCAAAAGCCACTCATTGTAGAATCATTCTAAGCTTTTGAGTTTGAGACTATGTAGAGAGAGCAATCACACACAGGAATGCGTCCCCTCTCTTTGCTAATTACTGTGGGTGTGAGCAGTTGTTTTAAGTTCCTATCTTGATTCCTCTACAATTCCTTTTCCTTTAAATTGTCTTGGATCAGGGTAGTTTATCACAGCAACAAAATGGAAACTAGGATAATATCTATTAACATAAGAATAGGTAGAGAAAATGTGCAATAGTTTTCTTTTTTAATTATAAAGAAGAAAGAGTGCATGTACAATATGTATAAAGTGTTCTTTCTAATAAAAGATTATGGTAACTATAGAAGAAATTTAATTAGATAACAAAGAATTACTTCACAAAAAAGCACCAAAATAGAACCTAATGAGTCAGATATTTTCAAATGGCATAAAATAGTTGCATAGTAAATCTAAAGGAGAGAGAGAAGGAAAGAATGAAGGATGGAATAGAATAGGGGAAGAATGAGTACTTCATAATATGTTTTACATGTAATACTATATCACTAAATAAATATAAAAGATGCATGTTAGTTAAAATAAACATATGTCTTTGCATTGAAGAGATGTCAGTACTGATGACAAATATTAATTCCTATTTTCTACTTGCAACAAGTTCATCATTTATATCCTGATAGAGAAAGGACAATTACATATTTTCAATTCATTATAATTTCCTTCACCAACACTGTTTTTATAGCAGCAAGAAATTTCTATTTGTATGAGATAATTGTCCTTGGAAATATAGCATAAGACAAATTAAAAGATACACAGATTTTCTTTATGCATTGTAAATTTATTTTAGTTTTTTTTTCTGAAAACACACATTTAAGATGAGATTTCTTCTATTCTGTCCTCCAGGAAATATGGAATGGGATACATACATACATATACATACATACATATATATATATGTATATATATATATATATATATATATATACACACACACACATATTTGTGTGTGTGTGTGTGTGTGTGTGTGTGTGTGTGTGTGTGTGTGTATAAGCCAAATCCAGGCAATGGAAAAAAGGTAGCATCTTCAATAAATGGTGATAGTCTAACTGTATGTATAAATGTAGAAAAATTCAAATAGACTCATATTAATCACTCTGCCTAAAACTAACCTACAAGTGGATTAAAGACCTCAACATAAAACCAGTCATAATAAATCTGTTAGGAGAAAAAGTGGAGAAGAGCTTTGAACTCATTGGCACAAGAGACAACTTCCTGAGCAGAACTCCAATATATAGCCTTTATTATGATAAAGTAAATGCCTTGTATCCCTTACCTCTCTGAGACTTTAAACATGAATGAGTGTTGGATTTTGTCAAATGCTCTTTTGGAGATGATTCTGTCATTTTTTTCTTTCAGTTTATTTATATCATGGATTACATTGATGGATTTCCATATATTAAACCATCACTGCATGCCTGGGAAGAAGCCCACTTGGTCATAGTGCATGATATTGTTGATGTGTTCTTGGGTTCAGTTTGCGAGTATTTTATTGAGTAATTTTGCATCAAAGTTAATAAGAGAAATTGGTCTGAAATTCTCTTTCTTTGCTGTATCCTTGTGTGGTTTGAGTATCAAGGTGACTGTGGCCTCATAAAATGACTTTGGCAAAGTTCTTTCTATTTCTATTCTGTTGAATAGTTTGAAGAGTATTGGAAGTAGCTCTTCTTTGAAGGTCTGCTAGAATTATATGCTAAAACCATCTGGCCCTGGGATTCTTTTGGTTGGGAAACTTTTGATGACTGCTTCTATTTCCACAGGAGATATAGGATTACTTTACTTGTGTACATGATCTTGATTCAACTTGGGAAAGTGGAATCTGTCAAAAATTTTTCCATTTTGTTTAGATTTTCCAATTTTGTAGCATATGGGCTTTTGAAGACATAATGATTCTTTTATTTCCTTGGTGTCTATTATTATGACTTTTTATTTTTGATTTTGTTGATTTTGATAGTGTCTCTCTACATTTTAGTTATTTTGACTAAGATTTTGTGTTTCTTGTTGATTTTCTCAAAGTATCTACTCTTGGTTTTGTTGATTCTTTGACTTGTTCTCTGTGTTTCTAATTTATTGGTTTCAGCCCTGTGTTTGATGATTTCCAGCCATCTACTCCTCTTGGGTATGTCTGCCTCTTTTTTCAATGGCTTCCAGATGTGCCATTAAGGGCTGATTGCTTTGGGATAACTGGGTTCTAGTGATGCCATAATATTTTGGCTTTTGTTGTTTGTGTTTTTATGCTGGCCTTTAGCCATCTTGCTGTCTCTAGCACTGAGTGGTAGTTTCTGGTGTCCTTCACTGGCAATTGAGAGTGGCTTATAGGTAAATGGCTATAGGTTGAGATCCCTCACCTGAAGGGATCAGGGAACATTTCAGGTGGATCAGGTGGGTGACCTGAGAACAGATCTAAGAATTCTCTGTGAACCAGCCAGGTGACATGAGGTCAGATCTATCAGTTTTTCACACTGTTATTTCTCCTTTCTACAGTGATACTCATACACGGTGTTTTGTTCTTTATGAGTCACAGTGCTGGTGGTGTGTGCCTCACCAGGTGTGTGGTAGACCTTGGATCCTATCCCTGTGTCTTTGTGGACCCAGGAACTTTCTGTGGATTGGCTGGGTGAGCTTACATCAGATCCACTTGTGTTCCAAACTGTGGGGACTCCTCTGGGCTAGAATATGGAGAAATTGTTTGTTTTGTAGCCCACAGTTCAGTCTGATACACATAACTCAGATTCTGCGTGCCCTGCCATGCATGTCGCTACCCTTTGGAGTGTGCCTGTGTGGACACTGGAACTTTCTTAGGACTGGCCAAGTAACCTCAGGTCAGATGTACTTGTGTTCCAAAGTATGGGGTATCTTCTGGGCTAAAAACCCCAGACAATGGTGTTTTGTAGTCTCCTGTTCAGTCTGATATCCAGAGATCAGGTGTGGCACACAAGCATACTACTGGATAGACTTTGGATACTGTGCACACACCTCAGTGTCCCAGAGATTTTTTGTGGATTAGCTGGGTGTCCTGAGGCCTGACCCACCTGTGTTGAGTTGATATTAACTACTAATGGTTGTTAATTCCTGTTATTTTGATGTTGGTAGTGATAGCATGTATGTGTGTGCTTCCTTTCTTTTGTTTTGCAGATGTGTGGTTATTTATTTCATGTATTTTCCTGAGTGCTGTTAGCCTCTTTGGATTGGAGTTTCCCTTCTAGTATCTTCTATATAGCTGAATTTGTGGCTAGGTACTGTTTAAATTTGGTTTTGTCATGGAATGTCTTGTTTTCTCCACTATGGTGATTGAGAATTTTTCTTGGCATAATAGTCTGGGCTGGCATCTGCGGTCTTTTAGGGTCTTCATGACATCTGCCCTGTCCCTTCTAGCTTTCATAATCTCTGTTGAGAAGGCAGATATAATTCTGACAGATTTACCTTTATATGTAATTTGGCCTTTTACCGTTGCAGGTTTTAATATTTTTTCTGTTGGTTTAATGTTTGATTATTATGTTTCAGGAGAATTTTCTTTTCTGTTCCAATCTATTTGATGTTTTGTAAAGGTTCTTGTATGTTTATAGGAATCTCTTTCTTTAGGTTGGGGAGTTTTCACTTATGATTTTGTTGAAAAATATTTCTGGACCTTTGATGTAGGAGTCTTCTCTTTCTTCTCTATTATTCTTAGGTTTGGTCTTTTTATGGTATCCCAGATTTCTTCTATGTTTCCTTTCAGGGGCTTTTAATAATTAACATTTTTTACTGATATATCAATTTCTTCAATCATATCTTCTATACCTAGATTGTTTCTTCCACCTCTTGTATTCCACTGGATATGCTTTGTCTGAAGTTCTTGTTCTTTTCCCTAGTTTTCCAACCTCCAGGATTGCCTCAAAATGTATTTCTTTATTTCTTCTATTTCTATCTTCCAGTATCGAACAGTTTATCATTTTCTTCTTCCATTTGATTGCATTTTCCTGCAATTCTTTAAGAGCTTTATTCAATTCTTTCACCTGTTTTCATGTATTTTCCTGTTTTTATTTGGGGGATTTATTTTCCTACTTTAAGACCTCTATCATTTTCATAACCTCAGAATTACACTTATTATCTTGTGCTTCAGATGTGATAATATCTCCAGGCATTGTTGGTTTCTGGTGTCATCAGATGGCCCTGGGGTTTGTTGCTTGTCTTCTTATGCTGACACCTAGCCATCTGGTTGTCTCTGGTGTTGACCTCATTCCATGTGGGTCTGGCAGATCAGGAGTCATCAGTGAAGAGGGCATTGTCATGTATTCTTAAGAGATTAATAGCTGGTGATATACATATATGTTTAATTATTTAATTTAATGGTTAAATATATTTATATTTTATATTATATAAATATTTATATTAAATATATTAATTTACACATTATATATAAGATATGTGATATATTATTAAATATATTAAGTATTTAAACACATTCAAAAGAAGGCATTTATTTTATATAGTCATATTTTGTTCCCTACATGTTTTATGTAAGCAATATTTGTGCACTGAGACTAGCAGAAGCTATGGAGGGCAGTATCTTTCACATATGTATTAATTAATATATAAAACTTGAAATACCTATCATACTATTTGACACAATGTACTTTCTAGACAATGACAGAAACATCACCTAGTATGCATTGCATGCTACTCCACTGTAACCATGCATCAAAGCTCTTAACTCCAAGCAATTACATTTTATGATAGAGACGTTTAAGAGGTTAAAGATAATGGTCTAGTCTTAATAAATGTATAGTGTTAATATAATAGGACTGATCTGCTTACCAATAGAGTAACAGGCACCAGAGATTTCCCTGTCTTTTGTATGTGTGAAGAAGACACCATGTGTACACTCAGAGTTTGCATCAGCCTTTTTTCACACTAAGAGAAAATTCCTCTAAATGAATTCAACTTGTTGAAACCTCAACTTTGTACTTCTTAGCCTTCAGATTTGTGAAAAATAAACTTGTAATTTTTATGTCAACCAGATGGTGATGGTTTATTATGGCAGTCCAAACAGACTAATAGACCTAGAGATTGGTTAGAATATCAAGTGCCATAACTTAACCCAAAATAAGGAATTAGAAGTTCTGGAGTAAAAGCTCTGCCAGAGTGTTATAATAAGTATAACAGGGAACACTGACACAATGTGAAATTTTGAAAGACTTATTTTCACACAGTGCTGAATATACTAGCATATACTGAGTAATTGGAAGAACACTTCATCATCTGATTAGAAATTAATGTCCCTCAGTAGAAGAATGGATAAAGAAACTGTGGTACATATACACTATGGAATACTACTCAGCTATTAAAAACAAGGAATTCCCGAAATTTGTGGATAAATGGATTGAGCTAGAGATGATCATAATGAGTGAGTTAACCCAGAAGCAGAAAGACTCAAATGGTATATACTCACTTATATCTGCATACTAGCCCAATGGGCATGTCCCACAAAAGCCTTCCCTTACCAGGAAACTGGGACAGAGGGGAGGACATCCTATTGGGACTCTAGATGAGAGAACAATGGGAGAATAGCAATGTAGAAGGATCCAGTGGGTCCTAGAAACCTACAAGTAGAACATTATGATAGGCAGATTTGGGCCAAGGGGTCCCGCTCAAACTAAGGCACTAGCCAAGGACAATACAGGCGGTAAACTTTAAACCCCTACCCAGATCTAGCCCATGGACGGGACAGTCTCCACACTTGAGTGGAGAGTGGGATATGACTTTCTCACATACTCTGGTGCCTCACATTTGACTATGTCCCCTGGCGGGGGAGACCTAGTGGCACTCAGAGGAAGGACAGCAGGTCACTGAGAAGAGACTTGATACCCTATGAGCATATACAGGGGGAGGTAATCCCTCTGAGGAACAGTCATAGGGGAGGGGAATAAGGGGAAAATGGGAGGGAGGGGAGAATGGGTGGAAAAAAGGGATGGGATAACCATAGAGATGTAACAAGAATAAATTAAAAAAATTTAAAAAAAGTGGCAAAAAAAAAAAAAGAAAAAAAGAAACTAATATTATCTGTAAGGGATTGAATTGTAAAGACTTTTATATTTTAAATTCCTAAGCCAGTTTAACCCAGTAAGTCAATGATGTTTTAACAACCACAAACCAGAAAACTATTTTCCAATGCTCTGGAATTCTTATTTGAGCACCTAAAACTATTTGCTGCAAACTAAGCTTCATGTTCATCAGTGCTCATTTTATTCTCTCCTTGTCATTCTTCATTTCTCCCCTACATTTTTGTAATGTGGAAATGACTGCAGTAGATTAGGATAATTCATTTCCAAAATAAATAGCTTCTGGCTTTAGTCTCTGCATCCAGCATTTAAAAGGCTTGAAGACTTTTTAGAGAGTCCATGTAAGTTTGAAGAAAAGGTTTCAATGGAAATCAAAATGAGTTAGTGAGAAAATCTGCACCCTATTGATAGTGGCACTTTTGTTCTGAGGACTCAGTAATATGAGAAATTGAAGAATGTCATTAGAGTTACTGACTTGAAACATATCCAGGATTACTTTGTTAAAGTGTGCAGTATTATAAAAATGTATATATACTTTAATATTCAGACACTTTTCAGTATTCACTGCGTGAACATGACTTTAAAGGTTATGAAAAAGACAGTAGGTAGACATAGAGCATTATGTACAGTTTATAAGAATTAACCATGTGGCCTTTTAAAGGATTGTTTTCTCCTAGTAAAGGAATTAAAAAATATATATTTTCACAATTTGTCATTATGTAAATGGAATGAAATTAAAGTAAATTTTTTCTTACCATCTTTTAGTTCTGTTTTTTTTAAATTTTATTAATTTATTCTTGTTACATCTCAATGGTTATCCCATTCCTTGTATCCTCCCATTCTTCCCTCCCTCCCATTTTCCCCTTATTCCCCTCCCCTATGACTGTTCCTCAGAGGGAATACCTCCCCCTGTATATGCTCATAGGGTATCAAGTCTCTTCTCAGTGACCTGCTGTCATTCCTCTGAATGCCACTAGGTCTCCCCCGCCAGGGGACATAGTCAAATGTGAGGCACCAGAGTATGTGAGAAAGTCATATCCCACTCTCCACTCAAGTGTGGAGACTGTTCTGACCATTGGCTAGATCTGGGTAGAGGTTTAAAGTTTACCGCCTGTATTGTCCTTGGCTAGTGCCTTAGTTTGAGCGGGACCCCTTGACCCAAATCTGCCTATCATAATGTTCTACTTGTAGGTTTCTAGGACCTACTAGATCCTTCTACATTGCTATTCTCCCATTGTTCTCTCATCTAGAGTCCCAATGGGATGTCCTCCCCTCTGTCCCAGTTTCCTGGTAAGGGAAGGCTTTCGTGGGACATGCCCCTTGGGCTAGTATGCAGATATAAGTGAGTATATACCATCTGAGTCTTTCTGCTTCTGGGTTAATTCACTCATTATGATCATTTCTAGCTCAATCCATTTATCCACAAATTTCGGGAATTCCTTGTTTTTAATAGCTGAGTAGTATTCCATAGTGTATATGTACCACAGTTTCTTTATCCATTCTTCTACTGAGGGACATTTAGGCTGTTTCCATGATCTGGCTATTATGAATAAGGCTGCTATGAACATGGTTGAGCAAATTTTCTTGTTGTGTGCTGGAGCATCTTCTGGGTATATTCCAAGGAGTGGAATAGCTGGGTCTTGAGGAAGCCCTATTCCCAGTTTTCTGAGATAGCACCAGATAGATTTCCAAAGTGGCTGTACTAGTTTGCATTCCCACCAGCAATGAAGGAGTGTTCCTCTCTCCCCACATCCTCTCCAGCATGTGGTGTTGCTTGAGTTTTTGATCTTAGCCATTCTGATGGGTGTAAGATGGGCAGTTTGTGCTTAGCTCAGTGGTTTGAGCATCTGGTTTCAGTCCTTGGTGTCATCTTTTAGATTTGTAATTAAAGAGATGCCTGAGAACAGTTTAGTTTTTTTTTTTTTTTTGTGTGTGTGTGTGTGTGTGTTGTGTGATGCAATTCTTTCATCTCCAAATGAATTCTGTCGTGATAAACTGGGGAAGTGCAGAGTAAAAATGAAGTATTCCTTGGCAATTCAGATTCTAAACTTGTATATATGTGAAACCAACTAAGCATCAATTGCCTGGGTTATTACCTTTGAAGGAAATAATAACATAATATTTTCAAAATGTTTCTGAACATAGTTTCCCTTTATGTTTTTAAACATTTGGTGTATCTCCTAGTGTGGTATGACCTTGGTTTCAGCTTTCAATATATTGTGGGTTCTTGTTGGCAATATCTAAAACATTTTTTAAGCCATGACATCTACCACAGAAGTTGTCACATAGTTATTTATAAATATTAATTGAATGATTTTATTTAATAGTGACATAAAACACAGTATAATTTGTATGAGAAATGCTTGTTTCTTACAAGTTCACAAAGTAGTCATTATTGAGGAACAACATAGATTTAAATGTAAACAATGAATTTTAGAAGGATTAAAGTACACAGAAAAATTACATGGATTATTGAATTATCAAAGCAGTCAATTATATTTTACTCCTCATTATTGCTATCAATGATTAATCAATATTTTGAAGATACATTCTAGTGCCTTTATCATGTATATATGTAGATATGAATCTTTTTCCTAAGAAGGACATTTTGTTTAGTCTTTTTTTTAAATTTTTTTATTAATTTATTCATATTACATCTCAGTTGTTAGCCCATCCCTTGTATCCTCCCTTTCTTTCCTCCCTCTTGCTTCCCCCCATTCCCCTCCCCTATGTCTGTGACTGAGGGGGACCTCCTCCCCCTGTATATGCTCCTAGGGTATCAAGTCTCTTCTTGTTTAGTCTTATGAGTTAAAAGACAATCTGAGTGATTCTACTACATTTATTCCTGTAGAGTACAATAAGTTGAAGCTATTTAAAATTTTAATTTTCTATTAACTAATAATATTTTAAATGTACTTGAGAAAAAACTAATTCTCCTGGGTTTGAGATGAACTTTTCCTCTTTAAAATATTTTCATTTAGACATTTTCAAATCTTAATTAATGTCTATTGTGCATTGATTTTGACAATACCATAATTTGTTTCATTATTCTTGTAGGAAGCTTCAACTTAAGAGCTATAAGCTTTTTGTAAATAATAAATTTACTAAAATTGAAAAAGTCTAAAATATGATCAGCCTCTTACCATAAAGTCTCCTGTAAAACATATCACTTAAAAATGAGTTCCAAGACTGAATGAACATTTATGTTCAGGAATAAAACAATAGCAAATAGGTATTCAGGTCATTTCTAATATTCATGTTTTCTTTTCTAAAAAAGATTAAGATGATGATGGAAGGGAAAAGGATAGACAGGAGAGTTGCCTATCAATTTGATGAATGATAACATAAAATGAAATCCACTAATCCAATTTTATTGTCAAAATTGCTTAATGCTGCTATTAGTTATTAAGACAATCCATGGAGAGTCCAAAGCCATGACTGCCCAGTAGTTTTTATATTCACCTTTATCTGGTCTTACCTTACTACCCATCTAGTGTACTCCAATATACTAATACTTGGAAAATCACAAATTTCTTCAGAAGAAAGTTTTAAAGACTCTATTCATGAAGTAAACAAACAAAGTCACACCAGAAGAGGATTTATTTATTGTAGTTTTAAATTAATTAATTTGTATTAATTTATTTATTTACTTTACATCCCACTCATAGCTTTCCTTCTCTCCTCTTCTCTCAGTCCCTTTCTCTCACCTACCTGCTCTGTTTCCATTCTTCTCAGGAAAGGGGAATTCTCCCATAGATATCTGTTAGGATTCCTCCACAGTCTGTTTACCTGTGATGTCATTGCCTACTTTCCACTGGGCTTGGCCTTGGCCAAGAAAATAAAAGGACAGACCCTCTTCTTGGATTTTACCTCTCTTCTTCCTACCTCTCCTTCCTCCTCTTTCTTCCTCTCTTTATCTGTTTCTGTCTCTCTGTTTTTTCTGGCGTACCATCTCCCCCATTTCTTTCTTTCCCTGTGCTTATTTAATAAACTTCTCCATATAATATCTATAGTTTGGCATCTAAATTTCTTATTTTTTAAATTAAATTGGTGGTCCATCCAGAGAAAGCAATCCCACGGTCTTTACTGCACAAACTTTATCCACCAGCACACAACAGATCTGCTTTCCCTACACTCTATTATCAATCTGTGCTGCTTGAATGCCACTCGGTTCTCCTGCTACATGAAGCAAGCATAGCCACAAACCCATCACCGCCCTATGAGAAAGCCCTGCCACCAAATTGTGTTCTCTGCTAAGGTAAATTTAAATTATACACTAAAATCATGGGGTCAGCAGTAGGTACCTCCTGGCAAAGGGTCACCACTGCGTGATGGGATATCGCCTGACAGCCTGTGTGGTAGGATGTCACAAACTCAGCTATCCAGGTCTCTCTAGGTGCAAAGGCTGGAGCTGAGCCTCTTAAGATCGCCACCACTTTGGCCTCTACCTGCACCCCTTCCTGGGGGTGAGACTCTGGAAACACTACAGCCTCTTGGTGCAAGTGGCTTTGAGCTGGCTGCGCTCTACCAGCTGTATACTGTTCCTTTCACCGCCCCTATCACCACAACCTACTGGGGGCTTGGGTCAGTCCTGCTGTGCTGGCAGCATGCATACAGAAGGCAGGAAACTGGGACAGATTCAGCAGGGAATGAGCAGTTACCACCTCCTCAGTGCTTTCCCTGGCTACTAAAACACTGAGCAGCCTGGTCACTGCAGCCTGCTGTACCAGCCATGCCACTAGCTTTGGCAGCTACAGAAGCTAGACATTTTCAAATCAGTCTGCTACTGGTTGATGACAACAGGTGACATCGACAATCTTGCCTTCTGGATAGAGGGGGTAGAGCTTTTGCCCTTTGTGCCTTCTTTGCTAAGGGCAACCACATGACTAACAGCCATCTTTGTTTTTGGATACTGTGGATAGCTCACCAGCCCTGTTCAAATCGTTACTAAACTCCAAATACAGCGTCTATGTTTTACAAAGGTTACCTAATTTTGACTTTACATTTTCAAGATTATGTTTTTACCCTGATCCATTTTTTTTTATTTCTAAAGACTTATGTCTTTACTAATTCCTACACAGTTAAATACATAATGTTCCTCCTATCCTCAGCTACCCTGGATTCAACTACAGGGTTCCTGGGTAATGGGTTTGATATGTTTTTTTTCCAACTCTCCAATGTTCTACTCTATTAACATTCATTTGTTTATGATGGTAAAACTTAAATCACTGCCTTTTAAATATATTTAGCCTTATTTTCTAAATGTGCTGTTATTGATCGTACAAAAACTGTTCTGCTTTTTTATGGACTGTGATATACATAGCTTCAAACTATAAACAAAGTTTATTTATCTAAATATTCTTAAGATAGACTGCGATTTCACTGCCATCTTAACTAAAAGGCTGAGGAATGTTCCTCAACCTCATATAGGAACTAGTAAAATAGTTTTAAAATCTTTAAAATTCAAAAGGAGCTTTCCTGCTAGCTCAGCTAGAGCAAAGACTATGCTCCAGGACTTAATCATTTCCCTGAGGCAATGAAATAGAGGTCTGCAATGCTCCCTCCCTCCAGGGGTCCAGCTTGAGCCAGCTCCACCCAAAAAGTGGACACTGATCACATTGCTGCTGCAACCAGAGAGGGACACCAATTCCACAGCTTTGCCTGCTGCAGATTGGCCTATGCTCACATGGAGGCGTGTCCTCTGTGCCCAGGCCAAAGGACTTCAAGCTCCTTAACCTAGCAGAGTACAGATGGCTCTTATATCCAGCAACCTCACCAAACCCAGGGTAATGTTACAGGTCTATTTTAACCTAATACTCAGGCTACACAGTCACATTGCTAACTTCTATCATGGGAGGCTTCAGGTACCATCCCAGTCCTCTTCATATACAGGAGACCAAACTTTAACTGTTAGGTGTAGATACAGTCTACTATGTTACCAGACTTCATTTCATCATTCTTTTAGCTAAAGGACAGTGGCTGCTTATAGAAATTTCACCTATGTCTTAAAACTTCCAAGAAGGTATATTATGAATGTTAGAAGGTTTAAGAAAATGTTTTACAAGTGTTGGAGGGTCTAAGATGATGTTTTAAGGTTGGATACATTCAAGATATAAATGCTAGACAGTCTAAGAAAGTGTTTTAAGTTGGTAAATGCAAATTATGAAGGTCTATACGTCTAAAAGGATGTTTTATTTCATCTTGCTGCTATGCTATTGTTCTAGTAACTGTTCACAGTGTCAACACTGATCAATGGAGCCCTAACTTATTAGTCTAATTACGATAAAACATTCTACCATGTGATCTTATCATAGTTCTAAGCTCAAGATTTTAAATGTCCTTTTGTTTGTCTTTTTTTAAAAATGTTTCTCATTGTGCTTAAATTATATACATTCACTATTCTGGACTGACTGACCTCTTTCATGATATATACTGATGTTGAAAATCAGGATCAAGTAAGCCTTTTCACTTCTCCTCTACAGATTCATTTCCTCCTCATGTTACTGTTCCACAGGTGTCAAAAAGTTCCATAAAGCTTCTGCTTTTCCTAAGCTCACCTCAAAGTGTATTTGTAGTTTTAACATGAAGTTCTTTCCCCAAGCATATATTATGCTATATGTCTACTGCCTTTTCCTACAATGTATATTTCACTGCAGATTTCAAAGAATGATGATGCTAACAGGTCTAAAATTTATCTCCCTTTATGAATTTAAAATGATTCTTGTAAGGTACAGAAATCCACCTCTCAGGTCAAATGGAATCCAGAATCATCAGCTTAAGTTATCCACCTATCACCTATCTCTGAGGGTGGGATTCCTCTCCCTTTCTCTGGTTTTGGGACTCCCCTAACTACCTGATTGCCACCTTTCTTAACCCAACACCAACTAAACTCTCCCTTCCTATTTGGTGTAAATGCTTTCTTTTGTCCAAGAGACTGTTGATGCCTCTCTGATTCACTAGAGGTAGAGGTACCCAACCTTGGTCTGAGTGAATGTGGCTGCTCCTTCTCACTGAACCACAACTAGGACTCACTCAGTTAGACCACCGACACAATCCCTCTGCTGCCATCTGGCCACCAAAAAATCCTAGTGCAGTAGGTGGCTGTGTTCCTTGGCCAGCTCATGCATGGAGCTGTGCTCCTTTGGTCACTGACCAGCACTGATAAGTTGCTGGGACAGTCTTTGTACCTGTCTTTCAAATTACAATCCATTTCTGGGGATGCCCTAACGTATTACTGACTTCACCTCCCCATGAGAAATGATCCATTTGCCGCCTTTCCATGCTCCTCTGAAATGCCTTCTGGGGGAAATTTTAATCCCTATGCCCACATTAATGGCTACTAAGCTTATACACCTCTGCAACCAAACTCAGACAGATCCAAAACTAAACATGTTTAATTATTGCCAGCAATCAGGTAAAATGGAAAGAAATTCCCCATGTCCAAACATTTTCTTTGCTCTCCCAAAATTTTCAAACAACTCTCTTATTTTTCAAAACTTTTCTCTTTGCTCTTCCAAGAGTTTCAAATGTATACCAAAAGAGAATTTCTCCCTAACCTACTAACTTTATCTTCTGCCCACACATATGTTCCAGTATCTCACCAGACTTCTTACATCACCAAAGCAGCTACCCACATGTGCTCCAGTCCAACCTCAAAGTTCATGTCAGCTGGACCATCATTATTCCTCCTAGCTGGACCTGCATTGCCTCTCCTAGCCACAGATGTTCTCAGACCCTGGACAGCAAATACAACACCCTATTCTTCCAGGACCTGGCCAACATTTCAGCCTTTTAACCCCCTGTCACTGTCCCACTGTCAGCAGGAAACAGTCAAAGACTGATAACTTCACCTCTTATCCATTGACAAAATGCTGAAATGGTGTGCTCTATCTAGACCCAAACAAACAGCTCGAGATTCTCCTAGCACTCCTCGGTCCCTATCTGCTGCAGGGCATGGCTGACATACCCTGCCCTCTACCCTAAACTATTCAAGACAGAAATTTTCCTTCCCCTTCACCATATAATTTGCACATTTTGTTGCTGTTTCTCTCTCTCTCTCTCTCTCTCTCTCTCTCTCTCTCTCTCTCTCTCTCTCTCTCTCTCTCTCTCTCTCTCTCTCTCTCTCTCTCCCCCACACTTACATGGCAACCAAAAGCTGCTTCCAATGAACCTACACTTATATATTTTACAATTCAGTATTCCTCATTTTTTAAATAAGAAAATAAAAGTACAGGCCCTCCTTGTGGCACTCTATCTTACCATTCTTCTTCCTACCTCCTTCTCTGACCTCTCCTTCCTCCTTTCTCTTCCTTTCTTTCTCTGTTTCTCTCTGGGGTGCTCTGCCCCGCTTTCGTTCTTTTCCAATGCTCATTTAATAAACTCCATATAATATCTATTGCTTGGCATGCTATTTTCTTATTTTTTAAATTAAAATATCAAACATCCATGGCATATCATGTTGCTGTAAGACTAGATGCATCTTCTATTGAGGCTACACAAGGCAGCTCAGTTGTTAGCAGAGTCAAAGATAGCTCCTGCTCCTCAGTTAGGACTCCCACATGAAGACTTTGTTGAACAACTGTTCCATATGTTCAGGGGGCCCTATGTCAGTCCCATGAATGCTCTCTGGTTTGCAGTTCAGACTCTAGGAGCCTCTCTAGGTCCCTATTAGTTGATCCTGTAGGTTTTCTAGTCATGTCCTTGACTCCACTGCCTCTTTCAATCCTCCTTTTGCCTAATGTTTGGCTGTGGGTCTATCTGTACATATGTTTTCATCAATTAATGGGTAAAGCATTTATGATGGCATTCATGCAAGTATAATATAGAATATTTTTAACAGTGTCAGTGTTGGGTTCTATTTCATGGCATAGATCTCAAGTTGGGCCATCATTGGTCAATTATTCCCTTAATTCCTGCTACATCTTTACCACTGCATAACTTGTTGGCAGGAGAAATTGTGTGGCTAAGGATATGTGGCTGAGTTGTTGTCCCTGTTCCTCCCTTGGAAGCCTTGCCTGATTACATGAGATGGCCTTTTCAGGATCCATATCCCCCATTGCTAGGAGTCTTATCTTACATCACCCTCATAGATTCCAGGGAGTTTCCATTGTCTTAGGTTTCTAGCTCTTCCCAGTGATGCTCTCTACCACTGTTCCCATTGTCTTTCCTGACACTCTCCTTCTCAGTCCTTTCTGATACCTGATTGCTTCTGTTCCCAACCCTTCCCCCCCCCCCCCCCCTCCCCTCCCTTTATCCACCCCTGATATCTATTTTATTCCCCCTTCTCTCTGGGATTCAATTATCCTCCCTTGGGCCCTCCTTGTTACTTAGCTTCTTATGGTCTGTGGATTGTACGTGGTCTCCCTCTGTAACATGGAGGACCTGGAACTTATTATGCAACTCTTGCTGCTTTCTAGCTTATGGTTGTTCTTTCTTCTACTCCTGAGATGATAGGATTTCAGATGTGCACCCACAATTTTTTATTAAGTAACATTTCTTCCTGTGTTAAATGAAGAAAATACCTTTTTTGCATATTAATCAACGAAGAGGCTTTTTGCAAAACAAGGAGAGACAAAGAAGGATGAAGGAAACATTTTCTATGAGACTGAATGTGGAAAAACACAATGGAAACATTCAATGTTTAAGTAAATAGGAATATGACAGAAGAATAGACCAATTCAAATGGACCTTGGGCTCTCCCACCTCCTGTTTTATGCTCTTTAACATTTAAAATGTTTCCATATAAAGCCTGGCATAGGGGTGTTTGCCTTTAATCCTGGCACTTAGGGAGGCAGAGGCACTTGGATGGCTGTTAGTTCAAGGCCAGCCTGGTCTATAGAGTGAATTCTAGTATATCTAAGGCTATTCATAGAAACCCTGGACTGTATTAAAGGAGAAAGCTGCCCATCACCAGGTTTCATTAGGCTCTGGTTCTTGACTCCAGATGCTGTATGACTCATGGTGTCTCCTCTCCTGCATCCAAAATGGATTTAAACTTTCCCTTTATGAACCAAACCTTCCTTTTTTTAAGTTGCTTTTCTCAGATATATTTGATTACAGCTGCAAAAGTATCTAACATAATACTACAATAGCAAACATCCACCCAGATCTCTAAACTTACTGTTCTGCTAATTTGAATATGACAGTCTTATTGATACTTCTTGAAGTTAATGTTTCATTCAGTCTGGGTGATTTTTATGCTTCCTTTCATTTTTCAGCATCTCATCTAAAATCATTGTGCTCCTTGCTATTTATTTTCTTTTCCAACTGCAAAAATGTTATATTTTTTATCAAGTCTACTATGCCTTATAGTTTGTCTTTTCATATTTATATAACATCACTATTCTTCTGCAGGAAATATGATTTGCTTTATCTTCCCATTTGCATATATTCTCACCAGCATTATTTATTATACAGTTTAAAGCATATATTACATTTTTAATTTCATTTAAGATTTATGGTTAACTTTAGTTCTATAATTGCTACTTCATGTCTGTATGTGTTTGTATTTATGAGCTTCAATTTTCTAATGAAAGTGCCTAACTATATTGATTTTATTTGCTTAAATGAATGTACATTTTCTCTTAGTATAAGTCTTTTTCCATCATTTATTGAAATGTGGTACAATATTTGGTGAAATTCTAGACACCAGAATTAATTTTTTTTCTAAAGAGTTACCCGAGACAAAGCACATGACTATAATAACACCATAGGATGATATGATTCAAGGATATGCTTTAAACTATGTCACATAATTCTAGGTCATATACATACAACAGAGCCATTCAGGAGTTTCCATATTGGCAAGCATTGAACTCCACTGTTTGTCTCCCTAGCACTGTGAGCCTGTGTAAATATCTATTTGGCACTATAGTCTCTTAGCTGCTGCTTTTTTCTCTTGTGTTTTGGCTTCTAACTCCATTCATTTCTAAAGGGAAATTCAGTGCAGATGTTGAGTTCTTTGATATTCTCAAATTCTAAAGTCTTGGCACCTGAAGTATTGGCTGCCTTTGTACCTCTGAAAGCCAGTGTTTTGCCTTCCAATCTAGTGAGAGGATTCTAAGCTTGAGGTTACTGCTTTTGCTTTTGGTAAGTGCTTCTATATCCAAATAAGTTAAGCAAAGGTCTCTAGAGGAAAACTGTCAGTAAATGTATACCCAGTTACATTCCATATGTCTTTTTTTCTGAGTCTTCGTTACACTTACGCTAGAAATCCTTGTCATAATGTTTTAAATCATCTATATCATACAACTAATACAGTTTTTTCAATTTTTAAATTATATTCCTTTCTACTTATACATTTATATTATGACACATAAATACAATAAATTACATACAGCAAGAAGAACCATGAAACAATCAAGAATTACATAAATGTTACATTCATAGTGTTTTGGCTATTTGTATTTGACCCTTGAAGAAAACATCTTTCCTGTCTTGGTGAGTCTAAAATTCTAGATGTAAATCAATATCTATCATATCTCATCTCTATCAACTTAAAACATCTATCTAGACCTGAAAACATCTTAACTGCTAAACAACTAAGCTTAAGTCTAAAATTAAACTATGTAGTCTTAAACCCCATCAGAGACTTAAGAAGGAATAAAACTTAAATACCTGAGTAAACCAGAAGTGCAGGTTAGCAGCTTCTAAAATGAAAAAAAAAAATGACAAAGACTATTTGCTGCCTGAACAGTCACCCAAATCCCTTCATAATGGTGGAGCATTATCTTCAGCCTTCTAGGCCAATATATCTGACAAACTTATTTTTGAAACAGCAACTATTGAGGACTTGCTTACACTGTCTTGGCAGAGTTTGTCATCTACTCTGCTTGCATTGAAGCTTGCCCATTTTTATTGCCAGGAGTTAACCTATCTTGTCAAAGAATCTTAAAAATAACAAAAACATCTTTAAATGCCATATTCTGTATGTCTCTGAGACTTTTAAAGCCCTTATCTAACTATTTTACCTTATCTATCTATAGAATCATATCTATCTGTTAAATCTAGGATGTATATTCTTGTGATAAAAATAGACTAGTAATTGACATGACAATGACTAACTGTCAGTAGTCAACTAATGATTAATGTGTATTAATTATTCTAAATCTCCTGCAACAATATATGTGTGTGTGTGTGAAGAATAATCTTAAATTTGAATTCTATAACAATATATCAAAATTAAACTTATATTACATCAATATACAAACTCTTATAACAATGAATTTAAAATAGACTTATTTGTGAGTAACAATTCAGGCCTTAAGTTGATGCCTAGATTCAATAATCTACTTTTTGTCTTATCAACCCTATATACTTCTATATCCCCCTTCTTTCTTTTCAACCTGTATCACCATACCTGAGATAGAAAGACAAAGGAAAAGAGAGACATCCCTGAGTCCAACTTTGTTTTCTCTCTCAATAAGACCAATATTGACTTATAACCAACTCCCAATGAAAATAAGCATCTGTAGCCCAAGAGAGCAACCAAAAACCTACCTAACCCCTCTTAAAGGAAATGGGGCATCATACTTCAGCGATTTGGGATGAATAATAACTTTGTAGGGGCCCAGATAAAATAGGGAAATGGTTAAACAAGCCAAGAATAACATTAGTGGTCCTATTTCTAAATGTTTAGAAATTCTAGGCTTAATACAAGTACTGTATAGAACACTCTGAAAAGCTGAACCAATTGGAATCAGAAGCTATCTTTGAAGCTTTCCTGTTCTGATGAGGAACAGCAACTGATGCACTTGGGGCTGGAACAAGAAAGATACAGGACATCAGTATCCAACATGCTGAGAGAAATGAATCCTATAAAGTCTGAACCAGCATCTGTGTCCAGTTCTTTTGTTCTGAAAACATGTAACTTCTCACAGGTATTATACAGTCCTAAAATTGTAAATGAATGAGTTGTGCACGAAGCACAGAACAATTAAGGCTGGTCCTCCGCCCTTTGTATGAGCATAAGTAAGACATCTGCAAATCTTCATTCATGTCATACATAGAATGGCATCTAATGTTAAGCCACTGATGATGCCTATATGCTATTCACAAAGTATATAATGCCACTGCTGAATGTGATAGGCTGAGAAGAATGATAGTGATCAATATGAACCACATGTTTTACCTCTATATGAAAACAAGTTAATCTTGGTGATATTCATTATTTTCTTCCTAACCTCTTTCAGGGTTGAGATTTTTTTCTAACCACTAAATACTTAAATGTCTCATCACTCAATACGGTTAAATAAAACTTAGCAAATTTTTAGTTCTAAATCTAGCTGTAGCTTTTAAACCCTTATGTTCTAGTTTGGAAAAGCAACACATCACATAATATCTAGAAATTTCTGAGAAAATAACATGCACACACACACACACACACACAGACACATACACACACATACACACACACACACAGGCACATACACAAGCACACAGCAAACAAACAAACAGATAGATACACTTTAAACACAAATAAGTATTCATAATAAGTATTGTAACTGGCCTGGTAGAAATGAAGATATTCTAAATAGTCACTCCTCAAACTATCAGACTAAAGAAACAGTAGACAATAAAGCAATGGAAATTTCCAAGGACTCATATGCTAGGAGAGAAGAAAAAATGCCCCACCCACGGAGGGAATTTGTTTCCTAGAATAGATTTCATATGGTTATAACAATTTTCTGGCCACTTTCACAGCATAAGAATAAGCCCAGACTATCATGAGTACATGAGGAATGGAGCCACAAATATCGAGGCTGCTTAGATTTACATAATCCTGGCCTTCTATTTAAACTTAAATCTCATCTCAGGACTCCCCACCCCCAGGCAGACTTGAGTTTACGGGATCTCTTTGTTCTATTTGCCAATATAGGCACATCTAGAACTTATTTTTTTCATCTTCCACTTTGGGTGGTTGGGTGGTTTGGAACAGGGTAACAAGAGCCCTGGCTGTCCTGGACTCTCTTAGCTTGATTATTATTCCAGGTATGGGTTTCATCTTGTGGAGCAGATCTTAAATCTAAACAGAAAGTAGTTGGTTTCTTCTATGATGTTTGTGCCACTACAGTCCTACTGGTCATGTCTTGTGGCATTCCTGTCTCCTTTGGGTACTTTTATGTCCCAATTCTTCCATAAGACTCTTGGCGCTCTACCCCAAAGTTTGGCTGTGTGTCTTAGTTTCCCTGCTGGGTGGAGTCTTTCAGAGGACCTCTATGGTAGGCTCCCTTCCTATTCCTTCTCTTCAACTGGTTCCAGTGTCTATTTTATTTGTCCTCTGAATGAGAGTTATACATCCTCCCTAGAGTCTTCCTTGCTATTTGTTTTCTTTAAGTCTGTGTATTGTAATGTGGTTATCCTTTTTTATGTGGTTAATATCCACTTATGAGTGAGTATATACCATACGTGTCTTTCTGGGTCCGGGTTAACTCACTCAAGATTATCATTTCTAGTTCCATCCATTTGCCTGAAAATTTCAAGTTTTCCTTGTTTTTAATAGCTAAGTAGTATTACATTGTGTAAATGTACCACAGTTTCTTTATCCATTTTTGGTTGAGGGCCATCTAGGTTGTTTGCAGATTCTGGCTATTATGAATAAAGCTGCTATGGGCATAGTTGTGCAAATGTCCTTGTATGGTGGAACATCTTTTGCATATACGCCAAGGAGTGCTATAGCTGAGTCTTGAGTTACAACTATTCCCAATTTTCTGAGAAACTGCCAGATTGATATCCAAAGTGGTTGTAAAATATCGCACTCCCACCAGCAATGGAGGAGTGTTCTGCTTTCTTCACATCCTCAACAGAATGTGCTATCACTTGACTTTTTGATCTTAGCTATTCTGCTAGGTGTAAGCCTCGTCTTTTGTAGTGAGAAGTATATCAATATTGTCTGACTTGAAATATGATTTGGACATGTTCAGTGACTCTATCTTTTTAATGATTTTCATGATCTATTTCTTTTTTTCTTATTTTTTATTTAATTAACTTATTCAGATTACATCTCAATTGTTATCCCATCCCTTGTATCCTCCCATTCTTCCCTCCCTCCTGCTTTCCCCTTATTCCCTTGCCCTAGGTCTGTGACCAAGAGAGTCCTCCTCCCCCACTAAATGGTCACAGGATATCAAGTCTTGTATTGGAAACCTGCTTATTCTTTCTCTGAGTGCCACCAGGCTTCTCCACCATGGGGAAGTGTTCAAATATGAGGCACCAGAATTCATATCCGAGTCAGTCCCTGCTCTCCACTCAACTGTGGAGAATATCTTGTCCATTGGCTAGATCTGAAAAGGGGTTTGATGTTACTGCAAGTATAGTCCTTGCTTGATGTAGGATTTTGAGCAGAATCCCTGGGCCCAGATCTCACCAACATGACTGCCTAAAATGTGAGCTGATCAAGGACAGCACCAATAGACATGCTAATGTGGAACAGGAAAAGCCCAGGAGGCCTCAAGCCTATATAAAGAATTACTTGGAAGTAAGGGTTACTGAAAGCCTGGGAAATAATGTTCTCCAAGAAAAAGCACACCAATTAATTATACAGTACCAATGGTCAGACTTAAAATCAAATATTAGACTCTTCATGCTAAAGAGACACCTTCATTTTTTGTATTATGCACACTGGTTTAGGTGTCTCTCAATTTGACTATCAGAATAAGAAACAGTGGGCTCAAAATACATGGAAATTTCCCAAGAAAAAACAAGATGCCCCAACCAGAACTAGAACCTTACTCCAGGAAAAAGATATCACATAGTTCTAAAAACTTGTCAAAACACCTTACAGGATTGAAACTGAAGCCCCAACAAACATGAATCAATAGTGGGTAGAACCACACCTTGACTGCATAGATGTCCATATATTTGATCCTCTATTTAAAGTTTCATCTCTTTTCAGGACTCCTGAAGGCAGGACTTGGTATCTTTGTCTTTCTTTCCATTGTGGGCACACTGAATAAATCTCCTTTATCTGTTTTTAATTATTGATTTGACTTATGTAGAATGAGTGTTGGAAGTGGCTGTGACCCCAAAATTTGATAACAGTATCCAACTAAATATTCATCAACAGAAGAGTGGATAAAGAAAGTGAGAGTATACACAAGGAATGAAATTAATCAGACATGAAGAAAATGAAGTTACCTCAATTTTTAGGATAATAAAACATAGGGTCATTAAGACAATTGAAATAAATTAGAATCTGAAAGGTAAATGCTATCATTTTCTATTGTATATACAAAGTCGATATGTACGTGTCATGAAATTAAAGGCAGCAGTATTTTGAAAAAGAAGAGACTATTTAAAAGAGAAAGTACAGAAAAGATTAAATATTATGGTGGTGACTATGATCAAATTACATAATATACCTGAAATTATCTTTGTGAAAGCTACAATTACACAAAGTTAGCATTTTTCAACATAATCTATAAAATAATTTGATAATATTCTAATTTATGTTATATAAATAATATCTATTTGAATATGCATGTTTGTCCATACTATAGTAAACAACTTCATTTCAACTCCTCATATTGATTACATGGATCCTTCACATTTCTGACCTGTGATTTCTACTAAACTTTGAAATTTCAGCTCATGATGAAATATGCTATTTGACTTGTCTTATCTCCTTTTCTGTGATGCCTGGTCTTCTGTTTTGCTTTTTCCAATGGATCTGAAAGTGTGATTAAAAAAAAAAAAACAAAAAAAAAACAAAGTCTTGTTCTTTACATTCATATTCAAACTTATCCTGTACAACAGCTCATTTATGGAAGTCATATTCCAAGCTGTAATGAAACTTAGGAGAGAACAGTGAATGGGAAAGATTAACGCTAACTATAACATATTACCACCTGCCCTCAAGGTGTTTTGTGATGACAGAAAATAACTTATGTGAATATCAATCCTTTGCTCTTTGCTTTTTTATCACATTTGCTAGGAGGCACAGTGCTTCTTGTCCTCACAGATAAGTACTAGGAGAATCAAGTATGTTAAACACATAGGGTTATTTTACCAAAGGAAGGGATTTATAATCTGTTATCTGCCCAGAAGGCTAAGAGAGATGTGGTTAATAGCCTTGTGAACTTTGGCACTGTGTGGCCAAGACAACACTGGATCTTCTTCCAGACCCTTACTGAGAACTTGTTAGTCTATAAAACCTATCTTTTTGGAAGATGTCACATACAATCTATAGAATGCATCTTTATGGAAGGTATCAAATGTAATTTATAAAGAGTTTCAATGTAGTTATGTCTTAAGAACTATTGTGCAGAGTGGATTAAGTTAATTATCATGAGAAAAAATTTTTACCAAATTGTAACGTGCTCAAATATGGCTAAAAAGAACTACTTGGAGCCAGACTCCTGAAGTTTGAACAAACAAGGCTGCTTGGTCATGTTGAAATGAACTATCTTCTTGCCTCCTGTCGGTCATTACTCTGCTAGCTATGATGACCACAAAGACTTCTGCAACATTTTCATTGTTCTTCCATTACAAGTGATAAATATTTGAAACAATAAATGTATTATCTTGAGTTAGCTATTGTACAATATACAAATATTTGAGGACTATTGTGTTGATAAATATGTATAATTTTGTGCATGTTTTCAAAGAAAAGTTGTGCCACAAGTTTCATTTTCTTTTTACCAATAATGCCTAGACCTTTACTACAAGCAATTTTTGAACCAACTATTTTCCTTTCAAAACTCTTTGCTTAATTCTAAGCATTTAATTTGAGGTCTATATTGTCAAAAATACTTTAATTTCATGATGTAAGTGGCATTTCTTGAATTCTTTATAATCAACATTTCACAGATGAATTTAAAACCCTGATAAAAGGATTTATGTTATGAGGATAAATATGTAAGATACAAGAAATATAAATCAAAATTGTATCAATATTACAAGAAATGCTTTTGTTAGTATATACCCCAATAATTTTTAAATGAAACTATTATTATGTTTTAAATGACACTAAGGTATTATAAACAGAAGCAGTTTCAGGCTATTTCATCTTTATGAAACTTGTCTGTGTTGTTGGAAAGAATATTATTGAATCAATATTCAATATTATGAATGTCTTTCTAAAGTATAGGTTTCCTACCTAGTGTTGTCTTATGAGATAGCTGAAAGCAGATATTTGCATTGCAATATAGACCAAATAAGTAAAACTCTGTATTCAAACAGAAATTTTAATTAAATTTTTCATACATTAAAGTCTGAGTGACAAAAAAAGTACTAAAATGAGGCTAAGGAGACTTTTGGCACAAATGTCAAATTTGACCCATTATTGTTTTTGGTAAATACATTATTGGCATGAGTCCAAGCACAGTAGCTAACATGAACATTTTCTTACCCCTATAATAGCATGTATACCTGCAGCAAAGGTCATTATAGACCACAATTTTACTGATAATTTGGCTCACTCTTACATTTTGTACAACAGTATCTATTGAAGAATAGTGTGTTAGAGGCTTAGTCCTAAATGCAGCAATGTTCAGAAGTGGGAAGTGGGAAAAGTAATTGGCTTTTAAGAATTCCAATGTCATCAAAGGACTAATTCATAAAAATGAGACCTAGTTGGAGGCAATAGCTGGGAGTATGCTCTTGCAGAGTACACTTTTTATACTTAACCTCTGGTTTGTTCTCTGTTCCTTTACTGTCTTGAAGTCAACAACTTTCTTTGAAATGAACAGTTTCCATCTCCCAAATACTCCTGTAATCTTGGTATATCTCTTACATTACAGGCCTAGAAGCATTTCATCATGATGTGACATCTCTGATATCATCAGCCAAAACAAAGTTCTGCTACTGAAGTTAATTTTCTCAGATATTTGGACATAGTAACAAAAGATAATATACTTATCTTTTATGTACAGTGTGATTATATGATATTTATGAGAGATAATGTTTTTGGGGAAAAGCATCATATTTTAAAATCAGGTGTTAGTTGCATTGTGAAACTTTTTTTTAAATGTCTCTATGCTCTTATTAATATTATTTTGAGAATAGTGAAAACAAAATCAGAGCTGAGGACAAGTGTATGTTCCTATATAAAATCAGATACACAGATATACAAATAGATATCTATATTCTAAATTCAGTGTTTTTTAATATCCTATTATTTAGAGTACAGAAAAAAAGAGTATAAGGAATCAAATTGGATAGCATAAACCTCTTTAGTCTACTACTTATGAGTAGAGCACATTAGCCAATTACTGATTACCCTTGATTCTGAGCTATCAAGCATAAACATTCTCAAATTTAATAGGTAAGACTCTACTAATTTGCTACCTTCAATTTCAATAAATTAATACTTTGATAAAAATCATTTCAAAAAGTTAAATCAATGACTGTATAAGGTAATAATTGGTGATTTAATGAAACTATAAGGGTTTTCAGTAACACCATATTGTAGACTGATAGAAAGAAACAAGTCCTAATAGAACATGTACTGCTTAGAGTTCAAGTTGGAAGCATGCCTGCTGTTTAAACAACAGTTAACCTCATTTTGAGCATTTTGCTGTTGGTTTATTAGGAATATAGTGAGGACTGATTTTAAAGGAACTTTTGTAAAACAATGTAGGTTGTTCTGAGCTGTATCTTATAAACAGCCAATACGGAGGAAGGCAGGTGAAACAACTCTTGAATATATTTTATGTATTTAAGATTAATGAATGTATTTATAAATAATGTGACATTATTGTTCAGCGTTTTGAATGCTTAATGTGAAAATATACTACTTTTATGTATTTATATAGTTAAAAAGTAGATACATGATATGACTGAGCTTTAAAAACTATGACATGTTCAAGCATAATACTACCATTTGCATGATCAACATATGTATACTGTTGTCAAATGGAGAAAGTTATGTTTATAAGGTATAGTGAAAAATCTGAAAGCTGTTTAGGAGAAATAATTTATACAATTCAAGTGTTAGTAGATTAAATCGTGGTCATGCCAATTGCTAGTCTAATTTTATCACAAGAATATATATCTTAGGTGCAGCAGATAGATATGACTCTATAGAGAGATAAGGTCTTCAAAACACCATAGACATGCAGAATATATCATTTTAAAATGTTTTTATTACTTTAAAGATTCATTGACAATGTCACAGGTTAACTCCTGGCAACACCCAGCCTATGTCAAAGAGGATGATGAGCATCAAAGAACATCCTTATGGTGATGGCTTCAAATGTAGCAACCTAGCCACTGGGGAAAATGTCCTAATTTCTACCACAAATTGAATTCTGCCTTAAAAAGGGCAAGCTTGGATGCAGGTAGAGTTGGCAGCCAAACTCTGCCAAGACAGGGTAAACAAGTCCTCAATAGTTCCTGCTTCACAAATATGTCTGTCAGATATATTGGGCCAGAAGGCTGAAGATGATGCTCCAACATTTTAGAGAGTTTTTGGTGACTATTCTGGTAGGAAACTGTCTCTGGCAACTTTTCATTTGGAAAGCTACTACTCTGTACCCCTGGCATATTCAGATAATCAAGTTTATTCCTTCTCAAGTCTCTGATGTACTTGACCAGGTAGCTTAGTTTTACAACGAAGTTTAATTGTTTAGGGATTAAGATGTCTTTTAAACCCCTGCCCAGATCTAGCCAATGGTCAGAACAGTCTCCACACTTGAGTGGAGAGAGGGATATGACTTTCTCACCTACTCTGGTGCCTCACATTTGACTATGTCCCCTGGCGGGGGAGACCTAGTGGCACTCAGAGGAAGGACAGCAGGTCACCAAGAAGAGACTTGATACCCTATGAGCATATACAGAGGGAGGTAATCCCTCTCAGGAACAGTCATAGGGGAGAGGAATAAGGGGAAAATGGGAGGGAGGGAAGAATGGGAGGATACAAGGGATGGGATAACCATAGAGATGTAACAAGTGTAAATTAATAAAAAGAAGATGTCTTTAGGTCTAGATAGGTGTTCTAAGTTTATAATGACAATGTGTGATGGAGATTGATTTACATTCAGACATTTAGATGCACCAAGATAGGAAAGATGTCTTCTTCAAGGCTGTCAAATACAAGAAGCCAAAACACTGAGAATGTAACATTTATATAATTATTCATTGTGTCATGGCTCTTATTGCTATAGGTAATCTATTATATATATATATGAAATAATATAAATGTATATGTAAAAATAAAATAAACTAATAATAATAATAAAACAAAAAGCAAACAAAACCCAACAAAACAAAAACAAATCAACAACAACAAAAAAGCCCTGCCTGTCATAGTCTCAGTGTAACTTCCTATGGTCTAACTCACCCAAGAGGCCTGGTTCCCAAATAAACCTGCCAATTTTTTGTACTTTTTCTTTTGAGACAGGATTTCTCTGTGTAACCTTGGCTGTCCTAGTCCCACTTTGTAGATTGTGTCTGCCTCACCCTCCATGAGTGCTGGGATTAACGGCATCTGGCAATGATGCCTGGTTAATTTTTTGAGTTAGCTTATTTCATTGGTGGGCATAACCTATCAATATGAAGTATGCAAGCAGCAGTAAATCTTTAATTAAATCTATGGTAGGCTTGTTACTAAGATTTTGAAATAGTTTTATACCAAAATGTGTGCTGTTACAGAATCAGACAATATCTCATAGTAAAATCCAGAAAGAAAATGTCAGCCATGAAATCAAAGCAAAGTCAAAATTTTAGAAGTATTATAGCTTTATATATTCATTCTCAAAAGACTATGTTTTTGTTTTTATATATTGTAAATTATTCACATTACATCCCAATTTATCCCCTCCCTCTTATCTTCCAGTCTCTACCCTTTCTCCCTCTTCTGCCTCATTTCCCTGCCTTGGACCTCTGACAGAAGATGACCTCCTCCCCCATCATCTAACTACAGCCTATCAGGTCTCATCAGTTATCAAATCACAGGCACCAGATCACATGATAGGAAGTCCCTGCCCCTCTGCACCCCAAACTGGGAGAATGAGCTATCCATTGACTATATCTGAACAGGGCTTCTAGGTATTTTTGTATGCATTGTCCTTGGTTGGTGCATCAGTTCTTGCAGGCCCCCCTGGGTCCATATTGAAAGTCTCCCTGTGGAGTTCCTGACCCCTCCAGGTCCCTCTTTCCCCTCACTCTTCCACAGAACTCTCAGCACTTTTTCCAGGGTCCAGCTTTGAGTCTCAGCATCTGTCCCGATCACCTGGTGGGTGGAATCTCTCAGAGGACATCTGTGTTTCGTTAATATCCACTTATAAGTGAGTATATACAATGAGAGTCTTTCTGGATCTGAGTTACCTCATTCAAGATGATCATTTCTAGTTCTGTCCATTGCCTACACATTTCAAGATTTCCTTGTTTTTAATACCTGAGTAGTATTCCATTGTGTAAATGTATCACAGTTTCCTTATCAATTCTTTGGATGAGCACATTTAGACTGCTTTCATATTCTGGCTATTACAAATAAAGCTGCAATGAACAGTTGAGCAAATGTCCTTGTTTTATGATGCCCAGAAGTGGTATAGCTGGGTCTTGAGGTAACACTACTTCCGTTTCTTTTGAGAAAGTGCCAGATTGATTTCTATATTGGTTGTACAAGTTTGCACTCCTTCCAGCAACAGAGGAGTGCTACCCTTTCTCCACATCCTCACCAGTATGTGTTATTACTTGAGTTTTTATTCTTAGCCATTCTGATAGGTATAAGATAGATCTCAGAGTCATTTGCATTTGCATTTTCCTGATGACTAAGGCCGTTGAGCATTTCTTTAAGTTTTTCCCAGACATTCACTATTCCTCTGTTGCGAATTATCTGTTTAGCTCTGTATACCATTTCTTAATTGTATTATTTCATTTGGTGGTGTTTATTTCTTTAGTTCTTTATATACTTTGGATATTAGCCCTTTGTTGGATGTAGGCTTGGTGAGGATCTTCAAAAGAATTTCTTGTTTTTCATGCTTTGTTAGTAGAATGATAAAACTTGAAATATTATAATATTAAGCTAATAAAATATGTGAACAATGAAGATAATATTGAAAGGCAAGCTTGTACACAGTATGATCAGAATTAAGATGGAACAGACTGGATATAGGAATACGATCAAGTGGTATCCATAATATGTGAAGAGTGTTCTCTAATGCCATAAAATATTCATATGTATTAATTTTATAGGAGATAGTTGGGATACAAAAGAATCAAATTATTCTGCACAGTTATCCTATTTATAAAACCAAGCTACACTGGTATTTTCAATTCTGTTTGTAAGAAAAGTCAAGAAAATTTTACAATAGAAATCTAGGAAGAATGTTATGAGCTGCCAGTAATCAGAATCTTGTGTGTGAAATAAAGATAAAAACAATATGCAAATTTCCTCTCATTACAACATTATACTTGTAGGTAACACAGATTAGAATATAAGCATGCTGTACAGGGGCTGTGTCAATATTTCAGAGAGTTTCTTGGCTTCTTTTCTGAATATCCTGAGAGGAAACTAATATTAAGTGCAATATAATGAGAAAATATGCTTCCATGTGGAAAATGTTCATGTGGAATCATATGTTTAAGTTACTTCTTCAGCACCACTTAGTAGGTATTCAACCAAGGGTGAGATTTTTAAACTCTATGTAATTTAAATTTGTTTATGCAAAATGGTATTCTTTTGGCTTTTGCTAAGTGTGTAATAAGCGATGATAAACACATATAAAACTTTGACAGTCACATAATCTCATATGATAATGACTATTTTGGTAAGAGTCTTTGTGTCTCAGGGAATTTCGCTTTCTTGCTTGTGTATATTGATAACTAGAGATAT
>OU015760.1:39387215-39412663 GCA_907169655.1 Acomys percivali
ACACACACACACACACACACACACACACACACACACACACACACGAGAATTAGTAGATATGATGTTCTTTTTCTTTTGCCATACCCATTTAACTGCATTTTAAAATCGTTTACCTCAACCTTTTTTTCATTTTTCTCCCATATACTTTTAGAGTTATGTTTAGAATTTAGTTATATTTTAGTGTTTAAAATGCCTGACACTTAACAATTCAATAAATGTTTAATAAGTTCCTAACCAAATGACACATTGTCCAATTTAGTGAGTGAATGGTTAAGTGCCTTTATGCCTATAAATAAATATCATAGATCATTTGAATTATCAGTTGTATCTTCTAATTCCTTTTTAATTGAAGACTATCTTTTCTAAATAAATGCCTAAATTTAGTTGAATAACTCAAGAAAATTACAAGCTATCACATCACCAAGTATTTTGTTTTATCTCAGGATATTTTATATAGATAATAAAGTTTAAAGGATGAATTCCTGGGTTTAGAATTATATTTCAAAATGCATTTAGTTTTTATTATTATCAAGGTTTTCCTTCTTGTTCACAGTGGTAATTTAGATGCCACTGAGTAAATAAAATTAAACAATTGTTCTTACCTTCAGGATAGTTAATTTATAAGACAGTAACATAATTTTAGTAATATTTGGCTTTAGTCTTTTAAGGTCTTGATCAGTTTATCCAAGTTAAAAAAAAATATAGATCATTTCAGTGACTCTCTAATAGGAGTCAAAATTATTGACCTTTAGAAATTGACATAATCCAAGATGTATTAAGGACAAGTTTTGGTTAAAAGAGAAAGGACAGAAGGTTATATCTTGTTTGGAGTGTGTTCATGGGTAACAAAAAATTCAGTGAAAGAAGTTTTTATCTTTATATATATTTTTCTAAAAAAGGAGAAAATTTTGGTTTTGGTAATCTTTTTTCTGTAATCACTACATTTGGGGGGGGTAGCTGTGATGGTTAATGTTAATAGTCAACTTTAAATTTTGCCTTTTATTTATTTGTTTGTTTGTTTTGTGTGTTTGTATGTGTGTGTTTGTATGTATGTGTGTACATTTGTTATGGCATGCATACATGTGCAGGAGAGAGGACAGATTATGAGAGTCATTTCTTTTCTTATACCATGTGGTTTCTAGTATAGAGCTAAAGTCATCAGATTTGGAGACAAGTGCATTTATACACTAAAGTATTTTGCTGGCCCTATTAATTGTCAACTTGACAAGATCTAAACTCACTTGTGTTATGTACCTTTGGGTATGCTTGTGGGAAATACGCCAATTTATTTTTTGAGTGATCTATTTCTGAAGAGAACTTTGCAAAATATTTAAATTATTTTACAGAAAACATAAGCAATAGTCATCCTCGAATGGTATGTATTACATTTTATATTAGGGTAATGATTCAAATACAAACTGGAAATTCCAATGAATTAGGTCTGTTTCAACTTATTATGTGTTAATATTTTACCCTCTGTAATCATGAATCTTCACACTGTACAGTAGTAGCTCAAGCTACTGGGCATAACCCAACCACATTCTTCCTGGATATGAGGCCCATACTACTAAAATGAATTCATGCATTACACTGTAAACCCTGTCAAAAAAAATCATGGCTGTGGGGGTCTTAGGTCTTAAGGGGGGACTTGCAACTGTTGTTTAGCTAAATTGACATAGTGCTAAACTGCCTTCTAAATATTTATATTTATTACCATATACAATTGGTACTCCTAGTATTAATCAGAGAAGCTTCATTTTGCAATGAATCACAGTAAATACAGAGACTCATGGCTGAGACTACATAATAGTTGCATATGCTCATCAATGAAATATTTATATCATTCCCTGTAATGCTCAAGTAATAACACAGGAGAAGAGATGGAAAGAATGTAACAGCAAAAGGAAAGGAAGACTGGCTGCAAAATACTATCTTTTGGGCATTGTATAGCTATTACAGGAACTAAGATTTTGTGTACTGGATCTGCACAACACTGTGCCTGGCAATAGTCAATCAAGGAACAGGGAGAGACTCACTGGGTCCTACTCTTCTATGTACAAGTATTGGCTAGTGATGGGATACAGAAAAGGAGAAGTTATTGTTTCTAGGTTTTTACATACTGATGAATCCACTAAGCTCTATCAATTTAAAACATCTATCTAGACCTAAAAACATCTTAAATTCTACACAACAGAGCTTAGTTGTAAAACTAAACTATTTGATCTTTAACCCCATCAGAGATTTGAGAAGGAATAAACTTGATTACCTGAGTATGCTGGGAGTGCAGGTTAGTAGCTTTCCAAATGAGAAGATGACAGAGACAGTTTGCTGCCTGAACAGTCACCCAAAACTCTCTATAATGTTGGAGCATCATCTTCAGCCTTCTGGCCCAATATATCTGACAGACATATTTGTGAGGCAGGAACTACTAAGGACTTGCTTACCTTACCCTGTCTTGGCAGAGTTTGGCTACTGTCTGTGCCTGCATCCAAGCTTGCCTTTTTTAGGCAGAATTCTGTCTGTTGTAGAAATGAGGACATTTTGCCCAGTGGCTTGTTTGCCACATTTGAAGTCATCTCCATAACGAGGTTCTTTGATGCTCATAATCTTCTTTGAGATACACTGGATATTGCCAGGAATTAACTTGTCTTATTGCCAAAGAATCTTTGAAATTATAAAAAAAATCTTTTAATGCCATATTGGGTAAGTATCTGAGGTTTTTGAAGTCCTTATGTATTTTACCTTATCTATCTATAGAATCATATCTATCTGTTAAAGCTAGGATGTATTTTTGTGATTAAAAAGACTAAGAATTAACATGACCATGTTTGATCAATTAATAATTAACTTGTATTACTTAATTATCCTAAGCAGCCTTCAATAGAACTCTCAAAGTATTGGAAATAAGCCTTATATTATAGTTGAGTTGTATGGGTACAATACTTCATATTAGAGTAGAAATATATATAATGTGTGTGAAGAATAATCTTAAATTTGAATTTTATACCAATGTATTAAAATTAAACTTATTTTGCATCAATATACAAAACTCTATACCAGTGAATTAAAGTTACCCTGTGAGTAACAATTAAAGCATTAAGTTGAGGAGTAGATTCAGTAATCTACTTTTTGTCCTATCATCCCTTTGTATGTCTATATTCCTCCTCCTTTCTTTTCAATCCCTGTCTCCAAACCTAAGAAAGAAACATTATGGAAAAAGGAGACAAGTGCTTCAGTTGCTGTTCCTCACCAGAATAGGACAGCTCCTAGGACAGCTTTGAAGAAAGCTTCTGATCCCAATTGGTCCACCAATTCAGACTGTCTCACACAGGACTTTCATTAGGAATTTCTCAGCACTTAGAAACTAGATGAAAAATGCTATTGCTAGCTTTTTAACGATTCCTCCAATTTTATTTGGGCCTCTACAAAGGTATTATTAATCCCAAATCATCTGGAAGAAACCTTAAGGGAACAACTCCTCATTTCCCTTAAGGCCAGTTGGGTAGGTATTTAGTTTCTTGGCCTATAGACATTTATTTTCATTGGGAGTTAGTTATTTTCATTGGGAGGTTGGACTCAAGGACATCTAATGGTTAGCTCTAAACCCATGATTCTGGTTCAACTTAGTAAATCAAGAACAAAAAGACATATGGGAAAGGGACTTACAGAAAGTTTAAAGAGGCAGAGAGTTGATAGGGATTTGAGGGAGACAGAGTCAAGAAATGATCATTACTAGGATTCACTATGTATAAAGATATGAAGATGACCAAATATTATTGAAACCTAAATAAATGCTGACAAAAACTGTAGATAAAACAAAAACTAAAGAAGAAAACACATATAATTAAAAACATGAATCACTGGGACTGAAGAGATGGCTCAGGGGTTCAGATCACTTGCTGATCTTACTGAGAGTCCAGGTTCAGTTCCCAGGATCCAGGTGGTGGCTTCATAACTGAGACTGCAGTTGCAGAGTATCTTGCACAATCTTCCGGTTCCTATGGGTACTGCATGCTGTAGTACACAGACACACAGACAGACAAAACATCCATAAACATAAAGGAATAGAAAAATCTCTTTAAAAATTAAAAATAAATTTCAATACATAAAAAGGAAAATACTGGAATAAATAAAAGGTAATTCATGGATGTATACTACTGAAACTGGTTAATTTTCATGATCCTTAACTTGAAATCTTGTTTTGCACTGAATTGCTAAGTGGAAATTCATTTTCTCTTGTAGTACATGATTATCCTTATAAAAATGTGTCCATATTCATTTTATATAAGGTGTTTCTCTTTGTGAGATTCTTCTGTTATTCAAGGTATACAAACATGAACATTCAATGTTAAATTTTACTATGTTGTATACCAATGGTCTATGTTGTTTGGAGGGTAGGAAAATCCATTATACAAGCATTTATATACAGAACCACAAATTTGATTGAAAAATACTAGGGATTGAAGAGTAACAATAGTCCATATATCTTCTTATACTCTTATATATGTAATTACTTTGAAGCAGTAACATCAGCCAAAAACCAGCTTCAATTAATTGAAAACTCACTCACCAGGATAGCTTCTAATATGCCTTGTATTTTTAAGCTGCAGTTTTCCTTATTGCTGTATAGCATGCCCAATAGACATGCCTGAGTTTTATTATGAAAAGTCTTTCAAATTCTTAAATAGATATAAAGTATATCATTATTTCTAGTCACTAATATGTAAGTAGGTTGCTATAATGTTGGAATTCTGGGATTCAATAGGCAATATATATTTTTTTCTGTGTGTATTAATTTCATATATATTTTGTATATATAATTAAATATGTGAATGTATTTTGTATGGAATAAAATAATGCGAACAATTTTGAAGGTTCCATTCAATAGTTAATGTGAAGCAAATACTATTTTTCCTTTAAACTTAGTATTAATGGTAAATAAAAAAAAACGCATTACCTTTCAAAGCCAAATATCCAACCAAGAGACAATTTATTTTATATATTTTATAATACTGGAGGAACTTCTATGTCAGCAACTGACTTAGGCCCAGAAGCTTGCTGAACTTTATAGATACCTCTTTTTTTTTTTTTTTTTTTTTTTTTGCTAAAGGTTATTTTTAGAAGGGGGCAGAAAAAGCACACAACTGAATACTCTGATAGCTATTCTGTATAAAAGTGAAAAATTTCTAATTTCTTTCCCATAATTCAGCTTTTCATTATAAAATAATATAAAAATAGAAAATTCTAAGATTACAGCATTTGAGACTATAGTGTTTGAGATTGTATGTTACATAAATCTATACCATTTAAACATCTGTACCCTCTCACAATTCATATTTTGACACCCTAATATAGCCTTTGGGACATGATTAAATTACCTGTAAAGAGCTGTCATGATGAGATTAATGCTCTTAGGAGATATGTGACAGCTTTCTGTTTTTCAGATTCAAAAAGAAGACAAGCAAATATGAATAAACCAAGAAGTAGGTCTTTATCTGACACAGGTTTTGCTGACCCTTTAATCCTTCACAAATTTGAGCAACAAATGCTTGATGCTTATGACATCTGATCTCATATTTTAATACTTAAACCCAAGTGGACTAGAAATCGCCTATAATATTTCCAGGAATTTTGGGTACAAATAGGAAGGGAATCACGACAATTTTCCATTAATATCCCATGAAATAGTTATTAAAAAATCTCTGGCATTTATTAGTGGGAAGAAAAGTAAACTCAAGAAAGCATTCAGATGTATAAATAGGGATTCATAGGATTATAGGAAATGTTAAACTATATGCTCTATGCAAATGTCTTGAAAATTACACAGACAACATACTAAAATTCAAATAATGTTGTCTAATGTCTGAAACACAGCCTAAACATAAGAGTTTGGATATAATCAAACTGACTGATTTTTCAAAATATAATTTTTCTGAGGATTTTGTAGCAAGAAATGTGATTTTATTTTTTTTGTTTTTCTTTAGAGTTTGTTATTAAATGCAACACATATTAATAAAGCACCAGTTTGGGCACTCTATAATAAAGTCATTATTACTAAAATAGACTTTTTTTTTAATCACATTATAACCTTATTTACTATGTATAACTGCTATTTTCCCTTCTCACATTATCTCAGCTAATACTCAAAGCATAAAGGTGTGTGCATTACTATTATAATGTTATTGAGGACTATTCAAACCTTAAGAACAGCAGTGGGATTTGCTAAAGTTTAATAACTTAATGAAAGAGACCGAATTTGCAATTATGTTTGTTTCTGCCTTCAGATTTTATGAGACAAAATATTATGTTCTTTTCCAATATTTAGTAAAAGAATCCAACTAATCCAGTTTTAGCATTTCATTGTACTTTATTCCATGTGCATATGCATGTGTGCCACAATGTGTGGAAGTCAGAGGACAACATTCAGGAAGCAGTTCTCTCCTACTATCACGTGAGTCCTGCAGACTGAATTCAGGTAATCAGGGTTGGCTGTAGCCTTCTTTACAGATTGAGCCATATTACCACCCCTAACTATTGCATTCACAGGGCCTGTGAACTACCCAATTTAAAGTGAGGTATAAATAATAATTCTTTTGAGCAGTTTTACATAAAATTTATGGATGAAATTGTATGTTATATAAAACATATATATATATATATATATATATATATATACACACACACATACACACACACACAACACACACACACACAATTATGCATGTTTTCCAGATGTTTGGGCAAAGAACTTAAATTACTAGGTACCAAGATTGTAAACATAAAACAATTGGGTATCAGTGGTAATCAGTAAAGAAAAGCTGCTTGTAAATATTTATTATCTCTGATGAATGGAAGAGATGAAAGTCATACACAAGCTTTACAACTGTATGGTGAGTCGAGAGTGTTTCTATCTGTCAGTAGGCCTAGGCCTGAAACCTTCTAGTCTCCTTACAATCAAATCTGCAAGCCTGGATCATGAAGGCTTAAGGTTACAGGGTCTACAGTGTTTTCAGCCTCTAAGAATTTCCTGAATGGTTCTTGGTTAGTGTATGAATCTCTGCAGCAATCCTTTCCTTTGTTCAGATTTTTTAAGTGTAAATTTGATTTATTATAATTTATTCACTTTACATAGCGATTGTTATCCCCTCCCTCTTACCTTCCCATTGCTACCCTCCCTCCTTCTTCTGCTTACTGCCCTCTGCTAGACCTCTGGGAACAGCCTGTCATCAGGACAGTCTGCATCCACTTCCACTGTATGCTCACTGCTCTTTCCAAAGAGCAGTGGCCAAGTAGTGGAACCCCAAGTACATGTCAGAGGTTCAACAGCACGCCCCCACTTCCCCCCATGTGGAGAACCTACAGTTTATTGTTTACATCTGGAAAAAGGGGTCTTGGTTCTTTCCATTCATTGTCTTTGACTGGTGCATCAGTTTGTGAGGCCCCCCTGTGCCTCAATCCACAGGCCTCTGTGGAGCTCCTGCTCTCTCCTTGACTTTCCATTCCCTGACTCTTACCTACAAACTCTCAGCACTCTGCCCAGTGTCCATCTTTGAGTCTCAGTAACTGTCTTTATCCCCCGCTGGGTGGAGTCTCTTAGAGGACATCTATTTTTGTTTAAAATCCACTTATAAGTGAGTATATACCTTGTATGTTTTTTGGGGGGTCTGGATTATGTCAGTTAGGATGATTATTTTTAGGTTCATCCACGTGCCTACAAATTTCAAGATTTCCTTGTTTTTAATAGCTGAGTAGTATTCCATAGTGTAGATAGATATACCACAGTTTCTTTATCCATTCTTTGATTGAGGGACATCTAGGCTGTTTCAGATTCTGGCTTCTATGAACAAAGCTTCTATGAACATAGTTGAGCAAATGTCTTTGTTGTATGTTGGAGCACCTTTTGGATATATGCCCAGGAGTGGTATAGCTGGGTCTCGATGTAGAACTATTCCCAATTTTCTGAGAAAGCACCAGATTGTTTTCCAAAGTGGTTGTACAAGTTTGCATTCCTACCAGAAGTGGATGAGTTTTCCCCTTTCTCCACATCTTTGCCAGCATGTCACTTGAGTTACTGATCTTCATGATTCAGATAGTTGTAAGATGGAATCTCAAGGTCATTTTGATTTGCATTTTCCTGATGACTAGGGATGTTGAGCATTTCTTTAAGTGTTTCTAAGCCATTCAATATTCCTCCTTTTGAGAATTCTGTGTTTATGTCTGTACCCTATGTTTTAATTGGATTGTTTAATTTGGTGGTGTTTAATTTCTTGAGTTCTTCATATATTTTAGACATTAGCCCTTTGTCAGATGAACAGTTGGTGAAAATCTTTTCCAGTCTGTCGGCTGTCATTTTCTTCTGTTGACAGTGTTCTTTGCCTTACTGAAAGTTTTCAGTTTCATAAGGTCCTATTTATTAATGGTTGATCTTAGGGCCTGAGCTGTTTGTGTTCTGTTCAGGAAGTTTTCTCCTGTTCAAGGCTCATCCCAACTTTTTTTTTTCTAACAAATTTAGTGTGTCGGGTACTGTGTTGAGATCTTTAATCCATTTGGACTTCAGTTTTATGCAGAGTGATAGATTTAGATCTATTTTCATTTTTCTTCATGTAGCCATGCAGTTAGACCAGCACCATTTGTTGAAGATGACATCTTTTTTCCAGTGTATGGATTTGGCTTAATTGTCAAATATCAAGTGTCCGTACATATGTGGGTTTATTTCTGGTTCTTTGATTAGATTCCATTCATCAACCACACTAGTACTATTCCAGTACCATGCTGTTTTTATTACGGTTGCTCTATAGTACAGCTTGAGATCATATATATATTCTTTCACTTTCTTGGTTAGAGTTACACCAAGATACTTTATATTATTTGAGTCTATTGTGAAGGGTGTACTTTCCCAAATTTTTTCTCAGCCTATCTACCATTAGTATACAGGAAGGCTACTGACTTTTTAGTGTTAATTTTGTATCCTGCCACTTTACTGAAGTTGCTTATCAGCTATAGGAGTTCTTTGGTAGAATTTTTATGTATACTATCATATCATCTGCAAATAGTGAAACTTTTTAAACTCTTCCTTTCTTATGTGTATACCCTTGATCTCCTTTAGCTGTCTTATTGCTCTAGCTCAGACTACAAGTACTACACTGAAAAGAAATGGAGAGAGTAGACAGCTTTGTGTCCCTGATTTCAGTGGAATTGATTTAAATTTTCTCCATTTAGTTTTATGTAGGCTATGGACTTGCTGTGTATTGTCTTTACTATGTTTACGTATTGTGGGCCCTTGTCTGTAGGCAAAGGTTTGGATATGATGTGCCTTCATTTTCATTTAATTCTATAAAGTCTTTAATTTCTTTCTTTATTTCATTCCTGACAGAGTTAATTCTATTGTTGTTGATGTTCAGCTTTAGGCCATGGTGCCCTGATAAGATGCAGGGGATTATTTCAATTGTTTTATCTATTAAGGTTTGTTTTATGACCAATTATATAGTCAATTTTGGAGAAGGCTCTGTGTGGTGTGGAGAAGAAGGTATATTCTTTTCCCTTTGGGTGAAAATTTCTGTGGATGTCTGTTAGATCCATTTGATTCTTGACCTATGTTAGCTTCCTTATTTCTCTATTTAGTTTCTGCCTTGAAGATCTGTCCATTGGTGAGAATGGGGTGTTGAGGTGTACTTTATCAGATATTAGAATGGCTGCTCCCAATTGCTTCTTGCATTTGTTTCCTTGGAAAATATTTTTCCAGCCCTTTACTCTCAGGTAATGTCTATCTTTTTTGCTTAGATGTGTTTCTTGAATGTAGCAGAATGGTGGATCTTATATTTGCATCTTATATTTGTTAGCCTGTGTCTTTTTACTGGGGAGTTGAGGCCATTGATGTTGCGAGATATTAGTGACCCATGGTTGGATCTTTTTATTGAGTTGCTGGTCACTGTGTGTCACAGTGTCTCTTTTAGTTTTGTTGTTCTGAAATTATCTATATTCTGTGTACTCTTGGGTGTGGCTGACATGGAGTTTTCCTTCTACTATCCTCTGTAGAGCTGGGTTCATTTGTTTTTTGTCATGGAATATCCTGTTTTTTTCACCTATGATGATTGAAAGTTTTGCTGGATATAATAATTTGGGTTGGCATCTGTGGTCTTTTAGTGCTTGGATGACCTCAGTCCAGGCCCTTCTTGCTTTCATGGTCTCTGTTGAAAAGTCAGGTATAATTCTGGTGGGTCTGCCTTTATGTTACTTGGCCTTTTTTCCCTTGCTGCTTTTAATGTCTTTTGTTTGTTCTTCAGAATTAGTGTTTTAATTATTATGTGATGGGAGGAATTTCTTTTCTGGTCTAGCCTATTTGGTATTCTGTAGGCCTCTTGGATGGTCAAGATATCTCTTTCTTTAGGTTGGGGAAATTTTCTTCTATGATTTTCTTGAAAACATTTTCTGGTCCTTAGGACTTTGCATCCTCCTTTTCATCTACTCCTATAATCCTGAGATTACACCTTCTCATGGTGTCCTTGATTTCTTGGATGCTTTGTGTCACAAAATTTTCTGTTTTAATTTTTTCTTTGAGAGATACATCAATTTCTTCTATTGTATCTTCAGCCCCTGAGCTTCTCTCCTCTATATGTTGGATTCTGTTGGTTATATTTGTCTGTTCGATTCCTGCATTCTTCTTTAATTGTTCCATTTCAAGGTTTTTCTCAATTTGAGATATTTTTAGTGGTATCTAATTCTGTTTTCATGTCTTGAACCATTTTACTCGTTTCCTTCCCCTGTTTGATTGTGGTTTCATGTTTCTCCTAGATGGCCTCTGTTTGTTTGTATTTTCCTGAAATTCTTGGAAGCATTTACTCATTTCCTCTTTGTAATTCCCAAATAACTCTATAAGAATAGTTTTGAGGTCATTTTCCTGAGATTCAGCTATATTAGTAAATCTGTTGATGTCTGGGCTTTCTGGTAGAGGTGTGTTGTTTTTAATTTGTCTTCCAGTTTGTTATTTATAATCTTATTCTTTCCTTTAGGCATCTGCTGAGAGGGCTTGAGATTTCTAAATTTGTAGTCATTGGGGTGAGTACCCTTGGAAGAAAGCTGCTTCATATACTGGATTGGCAGACACTGTCTTCCTGGATCTAGATTCATCCAAGCTCTACCACCTAGGATCCATGATTTTGTAGGGTTCCTCTGGATACTTGTTCTGCTCAGATGACTCAGGCACAGAGTAGAACAATGGCTTGGATGTCAGAATGCTGTGCTCCTGCTTCCACTGTCTTGATCCTTTGTTCCGCATGGGGCCTACCCTGTTCCAGTACTCAAAAGAGTGCAGTGTGTCTGGAGCTTGTGGTTGCCATTCCCATTCCCATTCCCACGATGAGGGTTTGGGTGGGGATGGGGGATTCTTTTTATCCTCCCACCTTGTTTAGTCTGAGAAGTTCCCAAGTTTCTGTTTTGGATAGTGGCCCATTCACTCACCTGTTTTGCTGTGATGAGATGCTGCTGCCTTAGCAACCACAGCTGCAGTGGACTCTCTGTTCCCCAGAGGGTCCTGGCTCTTTCCTATATTTGAAGGAGTGTAGGGTGTTTGAAGATTTTGCATCCAAAATAAAAGTTATCTAGCCGCAATGAGGAGGGGAGCTTGGAGCTCCTGGTTTGTTCCCTGCAGTCCATTTTCAAGCCTCTGCTACTATGCCTTCTACGCATGGTCCATACTGTGTGCCGCCATCTTGTTACTCTCCAAAATTGACTTTTTTTTTTTACTTCACAAAAACCAAACAAATTATTATTTTTAGGCAAGTCGTGCAATATAATTTTGCCTGGCCTGCACCTCACAATCTTCTTGCCTCCATTTTCTGTGTTGGGAAAATGTAGAATGTCCTAAATCAGAATTACTTTCTTATTTTTTTCTTATTTTTCTTTTATGTTTTTAATTGCAATCAGCCTCCTCATGTTTTCATTTGAATTTACCTATACATTTTTTACTAACATGGTTAAAATTCTACTTCATTTACCCTATTTAAACATTTAAATGTAGTATAATTGATATTTAAAATTTCCTAATGTCTTCTCAACGATTGTTCTAAGCCTTCTTTATCTAAAGAATACTATTCCAACATCTGTAAACACAGGAAAATGAAATAATCAAGAGATTTGTCTCATGATGTTCCTTCTCATAAGAAATTTGAATGTGGAAATTTCTAAAATACATTTATTTTATTACACACATATAAAATAAACTACATACAGCAGGAAGAACCATGTGACAATCATGACTTTTATAAATGTTACATTCAGAGTGGTTTGGCTATTTGCATTTGTCCAGCTTGAAGTAAACACCTTTCCTGTCTTTTGGGTCTAAATTTCTGTATGAAATTCACTATATATCCTATCTCAACTCTAATAACTTAACTTCTTTATCTTGATATAAAAAGATCTTATCCCCTAACCAACTAAACTTGATTGTAAAACTGTACTATCTGGCCTTCAATGCTCCTCAGAGACTTGAGAAGGAATAAAATTTAAATTCCTGAGTGAACCAGCAAAGCTGGCTAGCAATTTCCAAAATGAACAAATTGACTTATACAGTTTACTGCCTGAACAGTCAGTCACCCATATTTGGCTCTCTGGCCCAATATATCTGACAGACTTATTTGTAGGGCAGGGACTATTGAGGACTTGTTTACCCTCTTTTGCAAAGAAAACAATTCAAAGAATCAATGAAACCAAGAGCTGGTTCTTTGAGAAAATCTACAAGATAAATAAAACCTTAGCCAAACTGAATGTGGAAATTTTAAACTGAAGCAGACAGATGGATGTCCCAACGCCTGTATATAGACATATCTTCTGTCAGGCCACATTTGTTTAAATTAAATAATTAATTAATATAAATATTTCAAATATGAGTTTTAGTGATTATATGTATGTATGTATGTGTATCGTGTGTGTGTGTGGTACCTGTGGAGACCAGAATCAGAAATCAGATTCCAAGAAACTGGTGCAATAGGTGCTGATGAACTGCTCAATGTGGCTTTTGGGAACTGAACCCTGTTCTCTTCCAAGTTATCTGTATGAGTTTTGTTTTACTTATTATGGCAAAATACCATAACTTAAACTAATAAGTGGAGGAAATGGTTTATTTGATATAAGTTTATAATCCATGATCCAGGGAAGCAAAGGTAGGGATCTGGAGATAAGAATTGAAGCAGAGACAATGGAGGGATGTTGCTTACTGGCTTGTTTTCCATGGACTAATTTTTTTGCTGTCTTATACAACTCCAATACAAGGGTGGTAACACCTAAAAAGGAATGGGCCTTCCTACAAACAGCAATCAAGACAATGTCTCCACAGACAGTCCCCAGGCCAATCTGAAAAAGAAAATTTCTATATTAAGATTTCCTCTTCCAAGTAATTCTAGTTTGTATTGAGTTGACAAAGACTAAAGAGCATACTATTTCTTTAGGCTACGAATCAAAATTCTTAAAATTAGATTCTTCATATGTGTTTCCAGAAGGATATAAGAAGAATGTACAGATAATGTGAAAAGATGAATGTTAACAGAGAGCAACAGCAGCTAGACAGACAGACAGCTCAGCAGTTTAGAACACTGGCTTCTCCTCCAGAGGACTCATGTTCTATTACCAGCACCCACATGGTGGTTCTCAACCATCTGTAACTCTAGTTTCAGCCTCTGTGAGGACCAGACACACATGTGATAAACAGACATACATGCAGGCAACACACCTATACATAAAATTTTAAAAATATATTTAAAAAATCTCCAAAAGAAGGAGAAATACACCAAAAAGTTTCCTTCCATTACGTGGTAGTCAGTCCTTCACCCTAAATATCAAAATGGAAAATACAAAGAAAAGTACAATGGAAAGAATAAAAACAGATTCTACAAAAAACATCAGCGCTTAATTTTAGCTACATGATTTGAAACTTTAGTAGCTGTTTCTTATTCTCTAAGCTTGCTTTTGATCAAATTCCTCTTATTTTACCAATGAAATGTCATACAGTATATTTTTAAACATACTAATTGGTATATTGATATAATTTTTATTTTTCTAATAGTATTATGTGATATATCATATTATTCTATGCTTCATGTTTGAGTCTTTTTTATATAATGTATTCAGATTTTATCCTGATTTTATCCCCTCACTTGTATCTTCCTGTTCCCCTCTCCATCCCTCTTTCACTATATTCCCTTGCCCTAGGTCTGTGAGAGAAGGGGACCTCCTCCCCCACCATATGACCACAGCCTATCAGGTCTCATCCAGATAACCTGCTTCCCCTTCCTCTGTGTGCCACCAGACCTCCCCACCAAGGAGAAATGATCATATCGGGGGCACCAGAGTTCATGTCAGAGGCAGTCCCCAGTCCACACTCTCCCCACAACCATGGAGAATGAGTTGTCCATTGGCTAGATCTGAACAGGGGACCTAGGTTTACTGTATGCATTGTCCTCATGCTTGAGTCTTAAGACAGGTATTTTATATGTAGAATATGATGTCCTAGACCTCACCAAGTTGTGAAGTTTGTCCTAGACGTTCTCATCTTCCCAACTCCTCTTCATCTGTGCTGAAATTATATTTGTGCTGTTTTCTTATCTACTATATAAAAGAACTTTTTCTTTTTAAAAACTGAACCATATTTTTTGTTTTTTCTTTTTTTGTTTGACACATAATAATTTTATATATTTATGGGATACAGTATTATGCTTCAGTTCACATGTACATTAAATGATTGTGAAATAAAAAATAGCATGTTATTCCCTTTAAGTTCATATTACTTTTGAATGGCATATCCATTCTAAAGTATGCAAGAATTTATGGCCAATATCATCAACCCATTATATAGTAGAGCACCAGAATTTATCCTACCTAATTAATATTGTGCCTTTTGACAAACTTACCTCCCACACATAATGATCCTTGTTGGTTTTGTCATATTTAAAACATTAAAAGGTTCCTCAAATATTGTCTCAATATATATGTGATTATTGCTTGAGATTATTGCTTGAGGTAATATGTAGATGAATAATAATTATTGCTTTTCAATAAAGTTTGATTTACAAAAACATAGTAATGGCCAGATATAGTATGAATGAGATCGATCTAGCTTAATTAGAGAGAAAAAACATTTTCCTTATGGGTAGATTTCTTATCAGGGGTAGTGTTGGATGCCTTTGACCAGAGTACTTTAGGAGACAGAGACAGGTGGATCCTTGTGTTTTCAAAGCTAGTCTGAACTACAGAACAAGTTCAAGACCATCAAGGTTTCCTTAGTGAGACCTTGTTTCAAATAACAAAAAACAAGGAAAGGAAGGAAGGAAGGAAGGAAGGAAGGAAGGAAGGAAGGAAATAAGATGAAAGAAGGAAACAAAAAAGAAAGAAAATATGAAAAGAAGAAGGAGGAGAAGAGGAGGAGGAGGAGGAGGAGGAGGAGGAGGAGGAGGAGAAGAGATTTCTGATTTCTTTGTGAAGATTTAGTTTCTTCAGACAAAACAAGAAAACTCTAACTTTCTATCTGGTAGTTTTGTTTTTTGTTGTTGTTATTTTTGTTGTATGTGTGTGTGTTTGTGTGTGTGTGTGTGTGTAATGTGCTAACATGTGTGAGGGAATTGTACTATATTTATAATGCAGATAACTTCCAGTTTTATGTCATATACTCCCCCCACCTCCCTAGAATACAGATTTGTTATTTTTCCCTAACTTAAAACCTTCTAGAATACAAATTTTGTGACAGTGGTAGTCACTGGACTGCTTCACCTCAGTCTTCCACACTAACACTTGCATCAAGTCCTATGCCCTCTAGCATTCTACAAGTAGTGTTCTTACTTATCAGTACCTGGGTACACAACACTTAGGCTGTAGCTTTTTTAGTTTCTTTTAATGAGGCATAACTGATTCAGATGACTTTTTCTTTCAAAAACAAGATGGAAATTATGGTAGGCAGGGGTTAACTGTCAGGCATGGCGTGAGATTCAGATTGGGCTAGTCCTTGGTTGGACATTTCTCAATGTCTGCTCTATCTTTATCCTTACACTTCTTGTAGGCAAGGTAAACATTGGGTCAAAGGTTTTGTGAGTGGGTTGGTGTTCGCCTGCTTCCATTAGAAATCCTGTCTGGCTATTAAATGGCCACTTCAGTCTCCGTATCTCCCTCGGATAGGCTCCACTCAGCAGTGGATTGAAACAGATGCTGAGACTCACAGCTGAACATCGGTAGTCATGTGGAAGTGGTTGGGGGATATTGAAGGACCCAGAGAGGGCAAAAACTCCACAGAAGATCAAAAGAGCCAACTAACCTAGGCCCATGGATGATTACAGGGACTGAAGCACTCAACAGATGCCTAGACTTAGGTCCCCTATCCATATGCAACCAATGGGCAACTTGGTCTTCCTGTGGGCCCTCTAGCAAATGGAGTGCGGCTGTCTTTGACATGGACTCTGTTTCCTGCTCTTATATCACTTTCCCCTAGTGGGACTGCATTGCCTGGCCTCAGTGGAAGAGATGTGCTCAGTTCTAATGGAACTTGATATGCCAGGGTGGGCTTGTAGAGGAGTGTTCCACTTTTCTGCAAGGAAGGGGACCAAGAAAGGTGAAAAGGTTGGGAGGGTGTGACTGGGAGGAGAGGGTCTTTGTTTCAGATGTAAAGTGAATTAGAAAAAAAACTGGATGAAACATCTTGTCCAGTATTAGAGTAACTTCCACTCTTAAATTATTTCTGAGCTTATAAGAATTTCTATTTTTTACCATTATTTTAGTTAAGTTTCTGAAAAGAGCATTCACAGATGTATACAGTCTGCCACATTTACCTAGAGGTATATATTTTAAGCTTTAAAGAAAAACAAGATTAACATAATATTGAAAGTGAACATAAATAATAGATTCTATGGAAGTATCCAAGATGGTGGCACTAAGAACACACCTTGTTTGATCAGCAGGACAGCAGTGACTGTAGAGTAACCTAAGGAGCAATCTGAGAAGCACAAAACACCAGTGCTGGTGATCCCCTGGTAAGAGGGGTCCAAAGTGTGTGAAGCAAGGCTGAGTCCAGCCTTGGGCCAACCGAATAATCCACAGAAAATCCAGGGTCCCTGCAGGCACAGTGTGCACTCCAAACCCAAGCCTCACATGCCTGGTTAGAGGGCTGCTTCTTAACTCTGGGGATCAGAGGGAGCTGTGGACTGCAAAACCACCACCATCTGTGGCTCCTAGCACAGAGCCTACCCCACAGACTGAAACACATGTGGATCTGACTTCAGGTTACCTGGCCAATCCACAGAAAGTTCTTGGGTCCCTGCAGGCACAGGTGTACACTACAAAGAATAGCCAGCCATACACCTGTCTGGCAGGTAGCTTTTGAACTCCAGGGCTAAGAGAGAGCCATCAGCTGCAAAAACTCCAAAACTCCAACCCTCATGGTTTCTAACTCAGAGAGTACACCACAGGCTGGAATAAAACTGAATCTGACCTCAAATCACCTGTCAAATCTACAGAAAGCTCCAGGGTCCAATAAAGCATGGGGAGATTCTCCAAAGACTAGCCACACGCCTGGCTGGCAGGCAATCTCTGACTACTATGGCTCAGGGAGAGCCCTTGGCTGCAAAAACACCAGCATCGTCCATTGTCCCTGCACCTAGGAGGCAAGCAGGCCCACAGGAGCAGATCTCTGCTTTGATACCTTTCTGCCTCCCCCTCTGCTGTCTGACCTACCTGGGTGGTAAACAGGTAGCCAACAGAGACAGTGAATGAAACAGAAGTGAGTAGGGTGCAGGAACAAAGCCCCATCTTCTATACCTACCACCAAACCCTCATACCATCAGGAGCACCAAACCTGTTAACACCAGACATCAAAATGGGAAGGGGTCAGCATAAGAACACAAGCAATAATTCTCAGGCCCGTTTGATACCACTAGAAACCATCAGTCCCACCACCACCACAAGCCCTGGAGACACTATTACAACTGATACACAATAGAAGAATTTCAAACAAAGAAAGCAAATTTTACATGAAATAATCTTTTATAGTTGCTATGTCTTTGCTCTAGCGTATCATGTACTCTAACCCGCCAGAAACAGAAACACGTTTAAACATGCTGTTTTATTACAAAAAGTAGAAGAATTTTAATTGGAACATACAGATGTATTATACAAGTGCACAAGCATGCAGCAGACTGCAAAGTAGCTGCACTCCAATTCTATATAGGCAGAATTTATCTCATGGCTATGTAATACAAGTTAAATAATTTTTCAGAGCAAACTAGAAAGTAAGCAATTGTTAATAATTTTGTAGATGTTAATTTTGTTTTGCATTCAACATTAAAATCAGATGCCTTTAAAGTATTTTTCTTATATATTTTAATACTCATTTCAAGAAACAAAAACTAGAAAAAGTGAACAATGGAATGTAGAAAGAAAATTTAGTGGTAATTTTGAATATTATATAATGCTCAGTGGTTTTTTATTCATTGCTGTATGGCATATATATATATATATATATATATATACATATACATATATATGGTCTTGCAAAAGAATGGCTAAAATATTTAAGGTTAATCATGTATCTAAATATGGTGATAGATATATTGTTATGTTTTGCTAATCTCAAACTTAATGAAAGTATTTAAATAGAATAAGTAGATAGATGAGAGATAAAACAAACAAGTCACTGAGAATTAGTTTTTTTTATCTTTTAAAAACAACTGAAGAAATTTTCTTGATATTATCATAGTAAATTTCATGTGTGTGTGTGTGTGTGTGTGTGCACGTGCACACACAAACACACTTGAGTCAGACCAAAAGTCTTGCATGAACATTGCACATTCTTGTCTATAAGTTATAGCTCCAGTCCCAGTCCTAGTAAAATTCTAAGAACCTGCACTATGTATAAGAAACATTTCACAGTATATATCAGTATAGTATAAATGGGTAGAGAGGTGGGTATCCTGTGAATGCTATTGATGTTAGACCTATAATCCAATTTTACTTTTGCAGATGATAACCTGAGTAACTTGAAAAAATTGTTAAGTATTACCTTTTTGATAATATTAGCCTTAATGAGACTTTTTGTGTGCATACATAATTAGTGCTGAGGACAGTGCCTAGTACATAAGAAACACTCGACTGGACCTTGCGGGTTTAATTTCATATGAGTTCTGCTTTTCTGCTTAACCTAATTTAATAACATTGCAGAAAGAACCAGGAGCTCAATTTGACAAAGTAATTCATCAACTTTGTCCATTATTTCCTTTTGAGAAATTTGTAATTTGAATTACAAGTTCTTATAAAGAAATGTCAACATTAAAAACATACTTTTCAATTATTCCAAAGCACTAATCAATACAAATGTTATTGAGATCATTTATAATTAGCTCATCAAAATAATGTCTATTTGGATGTAGAGAAAAATGACAGGACTCCTCAGTATATACATAAGACCTAACAACATAATAATTAAATAAAATTACGATTAAAATAATAAGACCTATGTCTAGCTGATACTTACGAAAAACCTACTTTGATATAGTTGCAGTAAATTCATTTTTCCTAGACACTTTCATTGACACTGTAATATCAATATTGCCTATTTCCAGGCAACCTTGGCAATAGCTTAAAAATGGATTTAAGGTATTTTCTGCATACACACAAAAATTTGCTCCATTTTTGATATACCAGCCTCCTAATGCTTGTCAATTTATGTTCTTCAAAACAAAATAGAGAAGGGTGTGATCCAATATATTTGTTTTGTTGTTGACTCATCTGTTTATCCCTAAGTAACTCAAAACCTTGCTTCTAAAAAGCATTCCTCAAGTATTTTATATGCACAGCTCCTCTAATCAAAGCCCTTAACTGTGCAGAACAGTGTTCCCACTGTAGTAAAATTAGACTAAAATGGATTCAACTATTGCTTTTCCACATTTTTCCACCTGATAACTTCATTTTAATCAAGTGACTGTGATATGTAATTAGCTAATTCAATCTAATGCAAGTGTCTTTTAAGTTTCTGTTGGAATAAACAGTTTACTTGAATCCTTGCATTTGCCTTTTGGAACTTATAAGTTACAGTTGATGTAGTTGTTATATGAAGTAATTCATTCATATATCATGCAACAGATTTTCTTTCTTTTATATATGTCCAATTAAAGTATGGCCCTGAATCTTGACACAGAGGAAGATAAAATACATAAAGAAAAATTATTTTACTATAATCAACCTCTGCTATGATTAACTAAAGATCTTTCATTATGAAAATATATGATTTTTATTCTCACCCAGACTTTCTATCTCACTGACAATGCTCTAAGAACATTCTGAAAGCGAAAAATTAAAAAAAAAAAATCCCCTAAATAGTTTTCCATATGAACAAGGATAGACTTTAAAAATTTTTTCAAAAAAATTTGTGTTTCTGAGTATTTGCACATGTAAGCAAATAACTATGTAGGTCAAAAGAGGACATGTACCTCTTGAAGTTGGAGTTGCAGGAGGTTGTTAGATGTTGGATATCATTCAGAAAATTAAATACAGGTTCTCCAGGAGCAGGAATCAGGAAGCTGATCTATCTTTCCTGTACTTTGATGCACTTGCATTCCTGGTTAAGGAAAATGAAAAATAATCAGTTATTTGAGAAAAGAAGTATGTTTACCCACACTTTTAAAGATGTAGTTGTCAAAAAATGAAATGTGAACTTCTTTTTCTTTCTCCTATGTATCTTCACATGTTACAATTGGTTATCACAAATTATTTAAAGCTGCTAGTTTGCATTTGTCTTTAATTATTTTTTAAATTAAATATAATAAAAGAGTTTAGAAGGCATGAAGTCTAGAGGCAGGATCAAATATAAGCATTACTAAAATGGTGACTTGCCTCAAGATGTGTTCTAAGGACTGTTTTATGATGCTTAGATGCAATTAAAAAACTGATTGAAGCATGTGATACTGAGAAAAAATTTTAAATATAGTTTTTCCTATACTCTGCAAAGTGAGGACAATAGATATGTTTGTTTCTGTATTATTGTGCATGACAATAGTATTTGTGAATTTGTTCAATATTGTTTGGTTCAAATGCACTGGTACGCTTTGAATAGCTACATACAAATATATCTATAATGAATTCCATAGATACACTTAGAGATATATGGACACCCAATAATATATTGGGGTTCATAAAAGTGCTGAAGAAACTCTTAGTCACACACATATTTTCTTCTTTTGTTTTTGTTTCTGATACAGGTTATCAATATGTACCTTAGGCTGACATCAAATTCCTACACTCCTCTGTTTCCTTGGTGGTTGAACTACTGAATTACAAGAATGCATCTTCAGCTCATGGGCTTTCATTTTTTATAGTTTTAAATTTTCATGTTCATTGGTGTTTTGGCTGCCTTTATGCCTGTGTGAGGGTATGCAGACAGTTGTGTACTACCATGTGTGTGCTGGGAACTAAACCCGGGTCCTCTTGAAAAGCAACCAATACTCATAACTGCTGAGATATCTCTTCAGTCATCACATATATATTTTTAATCTTTAATTTATATTTACTTAATAAGAAATTGTGTTTATATAACTCATCCTATAGTCTTGACCTTATTGATTTCCAACAAGATAAGAAAAAACTTTTGTATCTACCAAATTTACATGTATAATTGTCCTATTTCTCCATGTCAACAGAATTATAGTGTAATGGTAAAAACAGATTAGAAATGAATAATTATAAAGTTGATATTCTATAAAGTAAGATTTAAACAAAGGAAGAGATTGTACTATTTCCAGAAGCTATGAACTTGATTAAGAATAAAGTAATATAGTCTGGAAAGATGGTTCAGTGAGTAAGCAATGATTGCTGTGATAGCCTGAAGATTGTAGTTCAATTTCTGGACCTATAATGGAAAGAGAGAATGGGCTCTCTGAAGGTAGTCTTCCTTCCTCTGTGCATCTGACCTCCACATGCCCATCATGGAATTTGTCTGTACCTGCACAAACACATATATATCAAGCATGCACAATAAAATGATAAGTAAATAAGTTTTAATCTTTGTGATATTTTATTTTTTCCATAATATGCATTATGGTATGAAATTTGAGATATAAGTGGAATTACATACAGCACAAGCTCATCAGCTCCTCTCATTTTTTCTGCACTTTCTCACAGTTATTACCAAGCACTGTGGATTTAACACACCACAGTCAATGTTTGCAGTTTATTTGAATGCTGTCACAACCAAAACTTAATTCCTACTTTTCATATTATTTCTAGAATATATCATAAATATTATATTACATAAGTGTTTTACCTGGCAGGCAAGACTGTCTGACAGTATTCACAAGATGGTAAAGAGTGGTCGATAAAGAGAATAGAGATAGTACTAAGTAAACACAGAAATCTCTGAAGGAAGACAAAGCAGATGGCTAGTCTTCTGATTTAGGGCTTAATTTCTGAAATGTTTATTGTATTTAGTGTCTACATTTTATTTTTAGATTAAATGAATAGAATATTAAGCATTTTTTCATTTTGAGAGTTTTTGTTTCATACAGTTATACAATGGTGATCATATTTACACTGCATTTTCTCCTTCAACTTCCCTATGTCTTCTCTAGAATGTCCCCCTTCCAACTTTTAGTTGTTTATTTTATTTTTTAGAAAAACTTTGGAAGTGTATTACATTCTTTTGCTGAGTTTGTTTGTTCTATCATATTTCTTTTAAAAAAATATCAGAGCTTTATTCTATTTTTTAACCAATCAGGTATATAATCAAGATTGTATAGTATCAAATCTTAGATACACTATTACTAAAATATAAAATAATGACATTACAAAAGAAAATTCTTAAAAATATTTATTATATATATAGATATAAAAACTGTAACCTTATTTTAGCTAACAGAATCTACAACTGTTTAATTAAACTGATCTTTCATGACCAAGTGGATTTAATCCTGGGAACACAGGTTACTTTAAGGGTACATATAAGTTAATGTAATCCATAATACTAACACATTAAAAAATTAAATCACCTATTTAGGTACAAAAAAGGTATTTGACAAATTTTGACATTTTAAAAGCAATTCATGAAACTAAGGATGGAGAGCTCCTTCAATTTGATAACAGAATGTTTGCGAAACTAACATCATAGTTAATGGTAAGAAAGTAAATATCCTTTCTCCACAGATTTTGAATAAAATTTTATAAAATAAAACTTAAAATCTAAGCTCTCACTAATATATGTACAAACCTAAACACGCCACCATTGTTTAAATACCTTACAAACTGGATAGAGCCCTGTTATCCATAAAGGTGAATTGATGAATTAAATATATTCATAGAAAGGAAAGCAATCAGGAAAAATACTTACTTACTTAACATATACTTACATAAACAATATATTTATATAAATCAGAAAACATCATCCTAAGTGAAAGAATTTATGTAAAATATATATAACTTTAATTATTATATATTTATGAAAATTTAGAAAAAGAAAAATTATAGTAACAGAATTTTAATTATTCCTAGTAGATAGAGATAAAGAAAGGTGGCTGTGTCTACATATATCAAAAAAATAATCTTTTGCTAAGTGAAAAAGCTTATAATATTCCTTTCTGTGGATGTTCTTATAAGCGCACACATTGCTGAAAGGTTAAATCTTAAAAAAAATCAATATCATGAAAACCAAAAATAAAAAGGTAGTTACCAGACTAAAGAAAGGTGCTAGATGGAAATGAGAATACCAAAGATTAAATGGCTCAAAGTTTTCATTAAATCTGAGGCATAATTTTCGGGATCTTTCACAACAAATCATAAACATGGTCAAAATAAGTTTTTTTCATTTCACTTTAGTAATAAAATAATTTTAATTGTCCTTACCACAATAAAATTGATAAATAAATAAAGTGATAATATGCTAATTTTCTTGATGTTATCATTCTATAATATATATATTTATATATAAAATAAATATGCTGTACATAATATGTATATACATCAAAATACCACATTATATACTATAAATACATATAATCATTCCAGTTAAAAGTACCTTGTAAGTATGCATATAATAGGTGAATTTTAATATATTTATTTGTGTACATCTACCTTAATAGAGCTATTATATAAAATAATATTATTGATGGGTTTAGAGACATGATTATATAACTCTCTGAGAGGAGGCCCACAAGTAAGTACTTTCTTCCACACATCTATTCAACTATAGATTAATATCTTTAAAAAGACAAAGTTTACTTTATACATTTTGAAAGACAAGGACATATGCTCAACCATGTTCATAGTAGCCTTATTCATAATATCCAGAACCTGGAACCAACCTAGATGTCTCTCAGTCGAATAATGAATAAAGACATTGGTACATTTACACAATGGAATACTACTCAGCTATTAAAAACAAGGAAATGCAGAAATTTGCAGGCAAATGGATGGAACTAAAAATGATCATCCTCAGTGAGTTAACCCAGACCCAGAAAGATACACATGATTTGTACTCACTTATAATTGGGTACTACCCCAACAGGTATTTCCCCTGAAAGTCTTCACTTAGCAGGAGATTGGGGTAGATGCTGGGACTTCCTGTTGAGACTCTAAGTAAGGGAAATATGGGAAAATGGAGAAATAGAAGGATTCATAAGGTCCTAGGAACATACAAGAAGAACATCATGACAGGCAGATCTGGACCGAGGGGGATCTGCTCAAACTACTCTACCAACCAAGGACCATACATGTAGTAAACACAGAACCCCTATCCAGATCTAGCCAATGGACACCACATTCTATGCAGTTGTGTGGAGAGTGGGGACTGACTCTGACTTGAACTCTGGTGCCCCATATTTGACCACTTTCCCTTGGTGGAGAGGCCTGGTGGCATGCAGAGGAAGGATAAGTAGGCTACTAGGATGATAGGCTGTGATCATATGGTGAAGGACAAGGTTCCCTTCTGTCACAGACTTAGGGGAGGGGAATAGGATGGAAGAAGGAGGGAGGAGGAAATGGGAAGATACAAGTGAGGGGATAACAACTGAAATATAATCTGAATAAATTACTGAAATAAATTAAAAAAGAGTAGGAACTATTTATAATGAAAATTGAGAGACTTTTTCAAACATAACATCTTAGAAGTTGCTGAAAAAATCACATAGGCTAAGATTTAGTGGTCTTGTATTTGAATATTTGTACCTCTGTATTCCCAGCATAACGAAAACAAAAACAAAAACAAAAACAAAAACAAAAACAAAAACACTCTCAGACACTAATCTTTACAAGATTTTCTTGGAAGATGTGAATCTCTCTGTGGATGTATGTCATTTCTGTCAAGAAAGCCTTTATCACAGCATACATGATTAATTATCACTGTTCCTAATAAATTGCAGAAATCCAATTTAAGAACAATCCTGAAAGAATACACACACACACACACACACACACACACACACACACACACACACACA
>OU015760.1:39412673-39436500 GCA_907169655.1 Acomys percivali
ACACACACACACACACACACACACACACACACACACACACACACACACGCACACCACGAGAGAAAAGCTCAAGGATAGACCTGATTTCAAGTGTACCCAACCCAGAGTCCTTAAATAGTATTGTCAATAATTTACTGCTTACTTTCTATCTCTTAGATTTTCTGTCTTCAATTTTAATGTTAATCTTAGAGTTTTCTTCAAATAATAAAGTTATTTACCAGTTACTCTCTAAACCAGAATAATATTTTCCTAAGCATGATTTAAGCTTGACCTGGACAATTTGGATATATGAGTATATGATAATAGAATCATATATAATCCTAGAATTTCATATTTCTACTTTGTGGTGTCACTGGAAACAGTTAGTAATGTAGTTCTCTTACTTCTGAGCATTCAGACCAATCCTCTTAGCAGACAAGATGTAATGGACACAAGTCAATGTAATGCAGTTGCTTGACCTTGGAGCTAAGGTAGTCTCAGCACTTTCCAGAAACATGCACAGGAGCAGATTTTCATGTAAAACGGAAAATAAATATTTTGTAACTAGAAGAAATAATAATGGACAGTAGATTGGAAAGTACATTAATAGTATGCTGTATATATTCCTCTATCAGTTCATTTTCCGTATTCCTATTGATTCATTTTTATCTATTTTGGGAATAAGAGTTTCCCCAATGTTTGAAATATGCTGTTCAAGTGTGAATAGAATTAAAATAGTCTAAGGTCTAATATATTTCTTATGACCCAATTAAAATATTTGCTTGGTTCTGATGGTGGACTAGACCAAGGGTTATATTTCATATCATTTTTCAGAAAATTGAATTTCAGGTGTAAGTGATACTGTTTTTATTCTACCATACCTTTTCATTATATTTGTCCTTATTTCTTTATCTATATTTTATAATATTTTTATTAACTTCATTTTGCTTTTTTGAAGTGAATCTACTGAAATTACAGTTGCACTTTTTCTGGAGTGTTTAATTTTTTCCTGTCAATCAATATCATAAGCATCTCTTATAATATGGACATGTTTACCCAGGGTCTTTCAGCCATTTTATATCGTTTAAAGTTGAGAATCACAGGAAACTATTTTTTCCCTTGATTCATATAATCTTCAAGGTATTTCACTCTTTTTTTTCTTTTGAAAATGTCTCTCAACACATCAGATGATGATAAACTGAATCTAAATTGGAGAAAAAAAGCAATGTGAGAAAATTAAGAGTAAACCCATGAAACTGATTCTGGTGTTTTACTTCATCTCACTTCATGTTGAAGGGTCTGAAAGCAAGTTTGTTTTGTCCCATCATCTCTTATTTTCTGTCTTTCTGTGTATTCTTTTCAGGTACTTTTAATTCACTTCTATATATCAAAATGCCATGGTATTTTTTGGTTTTCAAATTCTCTGTCTCTAGTGTAGGTTCTAAATTCTTGACAATTGTTCATTTTCACCAAGAAAGTCAAACTATCTCAAATGTTAAAAAAAAACTCCATTATCAAATATTCTCACTGGGGAATTTTCACGTGAAACATCCAACTTACAAAAGCATCTTAACATGTACCCGATTTTTTACGATACAATTTTACATGCTTCCCTGTATTCTTCTTTCTCTTAAGCTAAAGCCAAATCATGAAAATTATGCATACTAATCATTTACTAAGAATTTGTATTGTTTTTTCTAGTTTTGTTATTTTTACTACAGCTTTCTCCATCATTACTTCCCACCTACTTTACTGTTTATTGTTTTAATTTGTCTCTTCCAAATTTGGTCCCTGTATTTTATCACAAAAGTGATATTGAAAGTATGATACAAACTTCTACTTTTGGCCCTGATACAGTAATTGTGTGCAGCCAATGTTGTTACTGGTAACCAAAGAACAAAATGAGGCTGAGATACCTGAGTGAAGCGATGTGCAGAGAGGTGAGCCAATATTCTCTAAGCCCCTTTTCTTTTTCTGGCACCTGCAACTTCTTAGAACTGGGAAAGACGCCAAAAATTCTGTCAGAAGGCTGTACTCAAGAAGCGAAGAAGGCAACAAAGTACTTGGCAATCTCTTGGGGCTTACAAAACAAAGATTGGAGAGTAAGACTGATAAAGCATCCAGGACATATTCCTCTGAGATTACAGTAAAAAGAAAGACAGAGCTGTGCCTTCCCATATTTGGAAGCGTTGCCCTAGGGATATTTGTTCAAATTTCATAACCATCTACAAAACTAAGCTGAAAATTACATGTTTAAATTTCCTATTTATGAATAATGAGCTATCTGAAACATTAGTAAGTCAAAACAATAGTAATACTAATATTTTTCATGATTCTCATCTAATGGGAAATGCCTCAAGGGCCCAGCACTTGACTTCCTCAGCTGAAGATGTGTCACAACTGAGGGCTGGAAAGCTATAGGGACTTCCTTCATCACCATGTAAATGTCTAGTAGTTGATACAAATTACTAATTTGGAACTGTGCTTTAAACACTTTCCTGTGGAGTTTCTATGAGAATGATGTGTTACTTCGCAGCATGATGGCTTACTTCCAAGGGATACTACCACAAAAGTATCACTTAAAAGAAGGCATATTTTTCTTATGACTTAGATGCAGGAATGACAGATTTGTCCCTACAATAAAAGTAGATCCATTCAGATAACCTACTTCTTCATGCTACTATTAAGTCATAAACAAAATGTAGGGTGTATAATAAATTGCTCTATCTCTTTTAAGTCCATATTGTTTTACTTAAAGAAAGCACAATACAGACTTCTTATCAATATTGTAGCACTGACAGGACAAGACTCAACAAAATATCCATTCTTGGAACTGATAGCTCAGTTGCTAAAGTGCTTTCCCTCCAAGAATGAGGCTGGAGCAATGGCTTAGTACTTAAGAGGACTTGCTATTCTTCCAGAGAACCAGAGTTTGATTCTAGTTATCTACATTATGTCTTATGACCTTCTATAACTCCATTTCCAGAGCATCAGATACCTTCTTCTTCTCGCCTCTATGAGCCCCAGGTACACAAATGGAACACAGAGATACATGCAAGCAAAAACACACATATACATGAAAATCAAATATAACTGCTTTAAATAGCAAGGAGCTATGTTTGGATATACAACATCCAGAGAAAATTGAGATGTAACAGTACATGCTTGAAACCCAGGGAGAAAAGAGCTGGAGACAGACAGGTCCTGTGAGCACTAGACAATCAACTTAACAAAAATGGCGAACTCTGGTTTTATTGAGAGACCTTGCTTCAGAGGTAAAAGGAGGAGGAAGTAGAGGAGGAGGAGGACAAGGAGGACGAGGAGGAGAAGGAGGAGGAAGGGTATAATGGAGGACACCCAGTATCAAACTCTTTCTTCCACACACTTCTTGTGTACACACATAAATGTATACAACACACACACACACACACACACACTCATGGTGTGAAGATTGGAAATGCTTGAATAAAGGTATATTTAAAATTTGGGGTGCACTCCCACTAAACTCAGTTCCTCCTAACTTGGTAATCACATGGAGTTATCCATCAAAGGCAAAGGGAAAACAAAAAAGATGAAATATCAGGAAGATTAACTTCCAGTTTTGAACTCAATCAGACTTTGATTAGACTAATCAACCTTTGCTCTTTCTTCTCCTTGAAAATATGTCTAACTTTCTAAGAAAAGAGATGTTCTATAAAAATTACATCTTTAATTTACATTTATATTATTACACATGAATAAAATAAACTATATACATCGGGAAGAACCACAAGACAGCCAGGAATTATATAAATGTTACAATCATAATGATTTGGCTATTTGTATTTGGTAAATTTGAAATAAACATCTTTTTCCTTTCTTGTTGGATCTAAATTTCTGGATTACCAGTAATATTTAGCCAATTAGGAAAATAAGAAAAGAGGCAAGGCATATAGAATAAAGATATGAACAGCTAATACTGAACTAGGCTTAAATCCAATTCTATTAATAATTATATTTTATTGAACAGACTAAAATTTAAAAAGGTCATTTTTATGTAAGAAAGTAAAAATTTAAGTGCAATTTACTAAAAATATACACTAAAACTAAAAAAAAAAAAAAAAAGAAGTTGGGTGAAATTAAAGAATGAAATATAAAAATGGTCCGGTGGTTATATTAGCAACAGAGAAAATAGAAAGACAAGAAATATTAACAAATTTAAAATGGTTCAATTCATAATTCTAAAAAGGTCAAGTTTTCAGTACATATATATCGAACAAAATAGATTCAAAAAAGGATAAGCATCAAAGAACCTCCTTATGGCGATGGCTTCAAATGTAGCAAACAAGCCACTGGGAAAAATGTCCTCATTTCTACCACAGACAGAATTTGCCTAAAAATGGGCAAGCTTGGATGCAGGCAGAGTCGATGGCCAAAACCTGCCAAGACAGGGTAAGCAAGTTCTCAATAGTTCCTGCTTCACAGATATGTCTGTCAGATATATTGGGCTGAAAATGATGCTCCAACATTATAGAGAGTTTTGGGTGACTGTTCAGGTAGCGAATGGTCTCTGTCATTTTCTCATTTGGAAAGCTGCTAACCTGCCCTCTTGGTATACTCAGGTAATCAAGTATAGTCCTTCTCAAGTCTCTGAGGGAGTTGAAGACCAGGTAGTTTAGTTTTACAATGAAGCTTAGTTGTTTATGGGTTAAGAAGTTTTTAGGTCTAGATAGATGTTTTAAGTTGATAATGACAAGATGTGATGAAGACTGATTTACACTCAGAATTTTAGATGCACCAAGGTAGGAAAGATGTTTTCTTCAATGCCGTCAAATACAAATAGCTCAAACACTAAGAATATAACATTTACATAATTCTTAATTCTGTCGTGGTTCTTCTTGTTATATGTGTATAATATAAATGTATATATAAAATAAAAAATGTCTAATAAAAAGGAAACATATTTAATAGCACTGAAAAAAATCAGTAAAGCTAAAAGATATTTAAATAACAATGGTAAACATAGATATACATTTTCCAAATGTTCTTCCAAGAAAAAACTGTTGCCTCAATTCTTAGCTCCCTTATATTTGCCCTGAGTTGCAAAGTGGTAACTCACACAAATTCTTAACTAAGGAGATGGAATTAGAGAGCTATTGACCATTATCATTTAGTTCATTAGAGGGTAGTCTTCTTGTACTATATAAATATTATGAATAGTTATAGGACAACCTGGGGTTTTCAATTATGATGAATTCAAATACACAGTTTGCCTATTATTTTGTATTAATTTAAACTATTTAACCAAAATAATTTTAAAGTGTTGTATATTTACATTATGGAATACTACTCAGCTATTAAAAACGAAGAATTCCGAAATTTGTGGACAAATGGATTGAACTAGAAATGATCATAATGAGTGAGTTAACCCAGAAGCAGAAAGATTCAAATGGTATATACTCACTTATATCAGGAAACTAGCCCAAGGGATATGTCCCATGAAAGTCTTCACTTACCAGGAAAGTGGGTCAGAGGGGAGGACATCCTATTGGGACACTAGGTGAGAGAAGCATAGGAGAATGGCAAAGTAGAAGGATCCACAGGGTCCTAGAAACCTACAAGAAGAACATTATGTTGGGCAGATCTGGGCCCAGGGGTCCTGTTCAAACGATGGCATCAGCCAAGGACAGTACATGCAGTAAACTTCGAACCCTTACCCAGATCTAGCCAATGGACAGGACATTCTCTACAGTTGAGTGGAGAGTGGGGTCTGACTTTCACACGTACTCTGGTGCCCCATATTTGACCACGTCCCCTGGATGGGGAGACCTGGTGGCACTCAGAGGAAGGATAGCAGGTTACCAAGAAGAGACTTGATACCCTATAAGCATATACAGGGGGAGGATGTCCCCCTTGGTCACAGTTATAGGAGAGAGGAATAAGGGGAAAGTTGGAGGGAGGGAGGAATAGGAGGATACAAGTGATGGGATAACAATTGCGATGTAATATGAATAAATTAATAAAATATATTTTTAAAAAGCTAAAAAGATGATTTAAAGTACATATAATTTAAAAAACATTAAAAAATAAAGTACACATAATTTATGTAATTAATTTCTCAGTAAAAATAATTAATACCCTCATCATAATCCATCTTGTATACCATAATCGACAATGTGGGAAAAGAAGACCCAAACACTGTTGATGAAAGTATGTATTGTTGTGACCACATTATCATTACTGACTAAAATTAAGCATCTGTTTTGCAAGTAAGTCTAATTCTTTAGTCTTTGCCCAATGAAGTAGTAAACACCAAAATAAAGTGAGACTGTTTTTATAGCAGTACTATTGTGTTCTAATTTTTTTCAAAAATTAATCTATATGTATGGGTGTCTGTATATGTCTGTGCAGTATGTGCAAGCAGTGCCCACAGAGACACTAAGAGGAAATTGGGTTTCCTGGTACTAGAATTATAGACATTTGTGAGCTGCCACTAGGATGCTGGAATGAATTCATGTTCATGTCTTCTCAAAGAACAATATGCTCTCCTAAATTCTGAGCTGTCTATTGTGAAGTATTCATATACTAGAAGAATAAAAATCAACCCAAAATTTTAATTTTACATTATTAAACATTAATGGTGTATTATGCATTAGACATGGTCCTGCTGGACCTCAAAGGGAGGCAACTTACTTTGAAGGAAATAATTTAAAATAAATAATAAATAACTAATTCACAAGTGTTAAAGAAACATTAAATAAAAGTGTGCATTAAAGGTGTCTGGGAGACAAGTAACAGAATAGAAAAGCAAATTTGTCATCCTTAAGGATAGAAGGAAAAAAAGGAACAAAGGTATATTTTTAGTGTTTAGAAGATTTAAAAAATGGATCCTAAAAGCATAGTCTTTAATTCAACCTCTAACACTCTTCTTTCTTTTCACCTTCATCTCTGTGCTCTGTTAACACCCCTAATTATTAATGGTATTAAACATACAGCATATTCAAATTCAAAAGGAGTTTGTAGAATCCTTGATTTGTGAGGCCCAAAGATTACAAAGTAGAGATGCTTATGAGGTGTCTGAACCAGAATTTCTGAAGCAGATTTTTTTTTTCTCTGCAAAGCAGTTAAGGGTCAATTTCTAAACAGCTCACAACTGTGACTTTAACCTTCAAAAGTACTTAATATTGAAGATAAATGCTGTCTCCTAAGTTGTGAGACAACACTAAACTTGCCAGACATTTCCAGTATCAGATCTAGATAAGGAAATACATGTTTATAGAGTATGTCAAAGATTAGCGAACCTTAAGGGAATACAGGGCCTTCTACCTTATGGATTATAATGGTTTACCATGGTGACTGTACTGTTAATGAAGAACATTTTATGATCCATTATATTTTATTTTGCTGTTGAAAATATATTTTCATTTATAGACACTATTTCATTTAATAATATCTAGGAGATGTAGTTTTCTGAACTAGTAATTAGGGCTTGATTTAGACTATCAACTTGAGAAGGTATTTTCAACTGCATTACTGGGAAATGTAACTCATATTCATCCCCCTTGCAACTTTGGCCAACTGAACTGAGACTCTGATAAAAATCTCTTTCTAAATTTTATAGAAAAATTAGGTTTTGTTTTCTTTCTTTTTTTTACTAATTTTGATTTTATTTATTCATGTGTGTATGTGTGAATGTGTATTGTGCATGTTCCACAGCATGCGTGCAGATATCATAGAACCTCTTGTGCTTCTCAGCTCCTGCCTTCATGGCTAAACTGGGAACATACCTTAGGGTGTCAGGTCTGGACTTGCTAGATGTACCAAACACAAAGGATTTTTAATACAACAAAACTGTTCTGTTTTGTACTACAGTGTTGTGGATATGGAAGACACATAGTTTATATTTCCCAAAGTCTTGGAACGTAGAACCAAAATTATTCTACTATAAAATATAACATCAGCTATAAGCTTTGAGTGAACTGATATTATTTATAACAGCATATATACTACTTCGGTGTGAAGTGCTTCAGTGGAAAAGGTTGTTATCTACAGGTACAAGCATATCAAAGCTTCCTCTGCTTTTGCTCATGGCTCAGCCATTAAAGGCTAGGCTCACAACCATAAATATAGGTCTTATTTTCTAAGAAAGCATAATCTTCTTTGCTTTAATTTGGTAGTAAAGTACTAAAGAACCACACATTATTAAAAAGGTCCGTAAAAAGCCATTGTCTAATATTGCAAAGTGTTTTTATTGCCCAAAATACTCAGAATTGGAAATAATATAGTTTCTTTATCTGTGGCAATTTCAGTAATAAAGGTACATCTGTGCCTATTTCCTATTAGAAATGGGCAAGGTATGCTCATGTTCATTATGATCTCATAAAACTAGATTTTATGTTTTAAATGTCATTAACAAACTACTTTATTCAGGTGTGTTATATAGTTCAAATATGAAATGCCTCCCACAGACTCACGTGTTGAAGCTTTCATTCCCAGGCCTACTAGGGACCTATTATTGAAGGCACTGGAAACTTCAGGGAGTGGTCATAGATAGAGGAAATGGGTTACTAGGGCCTGTCCTTGCATTATCTTGCACTGCTCCTCTCTATTCTGACTACCCTGGGATAAAGAACTGATCTGCTATATGCTTTGAGCACGATAACATTCTACTTCACTGTGAAGATTGATTTTGATTGACATCTTGACTAGATTTAGAATCTGTGAAACATAACTCCTGTAAATTATATTCACTACATTTTCAGGAATCGTCCGGCATTCACTGTATCACCTTACAGTGAGTTGAAGTTTGATGAATTGGCAGAAAAATGAAGACAATACATTTACCACTTCTTTCAATTTTCTTTTAAAGTATTCTATTAATTGTATCAAAAATGCTATGGGGTTTGTGGCTTAAAATAACACAACTGTATTAATTTCTATTTTTAGAATTCAGAAGACCAACACTAGATGAAAAGTCAAAGTATTAGTCTATCTGAGTTCCCTGTGGACTCTAGCAGAAAAACTGATCCTCTTTCCTTTTCAGGCCCTCAAGGATGCTCTCATTCCATGACTCATGCCTTCCTCCTATTTTCAAAGCACTTCTGTCTCTGATCTGTCTTCACATCTCTTTCTTTGACTACAGCAAATAATAGTTCTCCACTTTTAAGGATTCCTATGATTAGATCAGTAGGAACTGGACAGTCTGAGATAAACTTGGTATCCTAAAGACTCTGACCCAGTAGTTTCCTTCCTGCTTGTGCCTTTGAAACTATGACAGGCTTAGATATAAACTCAAAATGTGGGTAAAAAGAATCTCAGGCCCATCATCACTTCTTGGAACCATGATTGCCAGCTAATAAACTGAAACCAAGCATGCCTGTCAGTGAGATTAATGGTGCCAAACAAAAGTCTTACTTCAAATACCCGAAATTTCGTTCATGATTTTTTTATTTGGAAAGCATAAGTCTCACCTGTTCAGGCCATGTGAGCTCAATAAGACTATTGAGTAAACCTGAAAATTTCTCAAAGTCAATATTTTTCATGTTGGCATGAAAGCAATGTCTTAGAGGAGCTTATTTAATGTTCACATTTCCATCTATCCACCTGAGATTGCATTGATTTGATTGCATAAGTCTAAATGATACATCATTGTCTCAAATTATTCTTACTTGGGTGGTCTCTAAAACACTAAAAGAAACAATGTCACAAGCTCATACTTTGAGATCTAGCTATTTTCTACCAGCAACTCTCAATACTTTGATCATTAACTATCTTTCCAGTAAATTGAAAAAGCTTCAGATTTAAATTTCTTTTTTAAAAAAGATTTATTTATTTATGTATTTATGTATACAGTGTTCTGCCTGCATGTACACCTGCAGGCCAGAAGAGAGCATTAGATCACATTATAGATGGTTGTGAGCCACCATGCGGTTGCTGGGAATTGAACGCAGGACCTCTGGAAGAGCAGTCAGTACTCTTAACCACTGAGCCATCTCTCCAGTCCATTTCTTAAAGTCACAACAGCCTGTGCCTATGCAGCTATATTTTGGCTCTTCTTCAATGACAACAAACAGAAACTGCATAAGACCCTGTATTCCAACATCTTCCCATGTCAAGATGTTCTGTAAGCCTGTATATATAAATGAAGCACAAATTGGTGCAATTTATTCTAATTGCATGATTTTCATCATAGGTTAGAATCACACTTTTATAAAAGATCATGACAGTTCACCACAAGAAGATATAAATATTCATCAACAGCATTATTAGAAAGGATCTAATAACAATTCAAAATTATCATTTTAAACATACAGCAAACTCAAATAAATTAAAAACTCAGCAAATAACTAAGCTGAAATACCCCAAAAGTTATGAAAGAAAGCAGAATCATAAAATATTTTACATGGTTAGGAAACTATACTTTCAGTGACTTCACCTAGACTAAATATTCACATATTATTCAAGGCCATGTATTTCCATCCTCTATTATTATAGCTCTTAAAGGATATTTGAATCTGACTTCAAAGAAATATATCACATTATTTTTATTGTCTGAGCAATGTATATAGATTACAACTTGAATACACATGCAAACATTGTGGTTACTTTATAGGGATATTTTGGGATGATAAAATTATATCAATATGTAATATTTGCTCACCAAGCTTTCTATTCATCCAAGGAAATGAATTCCTGAAATCATTCATCAAGCTAAGTTAAAAATGTCAATATTTCATAGGAAATTGAAATTCATTTTTCTCAAGTTATAAGATTTAATGCTTAAAAATATTTTTAATTCTGTCATCTCTTAAGTTATCAACAAAATATTAAAATAATTTATTTTCACTAAAGATTAAAATAGGAATTTATATTATTTATGATATTGTGTTATTTTTCCTCCTGTGCGATCTTGTGAGTACCATGAGTTGGCATACATACTTGATTTCTGACATTAAACTATAAGTAGAAAAATTATGTAGAGTAATTTAATAAATATTGATTTGCTTTAGGACGATATGTAACTTTAAGAGTGATCTATTTATGAGTATAATTTTTCTGGAGGTATACAACTTTTCCTGGATCTTTACAGTGTTACTGCCTAATTTTAAATCAAGGATTGTGACATAATTGTGGATAGAGGGAATGCCATTAAATTTCCAATTCTTTTTGCACCTATAGTTTATTAAGGAAAAACTAATAGCTAAGAAACACTATTATGCACCCTTTGACAAGACAGCACAGGTCTTTGTATCTATGTAGCAATCAATTTAAAGTAGGACAAATAAAATTTATTAGCTAATGGTTGTTTTGAGAAAAGTTTAAAATGCATACATAGACTTACTGTTTTTCAGCATTGATACTCAGTATTATTACAATAATTTAATCACAAGAAATTGTCTTTATATATAGTAGCTAAGTGTTTATTATAGCATTCTTCTTGCTTATGCTGAAGCCAAGACTATCGAATAAAATATTGTTTTCCCAGGAACTATCCTGACTCTGCTTCCTGACACCACTAATTCTTTCTTTGTTTAACTTTTAATTTGGCCCTTGTGTATTGGTGCATCACTTAGTTCTTGATGTTTCTGAGAAGTTAGGTTTTTCCAAAACAAAACTCAATGTCCTTCATACACTTATGCTTTCTTCTCTCTAGCTATGACTCAACTTGATTCACTTTTAAGCCCTTAGAGTGATACATTGTTTATATTTCATATGAATATTGATTTTATGTAGATCAACAACATAGATATAAAAATTTTACCTTAACCAGTGAATGACTAATGAGGACACAGATTTCTTAAAACTATGTTTTGTTAAAATGCATGTCTATATCTGGAACAAAGCCCAACACATAATACGTATTTATTAAGCAGTAGGTAAATGATTCAAGACAATGCATAAGGATTCCAGTTTTCTTTCACTTAGACTTGTCTCTCATCTGTTGCTGATTTGTGTTTAGCTGGTATACACCTTGTTCTGTTTACAAGGGTGCTCTCTAGACAATGCAGAATTCAGATTCCCATTAAAGTGTCCTTGAAGAGATGTCAGAGTGCTGTGATAGTTCAACAGTGCCTCCCTATGGTAAGGAATGCAACTACAGCTCACTGGCTTCTTCAGTGTCAAACCTGATACTCTTCAAACCCACAAAAACAGGAAAATTATGAAAATATCAATTATTTACTTGGGACTTCAATATTATTTCTCTTGAAATCACGTATATCATATCATTCTATTCTTTTTCATTGAATTATGAAATAGAGCTGATATGTAAGGAAAGGCCTATGAACTCATTAAGTGAATCCATATAAGTTTCTGAAATGGAAGTCCAATTGTGTGTGTTGTAGGCTCAACTGCATATTTCGGTAGGAATTAATTCAGATCACCATCTCAAGTAATCTCTCTAGAGCTTTGTGCATACTAGAGACATAATACTGCATAACTTGCAAAGAAAGAGTTTGGTTTGGTATGTAGATGACACTGACACACCTGAAAGCTTTACTTACTTACTTACTTTATTTATTTATTTTCTACTTAAAATGGAAATTATAATATGATTATATAAAAAATAATTTCTCCATTCCCTTTCTTTCTTTCAGACTCTCCCATATTTACTTTCTTGCTCTCTTTTCAAATTCAAGGTCTTCTTTTTTCATTAATTATTATCACATTCATGTATGTATATGTATAAACAACTATACTCTAAATATAACATGCTCAGTCTGTATGATGTTACTTGTAAGTATGTTATTAGAGTTGACCATTTGATATCGGATAATCAATTGCTGTGCCCTTCCCTGAGGAAGAAAATTTCTCTCACTCTCAGTATTCCTCATTTACCTGTAGCTCTTTGTGTAGAGTTGAGGCCTTGCAGGCTTTTTACATGGACAAGTCTGTTGGTCTCATTCTTATTCAGCTCATATTTAGTTAGCCATGTTGGGTAGACTTTATGAGTGTAGCTTCTGACATTCCTCGGAGACACAATCTCACAAAAAACCCTCTGATCCACTGGCTGTTAAAATTTTTCTCCTCCCCCTTCCACACTGTTCCTTGAACCACTCTGTATTTTGACTGTGGTTGTGGTTATCTGTAGCAGTGAAGACCTGTTTTGGGGTTTTGTTTGTTTTATTTTGTTTTTGAAAATATCCACTGAAATGAGTTCATAACAGCATAGATTCTCAAGTAAAAAACTAATACTGAGCTTTTTTGACTTTAGCAATACTAGATTCCATATTTCAGTCCATGTTTTTAAATATTGATTTCTATGTATCATGGTCATGTAAAACACTTGCTAATATCAACACAAGTTACTAGGGAATCTGATGAAAGTGAGCTGAGGCCTATACACAATAAACAATTTAGCAGGTCTAAAACTAGTAGAGACTTAGTTGTGTAATCTGGTTTTTAATCATGTAGTTACAGATTACTGAAGCATGAAAAATATCTAAATATAAACCATAGTAATACAGTTTTGCACAAAGAGGTATATTTAAAATATTAGGTTTTGATCCTTGCAGTAATATTTAGAATTCTTTTGATTTGTGTGTAATTCAGATGAAGAAGTTCAAAATAAAAATAAAATAAAATAAAAGCACAGAAAATTTTAATTCTAAGTCAACCTCAAACTGAAAATTTAACTTTAAAGGTAATGAAACTTTAAATGAAGGACAAATATATGAAAATGTTATCTAAAGGACAAATCAATACATGGGTGATAGCAAACATTTCAAAATGGGGAATGTGTTAATTAGCACCTTAATTTAAGAATTTAGAGTGATATTAGAAAAAAATAATTATCTTGTCATCAAGATACAATTCATATTATTATGAAATATCTTGGTTTATGTGAAAATGTGTTGGGCAAAATATTTCATTGGAATGATCAAATAAAATGAATTCTTAAGAGATAACCTAATGACTATATTTTAAAATCTTAAAGTAAGTGAATAATGCAGGAAATATTAAAGGCTTCCAAAATTGATAATCTTCAAAGTAACTGAGACGTTCTTAAGGTAATCTTTTTTTGACTATTTGGAAATCTGATTAAAACATGCTAGATTTTCTATTTAATTAGATATTATCTATTTAATTAGATAACTTTAGATATTAAAGGAAACAGTGTTGGATGTGTGAGTAATAATGAACTATATTTTTCTATTTTCTAAAATTTTTGAAATGATTATCTTAAAGGATGTCTGGATAAACATATCTTGCAAAGAGACCTTGTGATGTCCACACTCCAGTAGATGTCCGGAAACCCATGCACATAAAGATCATACTGATTGGATCATAAGCTATAAAAAGAGGACATGAAATTGGGAGGGGGATATGTCAAGAAAGTTCTGGAATGAAATGGATGGGAGTGGAGGTTGAAATAATCAAAATGCATTTTATACATATATGAAGTTTTCAAAGAATAAATAATATGGTAATTTAATTGTCAGGTATATAATAAAGAAAGATGGATGGAAGGCTTGTTATCCTTACATAAGGTAGAATTATGTTCACTCCCACAAAAAGTATGCATGTTCTATTGTTAAAGCACTATCAAGTGATCACTGAAAGTTTAGCAAATTTTTCTGTGTGGTTATTTATTAGTGTCGGAGTTAGTGTCTCTAATCAGTTAGTGATTGTTAATTTACTGTAGAGACTAACTTATCAGTATCTTAATTGTGTTATAAACAACATGAAGTGGTTACATTAGACACAGTCTTCAAGTCTTAATCATACTGAATGAAAATGTGGCTGTTCAAATGCTATTAGATAGAGTAAATATTTAGCTCTGCTATTACAATTAAGCTACAACATGAATTTAATATATATTTAACCTGTGTGGTAAAACAGAAACAATTTTTCATTTAATGCATATGTAAGAAATAGACTCAAACTAAACTGAAGAAGTGTGTTGTAAGAGAGTTAAAACAGTTACTAGAAACCTACAAGAAGAATATCATGATGGGTGGATCTGGACCTGGGGGGTTCTGCTCAAACTATTGTAACAAGCAAGGACAATACATACAGTAAGCACTGAACCCCTATTCAGATCTAGGCAAGGGACAGGACATTCTCAACAGTTGTGTGGAGAGCAGGGACTGACTCTGACATGAACTCTGGTGCCCCCTATTTGGCCTCTTCTCTTTGTTGGGGAGGCCTGGTGGCACTCAGAGAAAGAATAAGCAGGCTACCAAGATGAGACCTGATAGCCTATGATCATATGGTGGGGGAGGAGGTCCCCCTCAGTCACAGACCTAGGGGAGGAGAATAGGATGAAAAAAGGAGGGAGGGAAGAATGGGAGGACACAAGTGAGGGGATAACAATTGAGATGTAATCTAAATAAATCAATTAAATAAAAACAAAAAGACAGTTACTATCTAACCATTATACTGGAAGAAAAGAACTTTAGCTAGCCATTGAAAGTACCAGATGTGTGGAAGTTTGGAATCAGTAATATTATAAACCACTATGACTCTTTTGTACACCTTTATTCTATTTCATCATTTAAGTTCTGTACTGAAAACAGTATATATAATAAATTTTTTACTGTTTTCAGAATAAAAAACTTTAATACCTACAATTAGTTAAAAGTTCTATCTATATCCAGATTTGATGATCAAGAAATGGTGGTATTGCCAAATAAATGCACTTGTGCTAAAATTTCATTATGGTTCCATGAAAATGTCTATATATTTAGCTTTATTTAATACTTATCTGTTAATGATATCAATCATTTACTTTTTTCTATATTTGCAGGATAAAGAATACAGTCACATAAGGAAGAAGAGTATGATTTAGCATTATATCTTACAAGAATTTTCAATAAGAATTTCACATTAAAATGTGTCTTTAGGTAATTTAAAAATAAATCTTGTGATTAAAAAATACAAATATTAAAACTACAATGAATGTGTGCATGATCTTGGTTTTTTCTTAAAAACAAAGCAATTTAACTGGAAGAATATCAAGTCTCCCAAAGAAAGCTGTGTCCTACCCCCTGTAACCTTACATATGCCACATTATATTTTACTATTTTATGCTATGCTATGCTATATTATATTATATTATAAAGAGATATATAGATGAATCAAAGCTACAATTCAGGTGACCTTCAAATAAATACAATATTCTGAATCATTCATATGGGCTGCTCTCAAGAGTCCTTGCTAAGTACTTGTTTAGCAAGTACAAGGCCATGAATGCTTTCTCCAGTGCCAACAAACAGAAAAATAAAAATAAATGGAATAGGGACAGAGAAAAGGTTAAAAAAAAAAGTGCATATGGCTATGGAAGGAACTAAATGATTCACCAGAAGATGCAGATTTTTTTTTAGATTCCTTGCTCTGCAGTAATTGATAAATTCATAAATCACAGTTTATTTGGAGATTCTATACTTGAGGAGTGGTCTTTTTAATTTTTATTTGAGCTTGTGATAAATCATTAACACATAGATATATGGAGAAAAGGGGGGAATAGATAGGCCTGGATTCGGACATCTGTGTCTTTCACAAGTGCTTTATTGAATACTTATTTAAAAACTGATGTCTGCATAATACAACTTATCTGGAGTGACAAAATAAAAGTTAGACATTTGTAATGGAACATTCAATACATTACCTTCCAAATTTTTCATCGCGTTTGTCTTGTGTTACCGATCCTGGATACTTTTATCATAATTATTAAAAACAAGAAATTCCCGAAATTTGTGGACAAATGGATTGAGTTAGAAATGATCATAATGAGTGAGTTGACCCAGAAGCAGAAAGACTCAGATGGTATATACTCACTTATATCTGCATACTAGCCCAACGGGGCATGTTCCATGAAAATCTTCACTTACCAGGAAACTGGGACAGAGAGGAGGACATCCTATTGGGACTCTAGATGAGAGAAGCATGGGAGAATGGCAAAGTTGAAGGATCCAGAGGATCCTAGAAACCTACAAGATGAACATTATGATAGGCAGATTTGGGCCCAGGGGTCCCGCTCAAACTATGGCACCAACCGAGGACAATACAGGCCATAAACTTCAAACCCCTACCCAGATCTAGCCAATGGACAGGACATTCTCCACAGTTGAGTGGAGAGTGGGGTCTGACTTTCACACGTACTCTGGTGCCCCATATTTGACCACGTCCCCTGAATGGGGAGACCTGGTGGCAATCAGAGGAAGGATAACAGACTACCAAGAAGAGACTTGATACCCTATGAGCATATACAAGGAGAGTAAGCTCCCCTCAGGCACAGTCTTAGGGGAGGGGAGTAAGGGAAATATGAGAGGGAGGGAAGAATGGGAGGATACAAGGGATGGGATAACCATTGAGGTGTAATATGAATAAATTAATAAAAATTTAAAAACACAAAAAACAAAACAAAAAAACAAAATTCACAGAGACACACTTGTTCACACACAGGAATCCCACAAAAATATAAAAAAATATAAAAATTTAAAAGCCTTGATATAACATTATAAGACAGGGAAACTCAAAGGTATCACTAAATTCATTTTCTGTTTTCCATCTACTGCTGGCCATGCATTCTACCCCTAAAAGTAGATTGTTTTCCCAGTGAGACTCCTTTGAAGAAAAGTAAGTATACTCTGTAAGTAAATATCAATTTGGGAGTTAGAGACAGTGACATAAGTTCCCTTATCATTTCAGCTGTAAGACCTAATCTGGCTTAGAACCATGCAGGCCCTGTGAATGTAGTCTCAGTCTCTGAGTTCACATGTGCATCCATATGGTTGTTTTTGGAATGGCCTTAGTTCCTTGGTTTCCTCCATCGCCTCTGGCCCTTACACTCTTTCTGCTTCCTCTTCCACATGAGGTGGTGATGGTTGAGGATAGAGTGCTAGTGGCTCTTTGAGCCTGCAGGGAGGGATTTGATAGTGACATCCTGTTTAGGGCTGAGTGTTCCAAGGTTTCTCATTATCTTCATATTGTCTGCCTGTGGGTATCTGTATATTTTCCCATCTGCTACAGGAAAAAGCTTCTCTGATGATGGATTTCACCAAGAGCAATTTTACTAGTGTATTCCTTTGGTAGAAAATAATTATTTTTTGTTTTCCCCTAGGTCATTGAACTGTTCAGTCTCAGGATCTCAGTCACCCAAAAAAACACCAGGCATGGGTTCCTTCTTGTAGACTGGGCCTTCAATCTAATCAGCTATTGGTTGGTTACACTCACAAGTTTTGTGCTATCGTTCCACTAGCATATCTTACTGGCAATACATAATTATAGATCAAAGGTTTTGTAACTGGGTTGGTGTTTATGCTTCCCTTTTGTTGTGTTCTGTTTCTTCATTCATAGTGTGTAGCTTACCTTTTGGAAGCAATAACACTAGCAATTGCGGGGTAGAGATTCTGTGTAAGCACCAGTTCATCTTTTGCATGTTCAATGAATTCTGTAGGTGTGTCTTCTGCAATGAAGTCTTGCCAGTGTGTGGAGAACAATCAATAGCCATTGCAACAATCTGGGTTTTGTGGAGGTTCCCATAAGTCTCCACTGGCTAACAACCCAAAACTTTATTTGACGATGAGATAGGTCCAGTTGGACTTGTAGTGGTTTGAATAAGAATGACCAACATAAGAAAGTCATATCCCACTCTTCACTCAAGTGTGGAGACTGTCCTGTCCATTGGCTAGATCTGGGTAGGGGTTTAAAGTTTACCGCCTGTATTGTCCTTGGCTAGTGCCTTAGTTTGAGCGGGACCCCATGACCCAAATCTGCCTATCATAATGTTCTACTTGTAGGTTTCTAGGACCCTCTGGATCCTTCTACATTGCTATTCTCACATGGTTCTCTCAACTAGAGTCCCAATAGGATGTCCTCCCCTCTGTCCCAGTTTCTTGGTAAGGGAAGGCTTTCGTGGGACATGCTCATTGGGCTAGTATGTGCCTCACATTTGACTATGTCCCCTGGAGGGGGAGACCTAGGGGCACTCAGAGGAAGGACAGCAGGTCACCGAGAAGAGACTTGATACCCTATGAACATATACAGGGGGAGGTAATCCCTCTCAGGAACAGTCATAGGGGAGGGGAATAAGGGGAAAATAGGAGGGAGGGAAGAATGGGAGGATACAAGGGATGGGATAACCATAGAGATGTAACAAGAATAAATTAATAAAATAAATTTAAAAAAAAAGAAAGTAGATACTTCTAAAAAAAAAAAAAAAAGAATGACCAACATAGACTCATAGATTCGAATGCTTTGTCATCAGGGAGTTGCACTATTAGAATGTTTTAAGAAGTATGGCCTTGTTGGAAGAGGTATGTCACCGGAGGGTGGACTTTTAGGTCAAAAGCTCATACCATATCCAGAATTACTCTCTTCAGCCAGTCGACCAACATGTAGCTCTCAGCTACTTCTCTAGCACCATTTCTGCCTGTGTACCACCGTCTTTCCTTCCATAATGACAAAAAAACCAAATCTTTAATTCTGAGTATGGTAAACTGCACACTACAGAGAGAAGCATAAACACCAACCCAGCTACAAAACCATCTTCTTTGATTTATAATTGTGTATTTCCAGCAAGATATGCTACTATACAAAACTCACAGGAGTAAGCAACCATTAGCTGATTAGATTGAAGGCCCTGTCTATAAGAAGGAGCCCATGCCCAGTGTTTTTTGGGAGACTGAGAACATGAGACTGGATAGTTCAGTGGCCTACACAATACTTCCTTGAGTAATTAAATCCCTTCTTTTATAAAAGTTGCTTTGGCTATGGTGTCTCTTCACAGAAATAGAACACTGACTAAGACAGGGCTCTATTTTTCTTTTCTTAATTTATTCATATTACATCTCAATGGTTATCCCATCCCTTGTATCCTCCCATTCCTCCCTCCCTCCCATTTTCCCCTTATTCCCCTCCCCTATGACTGTGACTGAGGGGGACTTCCTCCCTCTTTATATGCTCATAGGGTATCAAGTCTCTTCTTGGTAGCCTGCTCTCTTATTTGACTATTTCATTTAGATTGCTTTCATATATATATATATATATTATTTAAGATGTTCTACTATACTATGTTTCTATACAACCCCTCATATAGCTGTTTCTCTGTGTTATTTTCTTTCTTTTTTTTCTTCCCTGTCCATCCACATTTGATCTTTCCAGTACTGTTCCTCCCTTCCATGCCCTAACCTATCTATACATAATTATCTATTCTGTACTAGTTTCCAAGGGACATACATCCCTGCCTGTAATTAGCATACAATTTACCTAATCTCTGTGGTTCTACGGAGTATAGCTTGGTTATCATTGACTTAATAGTTAACATTCACATGTAAATGTATGCATAACATGTTTGTCTTTCTGGGTCTGCATTTGCACATAAGGGATGATTTTGTTTCCTAGTTCCATCCATCTACCTGAGATTTTTATGATTTTTTGAACAGCACAGTAATATTTCCTTGTGTAAATATGCCACATTATCTTAATTTATTTATTTTTTGTTAGTGGACATGTAGGTTTTTTCAAATTTCTGACTCTTATGAATATAGTAGCTGAACATGATTCAGCAAGTATCTCTGTAGTAGGATAGGAGCATTCTTTGGGCATATGACCAAGCATAGTATAGCTGGATCTTGAAGTAGATCAATTACATGCTTCTTAGAAAATGCCACACTGATTTCCATTGTAGCTGTAGATGTTTGCACTCCCACCAACAATGGATGAGTACTCCCTTATTCCATATCCTTACCAGCATTAGCTACTATTTGTTTTATTAATCATTATTCTGAATACTGCTAGAAGAAATCTCAAATTACTTTTAATTTGCATTTCTCTGATGACTAGTCTTGTTGAACATTTCTTTTTTTTCTTATTCTTTAATTTATTCTCTTCTCATACATTATATTTGGAGTGTACTTTCCCATGGTTCCACTTCTTCTTGTCCTCCCAGATCCATTCCTGTTTACCTTCAAACAAGAGCATCACTGCCCCCCTCCCACCGCCAGGGATATCAACCAAATATGACATAAAAAGTTACAATGAGACTAGGCACAAACCCTCATACCATGGCTTGGTGAAGCAAATTCAGTAGAAGAAAAAAGTTCTCTAGAGCTTGCCAAAGAGGCAAAGACACCCACCACTTCAAATGTTTATTGTGGAGTCCCACAATAACACCAAGTTACACAACCATAACATTTATACAGAGGACCTAACTCAGACCCTCAGGCATTGAATTTATTCTTTTGAGAATTTTCTGTTTAGAACTGCACCCTTTTTTAAAAATTAGGATATTTTATTGCTTGACAACTAGTTTTTTGAGCTCTTTTTATATTTTGGATATTAACTTTCTATCAAATGTGTACTTCATAAATAAGCAATTCCCCTTTTGTTGGCTGCTACTTTATCTAAATGATGGTGTCCTTTGCAATACAGAAGCTTTGCAGTTTCAGTTTCATGAGCTATCATTTATTAACTCTTGATCTTGCTAATAGTATTCTATTAAGAAAGTCTTCTTACGTGCCAAATAGTTCAAGGCTACTTTTCAATTTCTCTTCTATTAGCATTAATGTATCAGGCATTATTTGATATCTTTGATCCATTTGACATTGAATTTTGGGCAAAACCATAACTTTGTAGATCTATTTGGGTTCTTTTACATGCAGACAGCCAGTTTGATCCACGCTGTTTGTTGTAAATGCTGTCTTACTTTCTGTGTGTATTCATGACTTTAAAATAAAAAATTAGGTGTCCATCAATATATGGAGTTATGTCTGGGTCTTTAGTTTCATTCCATTGATCAATATGTCTACTTCTGTGACAATATCATACTGCTTTTATTAGTACAGATCTACAGTACAATTTGAAGTAGGGATGATGTTACCTTCATAAGTTCTTTTATTATTCAGGATTGTTTAGCTAATTTTTATGAATTTTTTTGTGTTTCCACTTGAAGCTAAAAATGTCCTTTCAAGATCTGTGAAAAATCATGTTGGTATTTTGATGGACACTTCAGTGAATCTATAAATTGCTTTTGGTAGGATATATACACCTGTATAAATTTTACCAATCTATGAGGAAACAAGATCTTCTCATCTTTTGCTATCTTCAATTTTGGTAGTAAGAAGATACAAGGAAGGGGATAACCATAGGAATGTAATCTGAATAGAGTATAATAAATTAAAATTTAAAAATATAATTTCTTAATTTTTATTATCAATGTCCTAATTTTTTATGATACAAGTCTTTCACTTGCTTAGTTAGAGATACCCAAGGTATTTTATATTATTTGTGACTTTTGTGAAATATGATGCTTTCCTGATTTCTTTCTCAGTCTTTTATCATTTGCACATAGGAAAGCTACTGAGTTTGTGGATAATTTTGTATCCAGTTACTTTGCAGAATGTATTTACCACCTGTAGACGTTCCCTGATGGAGTCTTTAGGGTCACTTATGTATACTATCATATCATCTGCAAAAAATTACTTTCACTTCTTCATTTCCAATTTCTATGCCCTTGATCTCTTTCAGTTGTCTTATTGTTCTAGCTAAGATATCAAGTAGAGTATTGAATAGATATGGGAAAAGTGAACAGTCTTTCTTTATCCTGATTTTAGTGTAATTAATTTGAGTTTCTCTCAACTTAATTTTATGTTGGATATACGTTTACCATAAATGGCCTTCATTATGTTTAGGTAAGTGCCTTATTTCCCTAATTTCTCCAGGACTTTTATTATGAAGATGTATTATAGATTTTTGTCAGTAGCATTTTCTACATCTAATGAGATGATCTTGTTTTTGTCCCTCAGTTTGATTACATGGTGAGTACTTATATCAATTTACATATGTTGAACTCTCATCTCTGAAATGAAGCATTTTGATCATTGTAGTTCTTTTTTATGTGTCTTGGATTTGATTTGCAAGCATTTTTTTGAATTTTTGTAACTATGTTCATAAATGTTTCCTCTATCTCTAGTTTGTGTAAGACTTTGAAGAGTATTGGCTTTAACTTTTCTTTGAAAGTTTGGTAGAATCTTGTGCTAAAACCACTTGGCTCTGGGCTTTGGCTTTGTGGTTGTTTGGTAGAATTTTTGTCATTGCTTCTATTTCAGTAGGATTTATAAGTTACCCTTCTGGTTTTTTTTTTCTTCTTATCAAACATTTATTACCTTTTGAGGTGAAATCCTTCAAAATCAAAGTAGTTTTTTTTTTTTTACTTTTACCTATATACATATTACTACACACATATAAAATAAGCTACATACAGCAAGAAGGATCAGTACACAATTAGGAATTATATAAATGTTATATTCATAGTTCTTTGCCTATTTGCATTTGATAACTTTGGAGAAAACATCTTTCCTATCTTAGTGAGTCTCCAACTCTTAATGTAAGCAAGTAAGTAGCTTCCTACATGAGAAAATGGCAGAGAGAGTTCGCTGCCTAGACAGCCACACAAAACTCTGTATAACATTGGAGAATCATCTTCAGCCTTCTGGCCTGTTATATCTGGCAGACACACTTGTTATGTATAAGGGTTGATTATTGAACCTATTCTTCAACTTGGTGAGTATTTAGTGCCCTTACCTATTTCTTTTTATTACTTTTTGTTTGAGGTCTATTTTGTCAGGTATTTAATTGGCTACACTTGCATATTTATGAGGTCCATTTGCTTGGAGTATAGTTTTCCAAATTTTATCCTGATGTGATATCTATTCTTGATGTTAAAGGGTACTTCCTTGGATGGTGCAGAAAGATTGATCCTACTTTTCATCTATTCTCTTAGATTGTGTCTTTTTATTAGGGAAATTAGACCACTGATGTTGAGAGTTATGAATGAGCAGTGTTAGTTTATTTCTCTTATTGTTTTTGTGGTGTGTGTGGTGTGTGTGTGTGTGTGTGTGTGTGTGTGTGTGTGTGTGTGTGTGTG
>OU015760.1:39436510-39465407 GCA_907169655.1 Acomys percivali
TGTGTGTGTGTGTGTGTGTGTGTGTGTGTGTGTGTGTGTGTGTGTGTAATTTAATTCCAATAGCTAAGACCTAATCCTGAATTTTAATCATCTTCTACTAATGTCATTATTATTCCATTCATGGTGTCACAATTTTCTCTGTTACATCTGTAATTTTAGGTGACACTTCATATCCAACACTACAGTCAAGTAAAACATAGTTGTGAGTATCTTTGTCATATTCTTGATTAGAATTAAGAAACTTGTTTTCTTTTAAACTATTAAACATTATATTAACTATAGGGATGTTAATGCCTGTTTTTGTTAACATGAAATTACCCGTAATATTCCTAGTATGCTAAGTTTTATTCTCATCAATATGTGTTTATCTCTTTTTCTGCATCTATAGTTATGATCATTTGGTTTTTTCTCTTTTGTTGATATGAATGGGTTTCAGAATGTATATTAAATGTTATGTTCTATTAAGAGAAGGTATCACTAAGTATCCTTGGCTGGCCTAGATTATGATATAGACCAAGCTGGCCTCAAACTTGTGGAGATCTGTCTACCTCTGTTTCCTAAATGCTGAGATTAAAGTCGAGTGGCACCATGCTGGGTTGAGTTTGAATGTTTACCAAGCCTTGCCCACCAACAGTCAACTCTAAATCATTATGATTTATAATTCTGTCACACATTGTAAGATTTTATTTATGCCTATCAATTATGTATTCTGTTACCACACTTTTTGATGGACTTAAAAATATCTGATTTGTGGTTTCATTCAACCAGTCCCATGTTAAGGTAGAGTTAAACCATCTGACCTTTTTATATATTAGACACAGAACTATGTTAATACATTATTTTTTTAATTTTAGTTGGGGCTATCTTGCTTATGCATGAGCACATGCACACACATGCATAAACATACACACATTTGTGCAATATATATGTGCCTTGTGCACACGGACATTAGAAGAGGGCATCAGATCCTTTGGGACTGGAATTATACATGGTTGTGAGCTACCACATGGGTCCTGAGAATAGAACTCAGGTCCACTGGAAGATCAGCCAAAGGTCTTAACTGCTGAGTCATCTCTGTACCCCCTCTTCTTTAATTTTTGTTAGACAATACTTGTGATATCTCTGGATTAACATAATTTCTCTCCTGAAAGGAAATTTTAACTCAATTAGTCTCACTATTTGTCTGAGTTTGCTACAGTCTGTCCTTGGCAAATATAGTTTACTTTTGTCCTGAAGGAGTAGGACTTTGGCAACTCAGTTCTTAGTGAGCAGATTAACAGATTACCTCAACAATTTACATCATTTTGCCTTCCATCACAAAGGATATAAATTTGATCTTTGCTATTTCCTTGTAAGGGTAAAAAATTTGCAGCCACAGTTCTCAGATATTTTGTCCTGATAAGAAAGTATATTAATGTCAGAGTACTTCATTGGCTTTTTGCCTTTTCCACCCCTAGATTTCCCAGCATATTCTATTATTTACTTGATACTTTGACAAGATATTTTTTTTAATTTTAAATTGTTCAGCAAAAGAGATCTGACCATTTTACCCACGTGCCACTTCTACTATTGAAATTCTCGACACAACTGCATATTATATTTTCAGTATGTAAGCCTTTCAGCTACAAACTGTTAGGTAATTGTCTTAACCAAAACAGGTAGGGAACTGACAGGGGTCACATCTCAGAGGGATGGCCTCATTACCTCTTCATGTATTTATAGGAAAAAAGAAGCATATCTCATTTATCATACTTTCAATTTCAGACATGAAAATAATGGCTACATGAAAATAATGGAATATAAGGGAGTGGGAGTATATTTTAAATAAAAATAATTTAAACTTGTTGAGTCTTGATATCTACCTTTATTCTGAAACTAAATTGTTTGCCTCATAAAATACAGTTTGTCTGACATACTTTCCTTTATGTATGCATAATGCATGCTGTTATGATTCTTTCCCCAGATGTGTTGGAGGATGTTATCTTGGAATTTTGTTGATTAAATAGATTCTTCAAATTAATCTCAGTAATTTATAATTGAAGAATAAGTGTGTTGACCAGTCATTTATGATTGAAAGGAACTCAATTAGGTTCATATGGTTTTACACTGGGGATATGTTTTATTTCAAAGCTCATTCTTAAAATCCAGACATTTGGAGGAAGCAGAAAACAACAGATATATTTACTGAAATTAAGCTCAAAAGATGTTCAGTGACCTATATAATAAGCAATCAAAAACAAACAGGATTTTAATTTCTCTAAATGTTCAAGCATGTAATTTTTAAAATTTGTTTTACAATCTAGGCTATTTGATAGCAATTGAGTTGTAATTGCTCAAGAGTATGTTCCAACACAGTTATTAAAGAAATCAATGAGTGCCTGAGGTAGATAGATATAATTTAAATCTATACAAATTAGTTATCATTGATCCAGTTGACACTTACTACATTTATATATTAATTCTCTTTGTTTATTAGCCAAAGGCAGTTTACATAAAATCATAACCATAGTTCCTCATGCATAACAAATGTATTTTCAAACAAATGACATTGATTAATATTGTCTAAGAATCATCACTTTACATTTGTATGAGTGAATGAACTGGTTCTTCAAAAAATATTTTAAGGAAATTACTTGAAAAAATAGAACTTAGTGTTTAGCAGTGTGTGATACTTTAAGAAGTATTGCTATGACTATAAAATCAAAGTGTTGCTCTTCAACTTGGGTTTTGGTATTATTCCAAGTTCTCTAGATTAATTGAACTTATAGAATGAAACTCTAGATATAGAAAGGGTATTTGTTAAAGAAGACTAAGAGGTTGTGGTCCAGCCAATCCAACAATGGCTAACTGTGAACAGAAATACCAAGAATTAGTAGTTGTTCAGCCCACAAGGTTGCATGCCATAGCTTGTCTTTAGTATACACTGGAATCCTGAAGAAGGAGCTTCTAATGCCATTGAAGGATTAGACTTGTTATAAAGGTGAAGGCAAGCAGGCAAAGAGCAAAAGCTTCTTTTGTCCATGTATATAGGCTTCCAAGAGTAGTTGTGACCCAGATTAAACATGTTTCCTCCTGCCCCAAGATCTAGAGTAAAGGTATATACTTTCTCAGTTCAAAATATCTGGATAAAAGGTGTGTCTCCTTACCTCAAAAATCCAGATTAGACATAGATTGTTATACTTCAAATTAAGCAAAAATTCCTTATAAGTGTGCCCTCAATTTTTAGAGTTTGATTAATTGCAGATGTATCTAGTCAAGCTGATAAACAAGACTGGATGTTATGATTAATAATTAATGATAGATGAGAGATACCAGATATGTTGTATGAAATTTATGAAATGAGCATGGGGGAGAAGGGAAGAGGGGAAGGGGTATCCCAGAAAGAGAGAGAGAGAGAGAGAGAGAGAGAGAGAGAGAGAGAGAGAGAGAGAGAAGATAGAGGGGGGAAAGGTAAAAGGGAGGGGGAGAGAGTGACCAACAGAAGGGTGTTCTTATATAGCCCTGGTCAGGGTCACGCCCCCATGGCAGGTAAACAATGATATCACAGGTAGGCAGACTGGAGCAGAATTCTAACACTAGTCATCACAGTTTTCTATTTATTAAAAGTCCTTCCTTTTGTATGTAATTAATTTATTATTTTATCCTTACAAGTTTATTATGAATAGCATTGAAGAACTTTCTCAAATGATGATTACTGGTGAGGTGTGACAATGAACTTTACTTCATTATGCCCAATACCAGAAATAAACAATCTGTGAGGGAATAAACATTTATTTTAGTACACAGTTTCAAAGGTTTCAGTCCATAGACCAGGTTGATAAGACCATGTAGCTGTATATTATGACATGGCAAAGGAGTATAGTCTACAGCAAATTCATGGAATCAAAAATCAAACCAAACAAAAACTCTGGAAGAGATCATGAACTTGTTATATTTTTTCCAGGACATTTTTCCTTCCAACATTTGCTACTAACTAGTGTCCAATTTGTTTACCTTAAGTGCCTTGGGGAAATTAAAGATGCCCGTCAAAAAAGAAGGTGGTGAAGTATGATTTCTGGAGATATCATATATACAATTTTATAACATCTTCCAAATCCAATATTATAAACTAAAGTATCATTTCAATTCTGAAAATTAATGTAAATCCCAGTGATCTCAGTGTGAGGATAATAAGGAAATTCTTAAGCAAAAGTAAATTCTAACTTCCACTTGAGATAGAACTTCTTAATTGAAAACTAGTTTAGAAATATATAAAAACTCACACATGACCTGTAGGAAAAGAAAATAGAATCATCATTTAGCTCAGTATTGAATATCTGTAAGAGTGAATTCGCTTGGCTTTCCTCCTATATAATATAGATTAAAAATTGTTTATTCCATTTTTACTATGTAATGTGGAATCAAATCGAAGGCCCAGATATGAATCCACACACATATGGTCACTTGATTTTTGACAAAGAAGCCAAATACATTCAATGGAAAAACGATAGCATCTTCAACAAATGGTGCTGGTTTAACTGGATGTCTATGTGTAAAAAAAATGCAACTGGACTCATTTGTCATCTTGCACAAAACTCAAATCCAAGTGGATCAAAGACCTCAATGTAAAAACAGAGACGCTAAGTCACTTAGAAGAAAAAGTGGGGAAGAGCCTGGAACATATTGGCACAGGAGACAACTTCCTGAACAGAACACCAACAGCCCAGGCTTTCATGTTAACAATTAATAAATGGGACCTCATGAGGCTGAGAAGCTTCTGTAAGGCAGGAGATACTGTCAAGAGAACAAAGTGACAGCCTACAGACTGGGTAAAGATCTTCACCAACCATACATCTGACAAAGGTCTAATATCCAAAATATATAAAGAACTCAAGAAATTAAACACCCCAAACCAAATAACCCAATTGAGAAATGGGGCTTGGGACTAAACAGAGAATTCTCAACAGAGGAATATCAAATGGCTGAGAAACACTTAAAGAAATGCTCAACCTCCTTAGTCATCAGGGAAATGCAAATCAAAACAACTCTGAGATTCCATTTTACACCCATCAGAATGGCCAAGATAAAAAGCTCAAGTGATACCACATGCTGGCGAGGATGTGGGGAGAAGGGGACACTCCTTCATTGCTGGTGGGAATGCAAACTAGTACAACCACTTTTGAAATCTATCTGGTGCTATATCGAAAACTGGAATAAGGTTTCCTCAAGACCCAGCTATTCCACTCCTTGGAATATACCCAGAAGATGCTCCAGCACACAAGAAGAACATTTGCTCAACCATGTTCATAGCAGCCTTATTCATAATAGCCAGAACATGGAAACAGCCTAAGTGTCCTTCAGTAGAAGAATGGATAAAGAAATTGTGGTACATTTACACTATGGAGTACAACTCAGCTATTAAAAACAAGGAATTCCCAAAATTTGTCGACAAATGGATTGAGCTAGAAATGATCATAATGAGTGAGTTGACCCAGAAGCAGAAAGACTCAAATGGTATATACTCACTTATATCTGCATATTAACCCAAGGGGCATGTCCCATGAAAGCCTTCCCTTACCCGGAAACTGGGACAGAGGGGAGGACATCCTATTGGGACTCTAGATGAGAGAAGCATGGGAGAATAACAAAGGAGAAGGATCCAGAGGATCCTAGAAACCTACAAGAAGTACATTATGATAGGCAGATTTGGGTCCAGGGGTCCCGCTCAAACTATGGCACCAGCCAAGGACAATACAGGCAGTAAACTTCAAACCCCTGTCCAGATCTAGCCAATGGTCAGGACAGTCTCCACAGTTGAGTGGATAGTGGGTTATGACTTTCACACGTACTCTGGTGCCCCATATTTGACCATGTCCCCTGGAGGGGGAGACCTGGTGTCACTCAGAGGAAGGATAGCAGGTTACCAAGAAGAGACTTGATACCCTATGAGCATATACAGGGGGAGGAAATCTCCCTCAGGAACAGTCATAGGCGAGGGGAGTAAGGGGAAAATGGAAGGGATGGAGGGATGGGAGGATACAAAGGATGGGATAACCATTGAGATGTAATAAGAATAAATTAATTTAAAAAGATTGTTTATTCCTCAAACAGATATTATGAGGATAGAGGTAGAATATAACATAAATATAGCATATAATATGTATTGCTTTTTATCACAGTAGAAAACTAGTCATTTATCTTAGAACCAGTTTATGATATAAGCCCAAATAAATAAGTAATAAGCAGAAATCAAACAAATATGTTATAGCACTATTAAAATGGCTTTGGTTATTGTTGTATATTGGGGATAATTATCTTCAAATTTCAGAACATGAATGGGATGAAAAATTATTTTACTGGTAGAAGTTGATCATAATTTTGTAATAATTAGTAATTCCAGATGACAACATAAGAGTATCAATCTTATCTAAGTTATTTGGATTGAATATATGTGTCGAATGTGTTGTGTAGTATCATTCATCTGTACTCTGAAGACAATTTTTATTTTTAATCTATATAATCTAGTTTGCTTCCTGGAAATCTTAAGAATATATTAGTTTTCAATTTGTTAGGGAATTTGAATAAATTAATTTCTTCATGAACAGATTAAATAGAAATTGGATATGAGGAAAAAATACTCATTTGATAAGCTTAATGTCCATTCCTCTGATTTCAATCATTGTAATGATGTTCTACTAATAATCAACATAAGTATTTTATGCTGCATTGTTATAACAAAGCAAATTGTTATAAGTAACAAATAGGCCTGAAATGGACATAACATTTAAGTTTGGAGCATATATGTATATGTGGAATATATTTATATATTTTATAATATCTATTATATAGATTCATATTATATAATAAATATATTGTATATGTATGTATAATAATATATGATATACTATACATATATATAATTATATAATATACACTTATAATGTATATATTCCCAATATACATATATATTGCTTATATAGTGCTTATTAAAACATTCATAGATACAGGCTAGAGCATTAATTTTTTGGATGAACAAGTGATAAAATGTCTTATAATTAAGAGATTCAAAGAATAGCTACCTCTGGGGATCCAAGACAGCAGCAGTGAACACACACCCTATGTGATAAGAAGGACAACAGTGAGCGCACAGCAACCTAAGGACTGAACAGAGAACTACAAAACACCAGTGCTCGTGATTCCCAGATGAGATGAGCCCACACTGTGTATAGTATGGGTGGGTCTGCCTTTGGACCACCCAGCTAATCCATAGAAAATTCCCTGAGTCCGAGCAGCTGTGTGCATGGTCTCCAACAATATCTAGCTACTTGCCTCCATGTGTGAGACACCTGCACCCTGGGTATCAGACTGACATAGACATTACAAAACACCAGTGTCTGGGTTTTCTAGCCCAGAGGACACCTCATGGTCTGGAACACAGTATATCTGACCTCAAGTTACCCGGGCAATCAATGGAAAGTACTTGGGTCCACAAAGGCACGGGCAAAAAACTCCAATGTCTAGTCACCTGCCTGGTGGGGCATGTTGCAACTGTGCTCTGTATCTAAGACAGAACTGTCAGCTAGACAACACTAGTGTCTGGATCTTCTGACACAGAGGAAACCGTATAATCTAGAATATAAGTGGGTCTGACCTCATGTCACCTAGCCAACCCCCTGAAAGTTTCTGGTCTACCAGGCTTGTCTATAGACCCTGGGGCCCAGGGCAGTGCCTGTGTAGACCCTGCAGCACATGTACTCTGTGTCTCAGTAGGATCAGAAGCTACAAAACACCAATGTCTGAGTCTCTTGGCTGAGAGTAGACACTATGGTTTGGAACACAAGTAGATGTTACCTTATTTCACCCAGCTGGTCCACAATAAGTTTCCAGGTTTGATCACAGGTAATCTACCTAATCAATATGAAGGATCCCTTACCCCAACATGTAAGAAGGTGAACTTATAACCATTCACCTACAAGCTGCTCTCAACAGCCTGGGAAGGACACCAGAAACTCACCCAATGCCAGAGATAGCAACATGGCTAAAGGCCAGTTTAAACACACACACACACATACACACACACACACACACACACACACACACACACACACACACAGCCAAAATAATACAGAATCTCCAGAACCTAGTTATCCCAAAGAAATTAGTCCTAGAAACTCTAGCACAATCCAAACACAAGAAAATTACTTCATATATTTCTTTATGAAGATGGTAATGGAGGAAATGGATAAAATCCATAAACAAATACAGGAAAATACAGCCAAAAAGGAGGCAGCCTATAGAGAGGTCATGACAGAGGCCTATAGAGAAGAAATGAAATCATTGGAAGAAATTCAGGAAAATGCAAACAATCACCTGAAGAAAATCAATAAAACAGTACAAAATCTGAAGATGAAAACTGAAACAATAATAAAAGCACAAACTGAAAAAAGGAAACAGGAACTACCAAGGTAAGCATCACCATCAAAATACATTAGATGGAAGAACGAATTTGAGGTGTAGAAGACACAATGGAAGAATTTGATGCAACAATCAAAAAATAAAAATAACAATAAACATAAATCTAAAAATTCCTGACACAAAACACCTAAGAAATAATTGAGACTATAAAAATAAAACCTAAGGATAATAGGAATTGAAGAAAGATACGATGTCCGGCTCCAAGGGTCAGAAAATATTTTCAACAAAATCGTAGAAGGAAATTTCTCCAATTTAAAGAAAGAGATGCCTATAAACATACAAGAGAATTACAGAACAACAAATAGAGTATACCAGAAAAGAAAACCCTCCTTCCACATACTAATCAAAGCACAAAATGTAGAGAAAAAAACATAATAAAAGTGGCAAGGGGAAAAGGCCAAGTAAAGTACAATATCAAATTGTATTAAATTTCTAGCTAGAGTAATAAAACAACAAATGCTGATCAAGGAGATCCACATTGGAAAGTAAGAAGTTGAAATATTGCTATTAACAGATGATATGATAAGGTACATAAGTGACCCCAAAATTTTACCAGAGAACTCTTACAGCTGATAAACACATTCAGCAAAGTAGCCAGATGTAAAGTCAACTCAAAAAATTAATGGCCCTCCTATATATAAATGACAAACAGGCTGAGAAGCAAATTAGGGAAACTGCACTCTTCACAATAGCCCCAACTAGTATAAAGTATCTTGGTATAACTTTAACCAATCAATTAAAAGACTTGTATGAAAAAAATCTTCATGTCTCTGAAGAAAGAAATTTAAGAAGATATCAGAAGATGGAAAGATCTCCCATGCTCATTAATTAATAGAACCAACATAGTATAATGGCGATCTTACCAAAAGCAATCTACTGATTCGAAGCAATTCCCATAAAAATACCTACATAATTCTTTACAGATCTCGAAAGATCAATTCTCATCTTGACATGGAAAAAAAACCCAGAATAGCTAAAACAATCCTGTACAATAAAATATCTTCTGGAGGATTCTTCATGCCTTAGTGCAAGCTGTACTATAGAGCAACAGTAATAGAAATGGCATGGTTCTGTCATATAAATAGGCTGGTTGAATAATAGAATAGAATCAAAGACCCAGAAAAAAAGTCCCACATACCTATGGACACTTAATTTTTGACAAAGAAATGAAATTCATACAATGTAAAAAAAGATAGCATCTTCAACAAATGGTGCTGGTATAACTGGATGTCTACATGTAGAAATTGCAAAAAGATCCATATTCATCACCATGCATACAACTCAAGTCCAACTGGTTTAAAGACCTCACTTCAAAACAAGACACACTAAATCTGTTAAAAGAACAATTGGGAAAGAGCCTAGAATGTATTAGCACAAGAGACTACTTCCTGAACAGAACACCAAAGCTCAGGCTCTGAGATCAACAATTAATAAATGGGACCTCATTAAACTAGAAAGCTTCTGTCAGGTAAAGGACACTGTCAACAGAACTAAATAACTGTCTAGAGACTAGGAAATGATTTTCACCAGTGCTATAACTGACAAAGCAGTAATATTCAAAATATATAAAGACTTGGAGAAACTGAATACCATTAAACCAAACCATTCAGTTAAAACATGGGAAACAGAGCTAAACAGAGAATTCTCAGTGGAGGAACATTAATTGGCAAAGAAACACCTAAATAAATGCTCAGTCCTTAGTTAGCAGGGAAATACATGTCAAAACGACTCTGAGATTCCATCTTACACCCACCAGAATGGCTAATATCTAAAATTAAAATGACAGCACATGCTGGTGAGGATGTGGAGAAAAGGGAACACTCCCCCATTGCTGATGGGAGTGCAAACTTTTACAGTAACTTTAGAAATCAATCTATCACTTTCTTTGAACAGTTGCAATAGTGCTACCTCAAGACCCAGCTATACCACTCCTGGTCACATACACAAAACATGCTCCACCACATAAAAAGGACATTTTCTTGACTATGTTCATAGCAGCCTTATTCATAGTAGCCAGAATCTGGAAACAACCTAGATGTCCCTCAACCAAAGAATGGATAAAGAAATTATGGTAACTTTACACAATGGAATACTACTCAGCTATCTTGAAATTTGCAGACAAATGGATGGAACTAGAAATGATCATCCTGCATAAGGGAACCCAGACCCAGAAAGACATGCATGGTGTATATTCACTTATTAGTGGATACTAGATGTCCTCTGAGAGGTTCCACCCAACAAATATTTAGGACAGATGCTAGGACTTGCTGCATATTCTGGGCAGAGTGCTGAGAGTGGTATGGAAGAATGGAGGTAGGTGCGTGGAACGGCCCACAGGCTTCAGGAGCTCCACAAGGAATCTGTCAAAGCCAGGATATCTGGACCCAGGGGTGCCTTCACACATTCTTGCACCAGTCAAGGATAATAAATTCAGTGAACCTAGATCCTCTGTTCATATCTATCAAATAGAAAGTTCATTTTCCATGGTTGTGGGTGGAGTGGGGAATGTTTCTGACATGAAATCTGGTGCTCCCAATTTGATCACTTCCCTTTGGTAAGGAGTCCTGGTGGGTACATAGTGGAAGAGGAAGCAGGTTTTTTGGCAGAGACCAGACAGGCTGTGGTCATATGGTGGGAGGAGAAGTTCCTGTGTGTCAGAGTCTAGGGAAGGAAAAGGATGGGAAAAGGATAGAAGGAATGGGAAGATACAATCTAGCACATAACAATTGCGATGTAACCTGAATAAATTACAATGAATTAAAAATTTTAAAGCAGAGAAAATTTTATTTAAAAAAAAGCTACCTCATCTATGCAGTGATTTTGATTACCTTGATATATGTGGAAGTGTGCAGTGAACCACAGCTCCATTGAGTTCATGAGTCACATTCTTTTTTAATATAATAAATTTATTAATTCCTTGAGAATTTATTACTCTGTATTTGGATGCTTTTTTGGATCTTTCCTTTTTTTCTTTTTTTACATATACAATAAATTACATAAAGCAAAAAGAACCATGAAACAATCAGGAATTATATAAATGCTACATTCATAGTGTTTTGACTATTTGGCAAACTTGGAGAAAACATCTTTCCTATCTTGGTGAGTCTAAAATTCGGAATGTAAATCAATCTACATCATATATCATTTCTATCAACTTAAAACATCTATCTAGACCTAAAAACATCTTAACCCCTAAAAAGCTATGATTAATTGTAAAACTAAGCTATCTGGTCTTCAATCCCACCAGAGAATTGAGAAGGAATAAAAACTGTGTCAAATTCTTAATTCTCCTTCAAAAGCGTTTCACAGAATTTCTTTCTGTCCTCTGCTTCTTAGACTATTTCTACCTCATCTTCTATGGTGTTCCCTTAGTCTTGGTGGTGGAAGAATTTTAAAGATGTCTTTACTGAGTAGTTATTGGTAGTTGATAACTTCTAGATGTAGGACAATAATTCTTTTTGGAATTTAGTCCATGGTAGGTTGGCCATGGTCTAGTGGATGGCAGTACACCCATGTACTTAAGAATAGCACTAACTAGACTTACTGGCATATCAGATAAACAAACAAATATACAAACATGAAAATTGGAATGGGATGGGATGGGGAAAACAAGGAGTTGGAGGGTGGAAATAGAGGTTGGATAAAGTCATATTTAAGTGTATATGCTGATGAAATTATCAGAATCAGGATAATTATTTTAACAGTTTATTTTTTATTAATTTATTCTTGTTACATCTCTATGGTTATCCCATCCCTTGTATCCCCCCATTCTCCCCTCCCTCCCATTTTCCCCTTATTCCCCTCCCCTATAACTGTTCCTCAGAGGGATTACCTCCCCATGTATATGCTCATAGGGTATCAAGTCTCTTCTCGGTGACCTGCTAGAAACATTGACATTAAAGAAAGCAATTGAGTTAAAAACTATGATCATAAATTAATAAGGGTAGTATTTACAAATGATATTTCTTGTTGGGTACACATTTGATTTTAAAAATTCTGTTAATTGATATTCTCAAAAATCATTGCCATTTCTTCTTTCATTTTTCAGGGACTACGTTTAATGAGGAAACACATGGTAGCAAAGAATTCACCCTGGATGGCCTAAAATTCATGGTAATCTACATGTCTCAGTCTACTGAGTCCTTGTATTACTGGCCTGAGTAGTCATGCCTTTAAAAAGTATTTTATTAATCACAGCTTATATGGTGTCAATAAATTTATCAGAGACAGAAGAGAAGACATGACTTCTGGTTCCTTTTGGTTAATATTTCCACACTGCACAAATGACATATGTAAGAACACTGACAACGGACCCTTGATACTCACTGCTTATGAACAATGCTTTGTATCAAGGCATTTTTTAGGATGTGAAACTCCCTATTTTGCTATATTTGTATCCATCCTCTATGTTTGGAACAAAACATTTAAACTATGTCTCCAATTTACCTCTATTGTTATGTTGGGTTATATCTTGAATGGTGTTTGGAGTCCCCCTGTGACTGTATACTCATTTAAAGTTGCTTTATCCATCTACTATGACTTCTCATGAGATGTGCTACAGGCTACACAAATGAGGGAACACACGTGAACACCAGATTGTGCCATATGTAAAATGTAGCAACTCAGATAATTTTTATAATTTGAGGATGAACATCTTTTCTAGGAGATGAACTGTCAACTTTCGCATACTTGTATCAAGTTTATAACAATGGAAGAGTTCAAAATTAAATCAATCAAGTAATTTTAAAATAACACCTTGGGCCAACTGAAAGGTCATAGATACATCTCATGCCAAGTGAAAACCAATTTGTGTAAGTGGAAGAGATGTTATTAGAACCCATGCATGAGCATCTACCATCCATGGTAAAAGCTATGATAACACACACTAAGGGCTCTCTGCCTTTTGAGATCATGACTGACTACCACAGTATCAAGAGTTTTTTCTTTAGTATTATTCTTTTTTAATTATACCTTATACATATTTTATTTGATTTTTGTTTTGTTTTTAATTTTATTTTTTTAATTTAGTCTTCAATAATTTAATAGTTTTGATGATATCAATTTCACCATTTCTCCCTCCTACTCCACTTAGATCTCTACCAGCACATCCCTCTCCATATTTCATGTTCTTCCTTTATTCTTTTGATGATCTACTAAGTCCAGTTAGTGCTGTCTATATGTGCACAAGTACCACACCATCCACTAGGAATATATATTGTGAACATATTCTCAAAATGATCATTCCTTCATTTTGTGTTCTCATTTAAAATAACCATCATAAAAATGATATTGAGAAACACTCATTTTGATCATACATCAGACACATAAATAACTTGAAGATGGAAGCTGTAGCTTATCAACCCCAGCACTCAAGTCCATGTTTTGTTTTTACTTGCACAGAATCAATAATGGATTAATACAGAAAACAATTAAATATATTATTGACTCTTAGGTAAGTGTGGGCAATACCTGAAAACTATCAATAAATGGTACATGAGACTATTACACTTGTATATGAAGCAAAAAAACCTGACATTTTAGTGAGTTCTGGGGCAGAACATGTAGCCAAACTTGTCTGTACTCTTGAAGTACTAAGCACATGGAATGATAGATTTTTATGTTTGAATAACTATAAGTGCAGATTGACATTATTCATAGTTTGTGAAATATTTGGGGACCATTCAATAAGTACATATTTGAAATATTGTTTATCCTGAAAATGTAGCATGAATTACTTGGCAACAAAAGGCAAGGATTTGTTAATGCTGATCATTGGAATATATGAGTCCTACTATCATCCTTTGCTCATGAGAAGACATCATTGTTTGTTTCGTGAAGTAGATCAGTACCATTCCAAGCTTTCCTGGAGATAAGCCTCTTCCTTCTTCTCTGATGCGTCATTGTCCTTTTTCCAAGTTAGTAACTGTAACCAGCCTGGGACTGAGAAACCCTCAGAAAAAGATGTTGCAAATTATGCCCAGCTAGACGAGATTGCTGCTGAAAGAGTCTACAAGGCAGCCCATAGAAATCTTGGACTGCTTTTCTGTACCCAGTTTCTGTAGTAAATATTCCAGCCTAAGAAGAGATGTCATCCTAATAAAATATTGGACCCACACCTCTCTAGAATTACTAATAAACCCAAATATGAAAAAACCTATATGGATTTCATAACTGTAAGTAAAAGATTATTTATCTCGAGTGTTTGAATAATGTAAAATGCTTGTCCTAAAAGTCTCTCTACCAATTGCTTTCGTTTCTCTGCTTCTGAGATGTCCTATATCTTTAACATCTGAGAAATATGAAACATCTGCCTGGTACTGGAGTTTCCTACTTTAGAAGTAATGCACATACAACAAACAAACAAGCAAAGCATGTGAGGTGAGCATGATGTCTTCTGAAATCTATGAGGAAAACTGCCTTTTACAAACAAAAGAAATTTAAATTCTATAGTTGTCAATATGAATTGCTGCAGTTCCTCTTTCTTCTTCTTCTTTTTTTTAAATTTCTCTTTCTTAATTTTGCTGTGATACATTTTTTTTTTTATTCACACAGCCTAATTTGGTCTTTTCTGTCCAAGTTTTCTACTGTACTTAAGGCTTAGTTCTAACTTTTTCTTCTAGATCCCATGACTTCTCAATTATCTGTCCTATCTAACCTTTTGACATCACCCAGGATTTTCTCTCTTCCTCAGTTTGTTTTAGAAAACCTGACTTGTGTGAATGTGCTTGTGTTCTTGCACATAAATGTGGGATTCATGAGTGTTCCTAAGGATGTGCATGGTATACATAGATGTGTGTACATGTGGACTGCCTCAGTCGGGTATAGGTCCTTGGAGTCGGGAGTTTTTGAAGCATTGGTGAGCAAGAGATAGGCGAATGACAAACAGAGACAAACTTAGGACAGGCCTCACTTTGGGCACCACCTGCCATGGACTGTCTCAGTCGGGTACAGGTCCTTGGGGTCAGGAGTTCTTGAAGCAACAGTGGGCAGAAGATAGGCAAGTGACACTCAGACTCAAACGTCCCCTGAGTTTGTTTCTATTTGTCATTCATCATTCATCTTTTCATTGTTTACATTAGTTAGCACCTGTGTTTGAAATGCTTTTACCTGGATAGGTCCATGGCTGATTTTATATTTGTCATTAAAATGTGACATGTTCTTAGAAGGACTATCCATGACCACCTATTCTGAAGTAACTCTCCCCATCTAATTACATTAAGAACAAATATGGTTTGTTATTATTTCCTTGATTCTTTGTTTACTTCTTGATAGAGTGAAAGTTCTATAGAAACACCGAACTTTCTCCTGATTAATTCAACAATATGACAATATAACAGAAATTATAATGTATTTAGATCATAAGAAATATTAAATAGATATTTGTTGCATGACCAAAAGAGTATTGAAGTGGTGAGATACTGCTTTAAATAGTTATCTTCAATTTCAGAGACAATTAAAGTCCCTTAAGACCAGAAGATTTTGCAGCAATAGGGGTATAAGGTAAGGAGCATCTGATATATTTGTTTCTTAAAAATTTTTAGATTTCTTTATTTTACGTGAATAAATGTGATGTCATTATGAATGTATATTTACCATGTGCATGCAGTTCATGCAGAAATAAGAATAGAGTATCAGATCCCATGGAATGGAAGTTGCAGATGGTTGTGAACATCAGATGGTTGTTAGGAACCAAAGTCAGGTAATCTGGAAAGTCAGCTAGAGGTATTAACAGTTGAGTCATCTCTCTAGCCTCTGAAGTATTTGTTCTTGATCTTTTAAGAAACATATGAATGTTAGTAATATTTACTTACAAATTCATATTGTTATGAAATTATCCATACATCCTTTGCAATTTAAAATTCTATATCCTATCCTGATAACTTCCTAGACCACCAAACTAAAAGTAATTACAACATATAACTTGAAGTAATGATAGAAAGTAAAAGAAAAAGTAATTGCCCAAAGGTGTGGTAAACAAAGATGGCACCAATGTACATGCCAAACTGAATGTGGAAAAGACAAGGAGTCAACCCTCCACAAAGAACTAGGCAGCCAAGGAAAACTGGGAGAATGCAAAAGCAACTAATGAAAAGAAGGAGCCATGGTTTGAAAGACAGCAGGAAGGGACATATGTTAAGATTTACAAAGAGGAAAGGGGAGGGGTAGCATTTATAATTATAATAGCAAACATAAAAATAAGAAAGATAATTTTAATGAGTTAAGAACAAATAGCATTCTGGTTATATTATTATACTTTTTCTGTTTTGAATCTCTACATTGCTTTCCATCTCCAATTTTATCTCATATGGAGAGAGACAGAGAAAATGAGATAAGGAAAAAGAAAATGACATAATAAAACTATGCCTTTCTATGCTTACAGAAAAGCTAATAAAAGTTTATAAAATGATTTGAGGAATGCAGCTCATATTTGGATTACACTTTTTGATTTCATGATCCATTAGCAATTGCAATTTGAGTACTGCAATTCTAGTTGAAATCTAGACTAAGATGATAGGTTTAATCAGCAATACAAAAATAATTATTAGACTAGTGATCAGTTTTGCATTTCAGAGGAATTAATATGCACAGGAACATATATTCAGGCCATGAGAAAAGAAAGAAGCACAATCAAAATACAAAAATTAAAGACTTTTGGGAAATAATGTGAAATGAAGATGATATATTACTATGAAAGTGAAAGATGAGGAACTTAACCATCATTGCAGGTTAATGAGTGCTTAAATGTTATGTTAGAATTTGGGTACTTGCAGAGTATATTGAATAGATAAAACTGGGATGGAAATTATTGGCATCATTGATTAAGCAATGTGACAATGCTCTATAAAGCAAAATTAACGAGATATATACTTATCATGATGGTTAAAACATTTATGAATAATCAAACTAAAGCTAATTCTGAGGATAAGGGCCCTTGGGTCCATGCAAGGCAAAAAAAAGTAAAATGAGTTCAGCTCATTTCAAAAGTAAAACAATCAAGAGTCAGGCCCAAGGATGAAGTAATGTATATGACCCTCACATTTATGAGATTGCTCTAGAAAGGCAGTGCCTAACCTATCTTATATAATTACATAAACATAAATGTTTAAACACCAGAAAAAGAAAAGAAAAGGAGAAAGTAGTTAGTAGAGATGGAGTGACATGGAAGTGTAAAAGTATTGAGGCAAGGGTTATAGCTCATTGACAACCTGCTTTCTTAGCACACACAAAGCCCTGGGTTTAATCTGTAACATTTCCAAATGGGTATAAGTATTATATTAGCAAGGTATATAAACAGGTAATATATTTGCACTCTGAAAAAAGAGCTTGTTTTTTTTAAACTTCATTTATTTATTTATTTTATTTGCTTCATTTTATGGCCTGATTATAGTTCTCCTTCCTCCTTTCTTCCCAGTCCCAGCTTCACACCCTTAGCCCACTCCCCTTTATTCTCAGAAAAGGGGCAGCCCCGTTGGGTACCAACCTACCTTGGTATATCAAGTTTCAGCAGAATTGGGCAAATCTCAGACTGAAGCCAGACAAGGCAGCCCAGCTGTGTCACATGGTTCCAAAGGCTAGTTCTAATTGTTAGGGGACACACATGATGACCAAGCTGCAGATCTCCTACATATATGTAGGTGACCTAGGTCCAGCCCAAGTATGTTGTTTGGTTGGTGTTTCCAGCTCTGTGAGCCCCCAAGGGCCTGGTAAGTTTACTCTGTAGGCCTTTTTGTACTTTCCTTGATCTCTCCAGTTCTCTCAATCCTTTCCCTCACTTTTCCACAAGACTCCTCTAGCTCCACCTATTGTTTGGCTGTGGGTCTCTGCATCTGTTTCCATCAACTGCTTGATGAAGCCTTTCACAAGACAGTTATGCTACGCTTCTGTCTGCAGGCACAGCAGAGTATCATTAATAGTGACAGGGGTTTGCTCTCTCCCCTGGGATGGGTCTCAAGTATGGCCAGTCACTGGTTTGTTCTTCTGTTGATCTCTGCTCTATCTTTATCCTCACATACTTCTTGTAGGTGAGACAAATCTGGGGTTTTATGGACAGGTTTGTGTTCATTCACTAGAACTCCTGCCTAGCTACAAATGATGCTAGGCTAGAGAGATGGCTCAACTTTTAAGGGCTGGGCTTAGAATAAAAAATATAAAGCTTGTTTTTATTGCTGGTTTGTAATTTGATTCTATGTTTTTCCTCTGTGAATCTTCATTTTACACATTCCAAGGTCACATTCACTACATATGTGTTGGTCTGTTAGGAGATTCTCAGTTATTGATGAAAGCCAAAGCCGTAGGAGGAAGAACTCCACTGGTACCAGTAAGAATAACTATGCACCAAAATTTGCATGCTCAGAGTATTGTTGCTTTTCATCATTCTGGAAAATGTAAAATTCCTCATTTCTCTATTTTATTTGACTTTTTATAACAGTTCTTGAGTTATATTGTCAATTTGATTGGCACATTCCATATTTTACAGCATTAAAATTAAGCTTTTGGAGTAATATATTTATTCAGTTTAGAAATTCTCATTCTAAATGAAGGTCTCATAATTACATTGTTCAATAATTTCTTCTAATACTTGGAAGGGCACTTTAGCAAATTAAAGAGAAGACAAACTTCCATTTCATTATTTAATGATACCTTTCTACTAACTAATTCATCTATCTTATAAATTAGGGAAATTTTTCTTTTCAAATTTTTCAAAATCAGATTGACAGTAATTAAACACACAGTCTCAGATGGTACTGTTGGAAATATAGAGAAGTAAAATATACCATGGCAACATTTAATAGCTATTTTATTACAGTTAGACAAGAAGAAAAAATAGAAACTACTGTAAGGTTTTTAAATATTTGAATACTTTATTTTCATTGTAACAGATATAAAATATTTCCATATTGCTGTTAAATATCTACATGAATTCATTTGCATTCAAAGATTACAAGCTGAGACAAATAAACAATAGCCAAATTTTCTATTTTATCACATTTATTAAACTGACAGTTACTAATGTTTTAATTAATTGATTCCAATTTTTCAATATAGAAGTTCTGAATTTTATAAATGCTTTGTCTTCCTAAGCCCTTTCTATTACAAATATTTTAAATAATTTTCATTTTAAAATACACAGTTTTTACTTATACTTTTTTGAAATGTTTAGATGAGTGTATTTGAAAGACTTGCATATTTATTTGGCATGCAAGTTTTATTAAAATTAAGTAACACATGAGAAAGTAGGTCTAGAGAAAACAAATTTTCTCTTTGGCATAGAACAAGTTAGAACATTTCACGTATTCTTAAGTCATCATATTAGAAATAAGTTATATTTAATCCATTAATACCTAAAGTAAAAATTTATGTTTTAAAACAAAAAAAAATCAGAATAAATCCATCATCAAGACATTGTCTCTTCCATTAGATACATACTGTAAATGAGGAACATCTCTTGTATTCAAATCAAAACATTGGACTACCTTCCCAGTTAAATGAACAGGAATGTTCACTAATTCCCTGTAATAATTCACCTGCTAGTACTGATGACCTGCCATGCATGCAAAATTTAGCTTTGTATCAGTAGAGGATACTCATATATATTATACACAGTCCTGTTCCATAAGGGCTGTCAATCTGAACTGGTATAAGTCATGACAGTAGATGATAAATCACTATACAAGAACAAATCATAAAACTAGACATCAATAGAAAGAATGGTCACAAACACTATGTGATAAGTGATGCAGAAGATACATACTCAAGAAGCCTTAAGAAAGAAAATGTCACTCTTGCTTACTTGGTTATTCGTTATGATCTTTTATCAACCAGTTCCAAAGAATTAGTCAAGTGTATATTATACAAAATTATTTGCAACTATGTGTATCATTTATGTGTTTGTAGACAATAAAAGGCTTGATTGAATTTTTAAATGATATTGTTTTATATAATAAATAAAATAATCTCTATGTTTATTTTTTAAAAATAAAAATTAATTAATATATATACTCATATGCTACCTTCCTAGTTATCCATATAAAATATGAGGAAATCTGTTTAGTTGTTATATTTGCTTAAATCACTTTTTTTGTTTGGAATCTAAAAATGTTATTAATGTTACCGATCTAAAGATCCTGGCTATCACTGCATGAACACAATCTTATGACTAAGTTCTAATGCCATCAAAATAATTCCAGATATCAACAACCTCTTTATGATAGAGAAAAACCTACTGTCCAAATTGGGAAGGCAAAGCTTATATTCAGGACCTCTTTTTTTTAGGTTTGATAACATAACATGCATCAAAATTTGAGTATGTATGAGATAACATCATGATATCCAAAAGGATTATTGATAAAGTAGAAATTATTACATGTATTTAAATTAGATGGAAACTGGAGTGATAATACTGGATTCTGTTCATAATAGGCAGTAAACTTCGAACCCCTACCCAGTCTAGCCGATGGACAGGACATTCTCCACCGTTAAGTGGAGAAGGAGATCTGACTTTCACACAAACTCTGGTGCCCCATATCGGACCATGTCCCTTGGATTGGGAGGCCTGGTGGCACTCAGAGGAAAGATAATAAGTTACCAAGAAGAGACTTGATACCCTAGGAGCATATACAGGGGGAGGAGGTCCCCCTCAGTCACAGACATAGGGGAAGGGAGTAGGGGGGAAGCGGGAGGGAGGAAAGAAAGGGAGGATACAAGGGATGGGCTAACAATTTAGATGTAATATGAATAAATTAATAAAAAAAAAGAGATTCAAAGCTAATAGCAAAAGAACTTGATCCAGGTGAAATACTCTAGAGGCTTATGTAAGAAACGATAAATAGTGAAATACCTAATGATGTTGATTAATTCTGCATTTGATTTATACCTACATACTAAATAATTAAAAACTATTTTCATGATTTTATATTTTGTTAAAGATTCTCAAAGTAGTTTAATATAATTACCATAGTAGAATTTTTTACTGACGAACATGTATTCCTTAGTCTGTACATACCCAAGAAAGAAAAATAATACTCCGTTTTCAGTGTTAATCCATTTCCAGGACATATTCTTTCAAGTACACATCAACAAAAGGCTATTGAATCAATTTCCCTGGTTTGTTTTAAACAAAAATGGAGAAAGATAATTATTTTTGAATTACTTCTGTTAGGATTCTGCTTCAGTTGGCCTACCTGTCATTGACTACCTGCCACTGGGACATGTTCCTGCCAAGGGATATATAAAAGGACAGTCTTATCTCACCCCTCCCTCTTAGTATTCCTCTCTCTCTCTCTCTCTCTCTCTCTCTGGAGTGCCCTTCCCCTCTTTCCTTCTCCCCCCATGATCATTAAAAACTCCTCTATAACATAATATCTGGCATCTTGTATCTTATTTTATTATCATTTTCTTATATTAAACATAAAAACTTCTTGTTCCAAAATTAATGGAGGATATTTATAATACTTTGGTCAATCACTGATTATTATTTAATTTTAGAATGACAGAAGAAAATGAGTAAAATGTACAGTTTCTTATACCTTCTGTCCTTAGTGATAAATTTTAATTAGTTAGCCTTGTGTCTAAAATAAAAAAATCAATTTTACTCTAATATATTATTTGTAAGTGAAATATTCAGTTTATTTCATTGTAATCTTGCTGTATTTCTGTACACTGTGCATTTTTAAAGACATTTAATTGTTTTCTTAAGACAATTATTATTATGATATCTTAAAAACTTTTGGCCTTAGTTGACTCATGAGTCACCTACATACTTCAGTTTAAAGCCTGTATTTAATTGTGTTTGCCATATTTTAAAAATTGAAGTCAAATTCTGCTAAGTTGGCCAAGAACCTAAGACTCCGTAGGTAATAAGCTTAGAGTAGAACCTATTACTACTATTCTTCTAAAGAAACATAACAATAAAACAACTCCTAATGGTATATTGCTATGCCCATAGAACACTACAGCACTCATCAGAAAAGCTTATTATTCGCACTGGACAGTAATTATAAAAAAGATTCACAACAGAAAAATATGCAGAGTGTGAAAGACTTTGGATCACTGAGCCCAAAATGTGATGTCTTTATACAACTCCTCTATTGAAGCTCAGAGTTCCATGTGGAAGTAGAGGTTGAAATATTTAAGGAAAAATAGTGAATGACACCAAGGAAAAAGATCTTCCAACACAACAGGACTGAAACAATTATGAACTCACAGAGACTGTGATAGCATGCACAAGACCTACATAGGACCAAATCCTAGGGTTGAGAGGGGACTGGGAACACAAAGTCACACAACAGCCAAGAAGCTGTTTGTAATTTATATGTGCTGGGAAAGGGAAAATCAGTTTTCTCCACTGGAGTGTCACTGGGTATATGAACCATGCTTCATGGTGGGGAGCAGTTGACTAACACAAAACAGACACTATGGTTTGGTATGAACACAGAGGGTTGTTATTAGTTTGGTATGAGTGTAAGGGGTTATTCTTTGTTTGGTATGTGTGTAGGGTGTTGTTATTGGTTTTTCTTTAAGTTTGTTTCTGTTCTAATTTTTGGTTTTTGGATTTTTTTTTCTCTTTTTTAAGGGAGGATGCAAATTTATGCAGGTAGGGAAGAATTTAGGATGAGTTGGGGGAAAGAATATAAACAACATACACTGTATAAAATTGAAGATAATTTCAAGAAAATGAAGGAAATAATTTTGAGCCAATCAAAATCTGAGGACAACACATCCTCTGCTCACTTATGCCTTGCACAGAAGCTGTGTGCAGACAGTAGAATCACCTCTGAAAATGACTTAATCCACTGATTATGTCCTTTTTGCATAAATTATCTATATTTGAAAACATGAGTCCAAGATTTAAGAGCCTGAAAGAAATGCAAAGAGGATTAACACAGAAAAAATATCAATTTTCTATCTCATAGACCAGGAATACAAAAAAAAATGTTTTCTCTGCATTTGTTTTGATGATAATGCAATTTTAATTTGTGTGTTAGTGGCTTTTCTGTTGTTGTGATAACACACAATAACTGAAAATAACTTATGGAGGAGTTTATTGGGGCTATGGTTTCCGGGAGAATAATCTCTAACAGCTAGAGCAGCAAGATGAGAGATTCCATGTGCAATGCAAGCATGAAGAGAAAAGGGAGGAGAGGCTACAAGTTCTCAGAGACTGCCCCCAGTGATGTGCTTCTTCTAGTAATGCTCTGGTACCTAAACTTTCCCAAATAGCACCACCAACTGAGGGGCTGAGAGTTTGAATACTTACCTGAGTCTAATGAGGTCACTTTTCATTCAAACTACTTTATTCCAATCCATAGCACTCATAGGCACATAGGCACAAGGTCATAATGTAAAATGTGTTAAATCCACCACCAACAAGGCCATAGTCTTTGACGTTTTCGACACTGTTTCAAAGTCAATGTCCAATTTTTTTTCTGAGACTCAAGGCAATCTTTCAACTATAAACCTGTATAGGATAAAAATAAAAAAATATATACACTTTTGCTATAAAATAGTAAAGAATTTACATTTACATTATATTATAACATTTATGAATAGAGTATAGTGAGAAATTATTGAAACAAAGCAATATTAAAACTGAGACGGGCAAACAGAAAATTCTATAGGCCTATGCCCTTTGCAACATACATCTTTCTTTTGGGTGGGTCCATTTCCTGTGTGTGACCAATCTTGGTGGCTATCTCATGATTCAGGCATCAACAACACCTTAGTTTCTCCATTGCAAACCAGGCTTTACTTTCATAGCTTTATACAATGGCTTCTCAGGGCTTCCTGTTCTCTTAAAACGTTTACAAAAGGACTTTACTGCCACAAGTTACCTGGTCTCAGTGACTGTCTGGAGTCATAAAAGAAAAATCTATTACCCCTTCACTATTTCATCATTCACACCTCCAAATGCAGCACTATATAGATAGCACTGCCAAATTTGAATGCCAATTTTGGATGGACCACCATCTATAAACACATTAGCAACAGCTTTTGAATGTAATTGCTTTCTATAAGTAGAAAATCCCTGTAGGCTTTCTATCATAAGTTGGAAGCTTAGCTGGATAGAGTCACACTTTCATGACACCTTTCTTATTGTTTCAATACAGAGCAGGAGGCAACTCCTTAATGTTGCTAATATTAGCAACTACACCCACATCTTTATCACATGTCCTTGACTGTAACATTAAGATTAATGGTATTATTTTTCAATGTGACCTGCATAATTGTTGTCAATAATAACAATGCCTCAGAGTTAATGTTACGCTTTATTAAAATTTACTCTACCATAGAAATTAGTCCATTGCTATTTTCATAGAATATGTAATTTTTAGCTCTCTCAATTCCTTCCATATCCTCCCCACTTTCCTCTCCACCAAACTGATGAACTCATCCCTCTCAGGTACTTGGGACATGAGTAGAAATCAGTCAGATTCTTTCCCAAAATAATCACAGGAATGTGCTCTAGCCCAGTTGCTTTTCAAGTCTTTGCTTCCTTTTGAAATACCATGAGCCAAAACTCTATAGTCTACTTTATATTTAGAACTTCTGTCTTCAGGATTTTTGCTAAGTTTGCTAAGCTTGTTTATAGCATTCAACTGCTTTTCTCGTACAAAGTTCCAATGTCTTCTATATTCATTCAAAAACGTGGCTGGGTTCTTCTTAGCGGCAGCACACTCTATAGTATCAACTTCTGTATTATGTACTTTTCTATTACTGTGATAAAGTATCATGACCAAAAGCAACGTATGGAAGAATGTTGATTTGGATTTAAAACTCTAGACAGATGACCAAAGAGAATGAAAGCTGCGAGATCATATCTTTAACTGCAAATATAAAAGCAGAGAAAGTGAATTGGAAGAGAGGTGAGGCTATGGGCTGTCAAAGCCTACACTCAGTGATGTACTTCCTTCATCAAGGTACTACAACCTAAGCCTCAGAAAAGCACAATCAACTAGGGAACCAGTGCTTCTACATACATGAGTCTATGCAGGACATTCCTCATTCAAACAACCACAAACCTCACATCAAATAATGATTGTTTCATGTTTATTTTTGAAATTTTCATATATAATATAGTTTTTTAATAAAAAATTACCCTCCTCTCTGTCCTTCCCTTCAATTCCTCATAAATATCTTCTCCAAGTTTCCAAATTCCTGTGTCTTTATAAAAAATCAACATGAGTCCATTTATTGCTTAAGTATGTTTATGAATGTGGGTATCATCTACTGGATCATAGATAGGCTTTCATGGGCTATATCTTTGAAGAAAACTGACTTTTTTTCCTCAGAAACTATCAATTGCCATTATGTACAAATAAAGATAATTTTTACAGGATAATAGCTTTAGTTACATGTTCTGAAAAGTATAGATGCCAATATTCAGAAGAAAATATTACTCAATCGCTGAAAGCTATTACATAAATGTAAGGTTTCATTTCAATATCATAAAATATACCTATGTTAATTTTCATGTAAATTGAGACAATTTATAAGTTATTTCAACTATTTAAACATCATCATTAGTAAAACTTCTCTCTAGTCAAAATATAAAACTATGTTATGGTAAATATGTTTTTGCATGTATAGCAAGTATTACATTAACTAGAATAATGGAAAATACAGCTATTGCAGGTCACTCTCTCTCCCATATAAATCATATACTATTCATAATCTAGGAATTTGTCTAAACAAGAACAAGTCAGATGGTTTTGAAGTAGCTATATTTCCTCCCTTTTATTATTTTTTTAACTTAATACACACAAATCAATTGATTTCATTATGGGGTTTTGATATATTTTTTGTTCATATTGGACTTCCTTCCCCATGGAATTGTGCTCTTCTCCCACCTCTTGCTGGTTCTTTGCCTTACCCCAGTAGTCCTCTTTTCTGTTTCCATGCCACATGTATTCCATTATACTTTTTTCTTCCCTTTCCAACACATTGCAGTCTTTCCTTTAACATTTATGGTCCACCTTTCTCATTGCATCTCTACTTTCTTCTCCTCCACCCCCCCCTGAATTTGTCTAGCTTGCACATTTAAGAGAGAAAGTACAGTATTCCTTTTAAGAGTATAATAGTTTAGCATATTTTGGTAAGTAAAACAATTTCCAGTTGCATTACATTTTTTTTTTGCAAATGCTATAGTTTCATTATTTTGTGGTGGAATAAAATTTCATTTCTATTAAACTGTTTATTGACATCTAGGCTGAACTTACTTCAGAGTTATTTATTGTAAATAGTGTAAAAATCAACATGAATGTGAAAGTATCTTTGTGGTACAATTTATATAATATTGGATAAAACCCCAAGAGTGATATAGCTAAAAATACAGTTATTTAAAGTGTTTGTTTATTTGCTATGTGAAAAAAAATTATAAATTTGTATAGTGGTTACATTAGTTTCCATTCCCCTAACAAATGATTAAGGGCTCTTCCTCCCCCATCGCTTTGCCAGCACTCATTATCATTTTTTTAATGCTAGCCATTCTTTGTGAGATAAGATGAAATCTCAAAGAAGCTTTATTTGTCTTTAACTTATGGCTAATAAAGTTATTGTACATTTTAACTCATTTTATAGAGTTATCTCTTCAGGCCATTAGTTCATTCTTTGACTAGAATATTTGATATTCTGGGTTTTCATTATTTATAAAGTTTAGGTATACATACTCTGATGTGTAGTAGGTAAAGGTTTTGTTTTGTGTTTTTACATTCTACTGTTTCTTCACTCTGTTGACTGCTTCCTTTGATGTCCAGAATCTTAATTTGATGGAATTTTGTTTGTCACAGTTTTATAGTATTGCCCCTACCACTGAATTACTGCAAACAAAAAATTCTGTGGCTGTTGTGTTACACAGTTTCTCTTAGACTAAAGTTTTATATTAAGATTTTGATACATTTTTAATTGAGTTTTGTACAGGTTGAGTGTCTTGGATAAAATTTCATTGACCTACCTGTAAATACTTAATTGTCCAAGAGTCTGGTTTTTCCAATATATGTTTTGACACCTTATAAGGGAACTTAAAACTTAATTAAAAGCAAAGTTTTGATCATTTATTAAAAATACTTATTATCTCAACTTTTATATTTTTAAAAATGTGTGTGATTTTTTTGTTTGTCTGGTGCCCTTGGAGACCATAAGAAGGCATGAGATCTCTTGGAATTGGAGTTACATATTATTCTGAGTCACCATGTTGGTACTGGGAACTTAACCTAGTTTGTCTATAAAAGCTCCCAATGTTGATCTACTTCACCATCCCAATTATCTCAAATTTAACACTGAACGTTACAGTGTAATCTTAAGTAAAATTATACTAAAATTCTGTCTATGGAAAAATAATCAAAGAATTGATAGGCCAGTCTTCCAAAAGAAGAATAAACATAGGACATTGTTATTTTCTCATATTAAGCTATAAGGCAAAGTCACAGAACAGACTATATTATCTAGAATAAGAAAATCTTAACAGGGAGGATACAAGGGATGGGGTAACCATTGAGATGTAACAAGAATAAATTAATAAAAAAGTAAAAATAAATAAATAAATAAAAAGAAAATCTCAACAAATAAAATACCAAAGTGAGTTTAGATTTAGATACATATGGGAGCTTGATAAAGTTCTGAAATACACATAAAAAGGAAACTAGATTCTTCTATAAATTGTGTTAGAAAAACTGGTTCACTCTATTAGTAAAAATAAAACTGAATTATCATTTACCAATAAATGGAATGTTCAGCTATACTTGAGTTAAGGCTAAAATTTAAGTGGTGAGACAAAATTAACCAAAAGTATACAACTACATGATCTGTAGGCAAAAGATTGTTTTAAAATATTATATTTTTATTTTAATTATGTGTAAATGTGTTTCTCTGTATGGGCTTTATGCTTTGAGTGCAGTGCCTATGGAGTCCAGAAGAGAGTGTCAGATCATCTGGAGCAAAAGTTACAAATGAGTGAGAGACATCTGACATGGGTGGTAGAAACTGAATAGAAATTCTCTGCAAGAGTAGCATGTGTTCTACATTGCCAAGTTATCTCTCCAGCCACAAAAATAAGATTTGAAAACCACTTAAAGGGAAAATTTGTATGAAACTGATTATATAAAATTAAATTATTTCTATTTAACAGAGAACACTAGACAATGCCTTCATGGCAAATGAAATAGAAAAACATTTATAATACCTGAATGAAATATTTTTCTTTCATATAAGATTATTTACAAATATATATGATCTCAAAACCAAAAATATAACTGCCCAAAGATATAAAATATAGAATAATATTTTTATTACTATAGCTTAATAGAAGAATTTGAGATCAACAATGTTGATGCCTCCAGTAGCTTTATTATTCAGGATTGTTTTATTTATCTTGGCCTTTTGTTTGCTTATTTGTTTGGTGTTCTCTCTCTCTCTCTCTCTCTCTCTCTCTCTCTCTCTCTCTCTCTCT
>OU015760.1:39465417-39483113 GCA_907169655.1 Acomys percivali
TCTCTCTCTCTCTCTCTCTCTCTCTCTCTCTCTCTCTCTCTCTCTCTGTGTGTGTGTGTGTGTGTGTGTGTTGTATATGATGCTTGAAATTATCCTTTCAAGATCTGTGAAGAATTGTGTTGGAATTAAGATGGGGAATGCACTAAATCTATACCTTGCTTATGGTTCGGAGCCTATTTTTACTGTTAATTATACTGATCAACAAGCATATAAGATCTTTCCATTTTCTGACATATTCTTCAAATTTCTTTCTATAACAACTTGAAGTTATTATCATACAAGTCTTTCATTTGCATCAGTAGAGTTACCTCAAGATATTTACATTATTTGAGGCTGTTGTGAAAAAATGTTGTTTCCCTAATTTCTTTCTCAGACAGTTTGCCATTTTTATATTGGAGGGCTACTGATTTTTGTGATTTAATTTTGTATCTTGCTAATATGCTGAAAATGTTTATCAGTTGTAGGATTTTCCTGTTGGAATTTCTAGGCTCACTTATGTATATTATTATATCATCTGCAAATAGAGATACTTTGACTTTTTCCTTTTCAATTTTTATCCACTTGACCTCCTTAGTTGTCTTATTGCTCTAGGTAAGTCCTCAAGTTCTATATTGAACAGATATGAAGAGAGTGGACACCTTTCTATTGATCTTAATTCTAGTGAGGTTGCTTTGAGTTTTTTCCATTTGATTTCATGCTGGCTATCAGCATCAAAGATATTCATTATTACCAAGTAGGCTTCATTGTAGGCATGCAGGGATGGTTCAATATATAGAAATCCATCAAGGTAATCCACCATATAAACAAACTGAAAGAAAAAACCACATGATCATCTCTTTAGATGCCAAAAAGTATTCAACAAAATCCAACACCCATTCATGTTTAAAGTTTTGGAAAGATCAGGGATACAAGACACATACCTCAAGATAATAAAGGCTATATACAGCAAGCCAATAGCCAACATCAACTTAAATGACGAGATACTCAAGGAAATTCCTCTAAAATTGGGGACCAGGCATGGCTGCCCATTTTCTCCATATCTCTTCAATATTTTTCTTGAAGTACTAGCCAGAGCAATAAGACAACAAAATAAGATCGAGGTGATACAACTGGGAAAGGAGGAAGTCAAATTATCCCTATTTGCTGATGATGTGCTAGTGTACATAAATGACTCCCAAAATTCCACCAGAGAATTCCTACAGCTTATAAATACCTTCAGCAAAATGGTTTGGTACAAAATTAACTTTAAAAAAAGTCAGTAACCTTCCTATATACAAATTACAATCATGCAGAGGAAGAAATTAGGGAAACAACACATTTCACGATAGCCATAAGCAACATAAAATATCTAAGAGTAACTCTAACCAAGCAAGTGAAAGACTTGTTTGAAAAAAAGTTCAAATCTCTGAAGAAGGAGATTGAAGATGACATCAGAAGATGGAAAGATCTCCCTTGTTTGTGGGTAAAAAGAATTAACATAGTAAAAATGGCCGCCTTACCAAAAGCAATTTATAGATTCAATGCAATCCCTATCAAAATACCTACACAATTTTATAAAGACATTGAAAGATCAATTCTCAACTTCATATGGAAAAAAACCCCCAAGAATAGCTAAAACAATTCTGTACAATAAAAGATCCACCAGAGGAATCTCCATACATTATCTTAAGATGTACTATAGAGCAACAGCAATTAAAACAGCATGATCTCAAGATGTACTATAGAGCAACAGCAATTAAAACAGCATTTTACTGGCATAGCGATAGGATGGTTGATACATAAAATCAAATTGAAGACCCAGAAATAAATACACACATACACATGGACATTTGATTTTTGACAAAGAAACCAAATCTATTCAATGGAAAAAATATAACATCTTCAACAAATGGTGCTGGTCTAACTGGATGTCTACATGTAAAAAAATGCAAGTAGACCCATATTTACCACCATGCACAAAACTCTAGTCCAGGTGGATTAAAGACCTCAACATAAAACCAGAGACACTAAATCGGTTAGAAGAAAAAGTAGGGAAAAGCCTGGGACTCATTGGTACAAGAAACAACTTCCTGAACAGAACACCAACAGCCCAGGCCTGAAGATAAACAATTAATAAATCGGACCTTATGAGGCTGAGAAACTTCTGTAAGGCAGAAGACACTGTCCACAGAACAAAGTTACAGCCTAGAGAATGGGAAAAGATCTTCACCAATCCTATAATATTCAAAATATATAAAGTGTTCAAGAAATTAAACACCACTAACCCAAATAACTCCATCAAGAAATGAGGCTCAGAACTAAACAGAGAATTCTCAACAGAGGAATATTGAATGTCTGAGAAACACTTAAAGAAATGCTCAACCTCCTTAGTCATCAGGGAAATGCAAATCAAAACAAACCTGAGATTCCATCTTACACCCATCCGAATGGCCAAGATCAAAACCTCAAGTGACAGCACATGCTGGAGAGGATATGGAGAAAGGGGGACACGCCTTCATTACTGGTGGGAGTGCAAACTTGTACAACCACTTTGGAAATCAATCTGACACTTTCTCAGAAAACTGGGAATAGGGCTACTGCAAGAATCAGCTATACACCTTATTGGAATTTACCAAGAAGGTGTTCCACAACACAACAAGGACATATGCTCAACCATGTTCATAGCAGCCTTATTCATAATAGCCAGAACCTGGAAACAAGCTAAATGTCCCTCAGTCAAAGAGTGGATAAAGAAACTGTGGTACATTTACTATGGAATAATACTCAGCTATTAAAAACAAGGAAATCCTGAAATTTGTGGGCAAATGGATGGAACTAGAAATGATCATAATGAGTGAGTTAACCCAGACTCAGAAAGAATCACATGGTATGTACTCACTTATAATTAGACACTAACCCAATAAGGATGTGGCTTGAAAGTCTTCACTTACACGGAAATTGGGATAGGTGTGGGGACCTCCTCTTGGGACTCTAGGTGAGAGAAGAATGGGAGAATAAGTAAATGAAAGGATCCAGAGGGTCTTAGAAACCTACAAGAACATCATGATGGGTGGATCTGGACCCAAGGGGTCGGCTCAAGCTACTGCACTAACCCAAGACAATACATGCAATAAATATTGAACTCCTGCTCAGATCTAACCAAGGGACAGGACATTATCCACAGTTGTGTGGAGAATGGGGTCTGTCTGACACAAACTCTGGTGCCCTGTATTTGACCACTTCCCCTTTGTGGAGAGGCCTGGTAGCACTCAGAGAAAGAAAAGGAAGGCTACCAAGATGAGACTTGATAGGTTGCAACTATATGGTGGGGGAGGAGGTCCCCTTCTGTCACAGACTTAGGGGATGGGAATAGGGTAAAAGATGGAGGGAGGGAGGGAGGGAGGGAGGGAGGGAGGGAGGGAGAGAGGGAGGAAGGAACAAGAGGTGACAATCAAGCAGATAAAAATTTAGATGTAATCTGAATAAATTAATAAAAAAGAAAAAAACAAGTATAACAAAAGCATCAGTGTGATGGTAGCTTCTCAGTAAAGGTAGTAGTGAGCCCATTGGCACAATTTTTTTGAAGAACAAGAAACTATTGATAACATCGTAAAGATATCCAAATTCAAAGATAATCAAACCAAAGTTCTGAAGCTAGAAATTTTAGGTTACTTTTAAAACTTTGCAAACATGATTCATGTTTGGATTTGATATTTAAAAGAATCAATGTTGTCCCATAGATCACTATATATATATATATATATATATATATATATATATTTATGTTCATGAAAATTTACTACATATAATTGAAAGTCACCACAAGGAAGATTCTTTATATTTTAGAGAAGTTGTAACACTAATGGACATCTGACTTTTGCCTAATACCTCTTTACCTTCATCACTCTGAACATCTAAATTACTAACAATTTTAGCATCAAAATGACATGCATATTCACCTATCAAAATTTTCAACTATCATATAAATATTTTATCTTTAGTGATTATATACATATCTATAAATATATGCATATATACAAATACATGTATATATGTGTTCATAAACTTTAGTGATTCCTTGACATCTACTCTTCATGAAGAATTTTTCATGTCATACAGGAGCATTTTAACAGATGTAATCCTCACTGTGGTTTTTAAAATTAATTTATTTTTGAGAAAAAATAACTAGATATAAAATATATTTGCCCAAGGCATAAATGAGAGTTTTTACGATAAGTTTGTTTGTAGAATAAAGCAATTTTTAATATTTTTTATTTTTAGTCTGTTACAAACATGCTGAAATATTTCAAACAAAATTTGATATATTTTTAGAACATAAAAACACAATGTTCAGAAATGTTTACCATTTGTACATTTATGTTGCTTGCAATTTCCAAGTTTCTCAGAGTTTATATTATTTTGTGTTAACCTTCTAAAATGTTAATCTCAGGAATTTGTCTTAATGTGCAAATTGTCCTTGGTCTGTGAGAACAAATCAACTAAATCAAAGGAATAGTTCAAACTTTCATAGTATGATGTGACATACTCTGCTTCTAGTTAACATAAGTAATGCACTTTTAAAGGATGAATTGAAAATAGAGATAAATACAAATAAAAAGTAAAATGTAACCTTAAGATAACATTGTGAGCAATTTTTGGTATGTGCATCCAGCTTAACAGAAGCAACACCGTATGGAGTCCTTTGTATTTTCTAAGTTTAAATGTCATGGCAATAATGAAAATTTTAAATATGCACAAAATTAGAGTTAATGTTAAACATACCAGTATCTGCAACTCTACTAAACAAGTTAGAGTTTGCCAGAGAACTTGAACTCTACATCTGCACACACATTCACATACATGGATTTATATACACATTAATGTTTGTATACAAAAGACCCAGGGAAAAGCAAGTATTGCAAATTAAGTATGAAGGCAGTTTACTGACAGAAATCAGCCATGTTAGGGAAGGCAACCTAAATTATACTAAACAGATCACCAATTGATGACATGAAAATATGGGGAGGGATTGTTAAGAGAATGAGGATGGTCAGTGAAGCAGAAAGGAAATAAGCAAGGATAATGATAGGAAATATGGTCAGAAACATATAAATGGATGAAATTGTGAAAAAATAGATAAAATATATTTTAAATTTTTCATTCTTCAGAGAAGATCATTCTTTGATTAACTAGTTAAAGTCCAATAACAACTGTTATGTTGGGAAAACTTATAGAGTTTTTAATTTGTATTTTCTCTACCTATTTTTAATTATCTTGCAAGGAACTCTATTATTTCTATTAAACAGAATAGGGAAAGCCACCTTGTATTAAGGGAATCTGCCAACTCAGACTGCTAATATATATCTAACTCTTTATAAAAATATAGGTAGTAGGGTACTTAAGTCACTATATAAGAATAATCACAAAAGATATATAGTATTACTAAATGCCATGTGAAATATCACAGATTGTATGTGAAAGAACTATGGGATCCCCAGTACAGAACATTTCATTTTAGCTTGTGTGAGAAAGAAGTATGCTATTTTACGTGGCATTTGAATAATTGATAGGATATTAGCAGAAACTGGGAATTTGTGATATAGGAATAATAAAGGGTTGTAGAATACAGCAATGACATAAACAACATTTAACAGGTATGGCAGCATAGAGGTACTATGTGCAGGAACTGTGATGAAATTAAAAACAAAGGGCTTCTTAACATTGAGGTTGGAGATGCCATAGGATTTTAAGTCTACTTTTCAACTGTGTTTAGATAACACATGTGAAGACTTTTTGCAACAATAAGATAAAAATTACTGTATATTTAAACAAATTATATGGAGCATGGGCTCCTCAGCTTTTCTTTGGTTGGTCTTAACAAACAAAAGTTAAAATAATTCATAATTTTTTAACTTCATAGGAATTAATGGATCAATGTAGTCATCTTCTCCCTCATCCTAATCCTTCCAGTTCTTGTCTCCACCTGCACCAGGCTACCTGCAAAATCTATTCTATTCTATTTCATAGGGAAATTCATGTATCCCCGCACCCTAGAGCCTTCCTCTTTATCTGACTTCTGCTTCAGTGGATGGAAGCTTCACTATCCATTACTTAACAGCTAATACCCACCCAGTTCATTGAACATAGAGTGGTCAAGATGGTATGGGCTTGATTCCCTCACCCTTAAGTTCTAGTCTCTTCACCTCAGGAAAGCATTCTTCAGGCTACAGAAAGACAAGCCCCAACACAAAGTCAGCCACAAAAAAGCTTGACCAATAATCTGTTCTTCCTTTAAGATGTTCTGGGGAAAGTTGGCTCAGAATTTGAAGAATTGCCAAACAATGTTTAGTTTAACTTGAGGCCCATACCAGGAGAGTCCATGCCTTATACTACCTGGGTTCCTGGGAAGAGGAGACTGAGTAGTTCAGAGACATAGGATAGAACCAAAAATTACTGGTTAAAAATAGATTCCTAATGATATTATGCTATACTCATAGATTTCTGCGTTGTCCAATCGGTTTTCTCCAGCAACATATGGTAGTAGGTAGAGACCCACAGACAGACATTATGCAGAGACAGAAAGAGAGAGAGAGAGAGAGAGAGAGAGAGAGAGAGAGAGAGAGAGAGAGGCTAATTGCATGTTTCCATTTGCTAGGAGCAGCTCTGGAAACCCTACAGAAGAGGGAACGGGAATATTGGATTTTAGGGGGGATGGAGGACACTAGGAGAACAGAAACCAGTCAATCAAATAAGCAGAGCTCATATGAGCTCACAGAGATTGATGCCTGCAAGGGTTGGTAGCAGATCTTCTGCATAGATATTATGGCCATTAGGTTGATGTTTTGTGAGACTTTTACTGGTTGTGTCTTTCATACTTTTGCCTTCTCTTGGGACTCTTTTCCTCCTACTAGGTTGCTTTGTCTAACCATGATAGGAGGGCATTTGCCTAGTCTTATTTTATCTTCCTGTGTCATGTTTGGTTGTTGTCTTTTGGAAGATTGCTTTTTCTGAATGGAAACAAGGGCTGGGAGGAAATGGATTTAAGGTAGAATAAAGGTAGGGAAGAGCTGGAAGAGTGGAAGGAGTGGAAATGTGGAAAGGATGTATTGCATGAGAGAAGAATCTATTACCAGTTAAAAAAAAAGAATTAACATGTCCTTTAGGTGCAGGGACTGGCATAGGTCTGTAATACAAATACCCTGATGGCATATTTAGGAAGATCATAGTTTGCCTATGGCCAATTTTGACTACATTGTGAATTTCAGACTACCTAGGATATGAGTATGAGTGAGAACATATTTCACAAGAAAAATAAAATCAGAATTAAAATTTCTATTTATCAAAGTAAGGGTAACTAAAAGTTTAAAAATCCCTAGCTCATTATGAATTGGAATTTTTTTCTAAAAACTTATAGTGTAAATGTATTTAAGATGATCTTTTCTGTGAATTCATGCTATGTAGAGATTGGTACATGAATTCTAGATCTGAGTATCACTTTAAAAAAAATTTCTGGTCTCAAGAGTGAGTTTACTATTAACTAACAATTGTGTTGTAAATAACATCACTATTATCTCATAAATTGTTAGAAAAGAGGAATCTAAGAAGCTAGAAAAGAGTAAAAGTAGAAATTTTGTAGTTGTTTTTATGTAAACTAGATAAGGAAATTGAGGGTTAAAATGTGTGTGTGTGTGTGTGTGTGTGTGTGTGTGTGTGTGTGTGTGTGTGTATGTGCGTGTTTAAATCTGAAGATTCATATATGCCAGGAAACAGTAAGTAATTTTAAGGTCATGGTTAGAGTTTTATAAGAATTAGAGATACAATTAGGTGAATGGATCCTCAAGCTTTGTACATTGGCAAAGTCTGAATCATGCAGGGATCAGAGTTCAGTGTCTTATGAGGTTTCCAGCATACACAAGGCTGTCTAAGAAATGACTCCATAAAGGATGAAAGCTGGGGAGATAATGGACTTGATTGAATATCCTTAGAGCCCAGTGCTCTCACGTCATTGCATTGATAAGTCAAACCAATTTCTTGTCTATAAAGGAGTTTCAATCTACACATGTGACTTACAGAGAAGTAGGTATACAAAGCAATAATTCTCATGAATTGCACATATAAAACAATACCAATATGATATTTATACCTCTACAAATGTATATGCATGTCCCCTGCTTCGATAAGAAAGAAGACGCCTGCATGTCTTAGCAAAAAACTCCTTGCTTGGTTTACACCTGTACTATTTTGCGCATGCTAACCTTATTGACAAAAGCTTTATGGGTGACAATGTTTAGCAACTATTCTCCAGCTGGTCTCATTAAACAGTGCAAGCCACCACTCAGAAGAGCATACCAAGGACTTTTCTGTAATAAAGGTGCTTCAAAACAAAAAACAAAAGAAAAAAACAAAAAGAAAGAAAGAAAGAAAGAAAGAAAGAAAGAAAGAAAGAAAGAAAGAAAGAAGGCGCCTTTTAAGAATACAATAAATCCTTGTAGAATTTACATTTTATAAAGACAATGCACTGGGGCATGTATGTATACATCTGTACCTGTTTATCCCTATTTATGAAGTATTTTAACGTGACTCAAATTACACTCTCTTGCCTGTGAAGATTTCCTTAACAACACAATTTTATGTCTTTAAATTAAAGCTACCTAAATCAAGAAGTGACTCAACACTATTTTCAACTAGAGTACGTGGATATTATTCAACCTTTACCATTGTCCCTAATGTACGGATTTTATTTTCCTTGGGTCTGTGCTTGAATCAGGATCATACGTTGCAAATTTGCTCCTGTTTCTCTGGTTGTCTATACCCTGCAAATTTTCCCTTGGGCTTCCTTTGTCTTTTTATAATTGTGACATATGAAAATGTACCAAGTAAGTCTTCACAATTTTAGTATGACATTTCTTGATTATTAGTTTCAGGTTATGCTTTTTTGTCATATGATATGGAGCACATTTTGGAAAGAGGCATGATAAAATAAACTTTTACCTGCAATTTTGAGAAGAATGTTGCTGAATGACTGCTGTTTCCTGTTTTCATAATGGTAAAATAAGGGCCAATAATATAGCAAAAAGAAAAATTAACAGATATTAAGCTTTTAAATTAAATGAAGTTGTTGCATAATTTCCTGTCTGAATGGGTATTATTACAGATTTCCACAAATTTTTAATTTTTACCATATCACTAAGTAATGTTTTTTAATCATTTAGACTTTTCACTGAGACAAAGTTTAATCTGGTCACAATATAGCTATGCACTGTCATTTGAAGTAATTATTTCCCACTGCAAAAGAAGCTGAGTACAGGATTTAAGCACACCAATTATGAGGTCACACTGACTGACTGGGAATGAAACCCAGATCTTGGTATTCTAACTGGAAGGTCCTGGATCTCTATAATTTTTGACTCCCTAGAAAGAAGATCATAATATTAATGAATGATGGAATTACTGAAAGCTAATAATAAGGATCCTTATTGTAGTCCCAGAAATTCAGCCGTCACTTAAATCTAATGATCTAATTTTCAATGACTTCATTCAAATCCATTTTTATAGCCTTGATCAAGTACTTTAATTTCTCTTTCACTCAAGCCTCTAAAAGAAATAATAATAATACTTCTCAATGTCATTAGGAGTCTTAGTAACAGTTTAGCATAGTTCTATTGTTTTTCTTATTGTTTTTATTAATGTCAATAATAAATTACCATGTTTCTTATTAATCCTCTTTTTAGGAAAACAATATTTTATATGATAGTAGTCACTAAAGTGCTATTTACAACTGAATAAAATACTAAGACAAATACTGGTGAAGAATAATTATGTTACATCCATAAAGTAATTGTCAAAATAATTTGTTTTGCTATGAATACCAGAATTTCATAGAAAACCTCCTATCTGTTTAATAATTTCCACAGGGATGTTATAATTTTATAAGCTATGATAAAAGCTTGATATTTTAAAATTATATAAAACAATATAAAAATATTTGAAATAAAGTCCAAAAGAGTGAGTGAGTGAGTAAGTGAGTGAGTGAGTGTGTGTGTGTTCATTATGTTGACTCTAAGCGATCTTACAATAATCTAACTAGCCAGAATTTCACCTTGTTTGCTTAATGTTCAAGAGCAATGATGGCTTGTTTCAACTGCTTAAATTGGATATTAAAATTTCCTGTCATTGTCATTGTCACTTAGGATATAAAATGTTCACATGACTCATCCAGAGAGTAGGGACATATAGTTTTTGTTTCCATTTGTACAGAAATCCATTTCTTGTTATATATTCCCCCTCTCTTTCTTTAAATATTGTTTTTGTGTGGGGCTAGAGAGATGGCTCAGAGGTTAAGAGCACTGTCTGCTGTTACAGAGGTCTTGAGTTCAATTCCCAGCAACCACATGGTAGCTCACCACCATCTGTAGTGTGATCTGATACCCTCTTCTGGCCTTCAGGTGTACATGGAGGCAGAGCACTGTGTACATAATAATAAATAAATAAATGTTTAAAAATATAGTTTTGTGTTCACATCAAAGATGAGATAGAAAATCAGTAGAAATTAGTATTTCTTGGAATTTTTATGTGTGCAACATGTAGTGTCCGGCAGTCCGGATTCATCTAATATTAATTTGTGCCCATCATTTTAATTCAATACTTCCTCTAATGTTCATAGATGTCTAATTCATTACCCATGAAGACAGAATATTCTACTCTCTGAGAAGTTCAAATTGTTGGGAAAATTCTTTCTTAGTTACAGAATATAGAATAGGTTGATGACTACCTTGTAATTTGAGTTTTCAACATGGCCAACCCCTTATTTTTCTTTTGGAAAATTATAGACATTTTTCTCGGTAACATGAAAATGAATTTTAACAATAAAAAAAAACTGTGTTGCGAAGATAATTAAGTTGGTAAACTGCATACTATGAAGACCATGTTAATAGCCAGGTGCAACAAGATGTATTCCTGGAAATTACCAGCCGGATTGTCAAGCCAGTCTGTAAGATATTATGTCTCAAAACATAAGATGAGGAGTAGTAAATATACTCAATACCAACCCCTGAGCCCCATTTGGATTCACTCATGCATGCCCACACATGTGGGCACACCCAGTTCATACACACATACACATAACACACAGGCAAATAAAATGATGAAAATAACAGACAGAAACTTATAAAATTATGCCCACATTTAGAAATTATTATTCACATCAAACAAATTCTATTAAATGGTTAATAAAGATTTATTGTTTCCTAGTTATTCTCAATTTCATTTTCCAATCATTGGTACAAAATACATGAGATTAATACATTCTAATCCTTAAAAGATATCTGACACAGCTTGGCAAGAATGGTTTTTCTTTTTGAGAGGATAAGAAGATTCTGTCATGAACTAGCAAGTGACTAATCAGGTCTCTTATAATTTTTCATACCAGAAGCAAGACCTATCTTGTCACTGTTGAGCCATTGTTCTCAATACACCAGTTTGTTGCTTGGTGAGATTTCAAATATATATAATCTGTCAAGTTAAGGCCATAAATCAGTTATGTCTTTCCATTTTGACTTGTTAGTAGTCAAGTTTGGTCTCACTTTTCCACATGAAATGGAGAGGACATTTTGGAATATCAGCATTAAAAAGAAGAAGGGGACACAACGACCCACCCCTATTAAATAACTTATTTACAATTGATAGCCAAAGTAAAAGGGAAAAATCAGTCTTCTTCAATGGAGTATGACTGGCTATATCAGCCATACACTACAGGAGGCATCATGCCAAGGAGTAGTTGGCCAACCTGAAATGGAGTCTATGTTTTGTTGTCATTTTATTTTTTGGTGTGTGTACTTTTTGTTTTGTTTTGTTTTGTTTTGTTTTGTTTTGGCTTACTCTGTTATTTTTCTTTTTGCTTAATTTAGTCATTTGTTTTGATTTTATGTTTTTGCTTTTTGTTTTATTTCCCTTTTTTGAAAGACAGGGAGTATAAAATTTAACAGATAGAAAGGTGGGGAGGACCTAGGAAGAGTTGAGGGATGGGAAAGAATATGATCACAACATATTTTATCACAAAATTAATCAAAGCTAAAACAGAAGTGCAAAAATTACTGAAATATAAATTCCCAATAAGGCTGAATAATAAAAAAATATTCTAGTCCTAAGACACATATCTGGGGAAAATGAAAATCACAAAAGAAAATAAGGATGCATAGTGACTAGAAATCTGGTTAAGTTACTAATTTACAATAACAGTATACTGTTATTTTTCAGGAGTTGTTAAAAATAGCTTCTGATTCACTCTAATAATGGTGATAGGATTTCTGTGTTTACAATTGGCTTCTTTTTAAATTTTTACTTTATTATAATTTATTCAGATTACATCCTGAATCTTATCCCCTTGCTCGCATCTTCCTGCTCCCCCCCCCCCCCCCCCTTCTGCCCCATTTCCCTACCCTAGACTTCTGACAGAGGAGACCCTCCTCTTCCACCACATGGTTACTTAATATGTGTTATGACATTTTACTTTTTATTAATTTTGACAACCTCTGCCTTTCTGGTGGCTGTGTGTAAATACCTTAAACTTAATGTTATTATTGCCATACTTACTTCTCTTTTTTGTTGAAATTTAGTCTGACAAATAATAACTTTATATATTTTTGAGATACAATGTGATGCTTTCATGTACTAAACTAAACACATTACGGCATGAGGAAGTCAATTTAATTAGCATATGTAACATTTCCAAAATGGATCATTACATTTAAATATTCTCTTTGGCCTATTAAGGAAGTAAAAAAGTGGCAGAGAAGAATAGACAGGAGAGAAAGAATGGATATTTGGAAGGGTATACATTATCTAAGCATTATTTATGTACTACATATGGCACAAAATATGTGACATATGCCTTTTTAGTTTGTTTTGTTTCATTTAAAATAATAATCTTCAATTCTACTTATATCTGCAATAACAGATATAGTTAATTACTTAGTTATTGAAGATATAAATAGAATTGAAGAAAATATATTAGAAAATACAAAAAAGTAGAAAACAGATTTGGGGCAATCATCTAATTGGGTGGACATTAGTGAGAGGAGAGATAAGAAAATGTAATAATAGTGAAGATATATAAAATCAAAATATATTAAAGTCTGAAAATAATTAACTCATTGTATTTTATAATTAATATATAGTAATAATACCTTTAAATTAATTACTTTTTTTGCAGGGCACACTTTGCTGTTTAATGTCTAAACCTGAACAAATATCAAGACATTTCTGGAGTGACAGAATGCATGCACAGGTAAGGTTTCCCACAGGGGTGGACATGTGGCATCTTCAAACTTCACATATGCTGAAGGAGCCCAAAGTTCCCTTTCAGCAATTGGTCAATACAAGATCATTCTTAACTTTCAGTCCTTTTTAAGAGCTAAGGGTTTGGAACAAAAAGGCTGTTCTCACTGTGAATACTCTCAGCTTCAGCCTCAGCTGCTAGTCACAGATGGCAGGCTACTTCCCAGAGGATAATCAGGACCATGAAGACACAGGCAAACTCGTCTAGAATGTAGGCATTGGAGGAGATGCATGGGCTCAGCTTCCCCAGGTAGGCCACCATGTGAAGTATACAGCCTAAGAGGATGACAAAGAAATACACACAGGCATACATAGAGTTGGGTCTCAGACACTGGTAAATTAATTCCAGGAAAAGGAAAGAATAGATATTCCCCATGTCATTGTGGTGGTCTCTGAGGCAGGCCTCTATCTATGTCTGGGTCACTCCTGTGAAACTGGATGTCTACACGTTTCATAGCATACTTGGAGTTGGCAAATGTCTCCTTCAACAGCCTAGTGTGACCTGTGATGACATGCCCCATATGCATCTTGATGGCTATCAACATGCTGCAGAACAGGAAGGCAAGTAATAAATACTCCATCACCAGACCCAAGGAAGGCATCTCAGGAGTTCAGGAGCCTGCCTACCTTAGCTCCAACTCCCAGACAGGGCAAATGTGGGTAACACCAAAAATGAAACGAATGCCACTTAAAAGACTATGGATGCACATTTAGAAATTTCATACTGAAGCCCATTAATTTCTATGGTTAGTATTAGTTAAGTATCTAAAACAGAGAGTAGTTCACATATTTGATGGAATTTTTATATCTACTCTATGAGTTTCATCCTTTATAATAAATATACTCAGGTCATTCAATTCCCATTTAAAAGCTTCATTCTGAATATATTTCATTACCAGTTTCCCACCAATGGACATATTCTCATTTGTCTACATAAGTACCTATCAAAGTAAGCAACCATATTTGAATGTGAAACCTCAAATGGACTCTCTGGCACAAAGCCATTATTGCTTCCTCACTTCCAGAGATCTATAATTCTATTAAAGAAATTCTTGTTCAGTTCATAATCACTTTTTTCGATCATATCATACTTACATGCATAAAAATATATAGATATATAAGTGATGTGTGTTGTGAGATTCTCAGGATGCATATATTTAAAGGATTTTGCAGCAAAGTTTACGACCTCAAGTGTTTCATTATTGTATTTCATTTTCTTTTTCTAAACTCAAACGTTCATATAGTCAAACAACTTAGAATTCGTATTCTATTTTCTTATCTGTTTACTGTTCACTCTACTTCCAATGCAAGTCATCAGGAAATAAATATTTTATGTGTATTTTATAGATAATAAGTATATAAAATTAATAATTATCTTATAATTATTTACCATTATATTTTATTCAAGCAGGTGTACAACTGTCAAATATTCATGTACTGATCATCCCAAAATGAATTTGTTTCTTAGTATTTTTTCTATTTTTTCTTTAAGATGTCACAGAGTTTTGAAACTAATAATAAAAATAATTTCCATAAAACATCAATAGTTTTTATTTGTAGAATATTTCTGGTACTTAGAATATGTAACAATTATTTATATGATGTACTAGGAATGTTTAAGAAAGGAAATGGAAACATAAGTTAAAACAAGTTTTTTCTTTTGAAATATACAGTATATTATTATTAACTGATATGGTTATGGTTAAATCTCTTATTCAGCTATGTAAGTGTGATGATCTGAATGAGAATACCCCGATAGGTCCATGTATTTGAATACTTAGTTCACAGTTGAAGGAGCTGTTTGAGAAGAATTAGAGGGTGTAGCCTTTTTGGAGGAGGTGTTCTTGAAGCTTCCAAATGACCAAGCCAGGCACAATCTCCATCTCTCTGTAGGCTGCTTGTGGATCAGATGTAAGCTCTCAGCTACTGGTCCAGAGTCATGCCTGCCTGTCTGCTGTCATGCTCCCTGTCATGATGAGCATAGACCAATCCTCTCAAATTTTAAGCAAGCAAATGAAATACTTTCTTTTATAAGTTACTTTGTCCATGGTGTCTTGTCACATCAGTAGGACAGTAAAACAACAAGTTAAACAAAACCATTAGTTATTTGTTCCTTTTTTTGAGGTTAAGATATTTTAATTTTCATTTTACTCTCTTTCTTGCCTTTCCAATTATATTTCATAGTTTTAAATGATTGTTCTGGGACAACAATATATGTCTTTAACATGTCACTAGCCTTAAGATAAAAATTTCCCATTTCAAAAAAAAAAAATTCCCACTTCAGCTACAGTATCAGCTGTTCTCTTTAACTGTTCTCTTTTTAACTGTTCTCTTAGCCCTAATGTTTTTCTTGTAATATATTTTACTACAATAAATGTTTTGAACAACACAGTATATTGTTATTATATTAGGTTTAAATATATGATTATATTCTAAAGTAATTTTGTCACTTAATTTTTCACATAATTTTTATGGTTTAAAAGAATATATATATATATCCCCCATTCCCGCAGCTCTTATTCCCCCTTATATTCCTATCACTATTCTCTCTCAACTTCATTTACTTGCTCTTGTATTTTGTACTCACAGAGTACATTTTGTGTGGCCACAATGTGCATAAATATAGGGCTATCTACTGGAGCATGCACAGACTCTCAGGTCTTGTTTTCTTGAAGAAAACTTATTCTTCCTCCACCAGCAGCAATCAGTTATTAATACCTCCTCAGCTAGGGGTACAGGGTCATAAATTCCTCAGCAACTTATGATTGAATGTTGTCTGGCTTGACCTATGCAGATCTTGTACACCCAGTTACTGTCCCTGAGAGTTTATATGTGCAATAGCTCTCTTAAGTCCAGAAAACATCATTTTGCTGCAGTCGTTTATTATCTCCGGCTCTTATAATCCTCCAATCTTCTGTAATATTCCCTGATCCCAAGGAGGAAGGGGTAGGTATAGATATCCTATTTATGGCTGAGGTCTCAGTCTCTAATTCTCTGCACATGACCGCTTGGTTGTGGGTCTCTGCATTAATAATCATCAACCACAAAAGAAACTTCTCTAATGAGATATGAGAGATACACTAATCTATGTGTATAAAATAATAGCCAGGGTCCAGTTTAATACTAATTTAATTTAGCAAATCATAGTAGGTTCTTTACTAATGCTTACGATCTATCCAGAAATGGGTTCTTGGCTCAATTAAAACTAAAGGTATGTATGGAATATGCTTTAAATCCAATCAAAAAATTGTTGCTTAGTCCTATAACATTCATAACACTCATATACTAGTTGGTTTATTTTTACATACCATATCTTATTATAGCTCACAGGGTTCACAGCTAGGCAAGATTGTCAATTAATTTACTCCCCCAGTAGTATTTATGGAAATTACAAGCCCTTTAGAAGATAGTCCGTAGAGCTGATACTTCCAGTTTGGTACTAGTATGATTACTCCTAGTGCTATGACTCAATGATGTACTGTCTTAGAGGACAAGCAAGAGCAATGGCAGTAACTGGTAATGTTTGGATGGAATACAGGGCACTAAGCTTTTTTTCTGACAATATAAGTTATATGGGAAAAGAGTTATTTTCCCATTATAAATAACTACATTTAAACTCTTTATTATTACATGTATATTTTGGGAAGCTTACACAACAACATGTTTATTTTTGCTTTTGCAAGTCTTTAGTGTTAGTGATCACTCTCTAGATGCCCTCCTTTACCCTGCCTTCTAAGACCACTGCCACTTTATCATCCTTATTCTAAAATTCACCTTTTATCTTTACATTCTATACCTCCCTTGGCATCTAGTCTTGTGGTGTTTGAATGAGAAATGTCCACCACAGACTCAGGTATTTGAACATCAGAACACAGTCAGTCTGCAGTTGGTGGCATAATTTTAAAAAGTGGTACAATCTTGATGAAATATTGCACTGAGTGTAGGTAAGGTTAACCTTTTCAAAAAGCTAATTTATTATTTAGGGTTCTTAAATGTTTCAATCTCCCTTCTAACATGCTGACCAGAGGTAGGAGAGAATGACAGTTAATAGTGGTAGGGCATCTGGACCTTTTTAGATGTAGTTTCTTGGGCCAATTTTACTCTGCATTGTCAGGATACCAGCAGTCCATCCTAATAGCAAACATAAAACAGCAACATGAATCAGTAGCAGCAGCAGAAACAACCAGGCTCCACTGAATTAGAACAAGTCAGGGAAAGCAGCCAGACTCATCCAGAAGACCACAAGAAGATCTCTAGATTGGTTCTTTCTGTGAAGCAAAGAACAGCACCGTGATGTAAACCTTTGAAAGGTGTAATGATTCAAAAGTGTTGTATCCCTGTCTGTGGGCTTCTATTTATCTTCTTTCCAAACTTCAAGCACA
>OU015760.1:39499180-39522559 GCA_907169655.1 Acomys percivali
TCTCTCTCTCTCTCTCTCTCTCTCTCTCTCTCTCTCTCTCTCTCTCTGTCTCTCTGTCTCTCTCCTTCCCCTCCCTCTCTCTCTCTCGCCTTTCCTCCCTCCCTCCTTCCCTTACCTCAGACACATATTCTAAATGTAATTTTAAAAGTAAAACAAATAAAAAAATGAGATGTCATCATATCTTCTCTGGTAGATATTGTCATTTCTGTTATTCTCCCTCATTCTCAATGGGGAATGTGGCAAATGAGGGAGTAGTGTGGGCTTTCAAGGGCTACCTCTTTATTCAATGATTTATTTAGTCTTAGTGACAGTTCAAACTTCAGAGAATACTATAGGGCCAGTCTTCATTAGACACAAGTTTAAACTCCATTATTATAAAACTACTTTCGTCCTTTTTATTTGCCATTATCACCTCCTTTGTCTCTGCTCAAAAGTACATCAACTCAACACTGTTGCAATTAGATAACAAGTTGTCTTTGTCAGATTTATCTTGTAATTTTCAATGTCTTATCAAAACTATGAAGATATCGACTTACTGTATATCTACTATCTACATAAAATAAAGACAATAGATTATGCCAAAGAGTATTGTGCCATTTGATGCAATTAATATAAAGTTATAAAATGAGGCAAATCTTATTACAATAAGATCAATACTTTTATTTGGAATCAGGAATGAGATGGAAATTTAAGTGGTATAAAAATTAATGTCCTCTGTCACAAACAGTTGTTTCAGTTGTGGCTGTAAAAGCATGGATAGAAATACAGCTTAGTAATTTAACAGCCAGTAATTGATTAACTCAGCATTTCTTCTTCTGATAAAACATCACAAATATATGAGGTGAATTATGATCATTCCAAGATCAATGGATTATACTTGGAAAAGACCTTCTGGCTGCATCATAAGACAGAGGAAGATGCCATATTGAGAGATAATGTGACAGTAGAACATGAGAGACATAACTCTTGAATGATTAATTAAATACAAAGAGAGTGACTCAATTACATTCATGAAGTCAAATCTCTCAAGATGTAATCACTACTTAAAAAGGCCAACTACAGTAGGATTGGATTTTTCACAAAACTACTTTAGAGTTCTTAAGCACCTTTACCTCCCTTCCAATCCCCCAGCCTGAGGTAGGAGAGAAAAAAAGGTAATAAAGAAGAAAACAGAGGACATAGACTTTTTTACTTCTGACTGGGCAAAGTCATTGGGTTCCTTTGAGAGACAAAGCCAATCTTGGTAGTCAGCAGCAAATGCAACAGGCATTCCTCCATCAGTCGCCTCCAAACTACACCACTCTCTCTATAAATTCTCTTTTTTATACACACCAGATTCCTCAGAATTCAACTAAGTCCAGCTATCAAAGACCTCACACCACATGAGACAATTATAAGCTGTGGACAAACTAAGCCTGAACTAAAATCCCACATGTTGGATTAAAAGAAAAACATATGTACATAACATAACATAACTGAGTTTACAAAGAAACCAAACCATCCATTACAAACTACTTTCAGGATGCTATCCACATTTCATCATGAGTTTTTTTTTTTTTTTTTTTTTTTTTTTTTTTTTTTTTTTTTTTTTTTTAGGGGACCTTTAAATACAAATATTGAGAAACTGTGATTCTGTATAGATCTATGCCTTCTGGTAGAAAGTATCTAATTGATCTGAATTTTCAATGTTAGTATGTTAGTTTATCACTTCAAATGCACCTTGAATATTTGAGAAGTTGTTTTGTTGAGGTGAGACAATTTCATGTTTAGTTATAAAATCTATTTCTGTGTAATTTAGTCCTCTCTTTTTATTTTCATTATATGAATGTCCAGAGTAAAAATATAACTGGGAATTATTTTCTAATTTGTAAACTAATCAAAGTCTACCCAATTCTCCTTGTCCAAAACTCTCAAATGTACTTTGTTGATTTTTATAAGCCCACTCAAAAATGACCATTGTGGTTTTCAAAACGTAATGAAATACTCCTACCAGTTATAACAAGAATATTCTATTAATAATTTGAGCCTTCCATTGTAATATATTTTAATATGTACTGTCTGATGTTTGCTGTCTTCTAATAGCTATTACTCTTCAACTGTGTCCTGCTTCATTTTCAGCATTACTGTTCTTTTAAGCTCACATTTTTCATTTTAGGAAGACAATTTACAACTTGTTTTCTTGATTTTATCTATTTCTTGTTAAACTTTTAGACCAGTCACATTTGAAAGTTACTTTTGAAAGACCTAGCATAACCTTGAAACAGGTCCTAACTCATTTTGGAGTAAAAAAAAAAAGGTCATATGAAATGAAATATTTAAATAACAAATTACAAAAACTCAGTTATACACAAAACATTCTGAATTATTCTTGGTTGAATGATGTGTTCTTTTTATCTCATTTTAGCTTGTTTTTATAGTTCCTGTTTATCTGCATTCACTTTTTGCAATGGATAACAGCAATCTTTCATCTGGAAAAAATTATTATTCATTTGACAAAGCACCTGAGATTAATAAATGAATGTATTTTCTATTTATCCTGACCATTTATAGCTGTAATCTATCAATTTTATGTATGTATACTATTGCATAGTATTTTTACTATATTTTGATTCATATATTACCTTATCAATTATGCTGCTGAAGCAAAGTTAAGAGAATTATTTTTTACTCCAGAAATAGTACCTTCAAGATCTTTTCTATCCATACATCCTTGTTATGTAAGAATGAGTTTGTCTGAGTTATTTGAGAACCAAACTTATAAGATAACAAAAATATGTATTTTCTATTGCATTTTGTTAGCTCAGATTATTATCCAAAGTCATTGTATCAAATTACATTTTCACTATAGTACATAATGGTTCTAGGTAATCCATTTCTTTATTATATGCTTCATAGTTAAAATTTTCCAATTTATTGGGAAGAAAATAATATTTCAATTTTCATATTAATTCATATTTTCTTTTATTTTTATTTGTGTTTATGTATTTGTTCATGCATGCATGCACGTGCATGTGTGTGTGTGTGTGTGTGTGTGTGTGTGTGTGTGTGTGTTACATATGTGCAGATACCCAAGGAACACATAAGAGGGTGACATATCTCTGGAGTTGAAGTTACAGGGGATTGTGAGCCAACTGATATATGAGCTGGGAAATAATCTCTGGTTCTCTGGAAGCAATCTTAACCACTGATGTATCTGCCCAGCATATTTTCTATTTTCTTGATCAGTAATGAAACTGAATACTTGATTATCTACATTTTCATTCATTGATTTTTCTCCTTTGAAGTCCTCGTTCAACTTATTGCATGTCTGTTTAATGAATTAATTGTTTTGATTTTCCAAATAGTGATATATTGATAAGCAAAACTTTAAATTGTTCACTGTGTTTATTTATAAAAAATAACAGCCAAATAAAACCAATTCATACATTTCCAGAATACAACACACACACAGAAACACATGCACATAATAGCAAATGTTAGATACATATTATCCTCCAATACAGGATAATGATTATGTTTACTCTATGGAAAAATACTTATGATCAGGGAGAGAGTATGTAGGAAGATACAGCAATGTTAATGAAATTATGGCTCTTGAGAAATTGCTTATGCTCTTGTAAATAAAAGCCTCCATCCTGGCTTCTGTAAGTCCAAGTATAACACACTACATCTATTTTTAAATATATTTTATTAATTTATTCATATTACACTTCAATTGTATCCTCCCATTTCCCCCCTTTCTCCCATTTTCCCCTTATTCCTCTTCCCCTATGACTATGACTGAGGGGGATTTCATCCCCCTGTATATGCTCATAGGGTATCAAGTCTCTTCTTGGTGACCTGCTGTCCTTCCTCTGAGTGCCAACAGGTCTCCCCCTCCAGGGGATGTGGTCAAATGTGAGGCACCAGAGTTCGTGTGAAAGTCATACACCACTCCTCACTCAACTGTGGAGAATGTCCTGTCCATTGGCTAGATCTGTGTAGGGGTTCAAAGTTTACTGTACGTAATGTCCTTGGCTGGTGCCACAGTTTGAGCAGGATCCCTGGGCCCAGATCTGCCCATCATAATGTTCTTGTATGTTTCTAGGACCCTTTGAAGCCTTCTATTTTCACATTCTCCCATGCTTCTTTCACCTAGAGTCCCAATAGGATGTCCTTCCCTCTGTCCCATTTTCCTGGTAAGTGAAGACTTTAATGGGACATATCCCTTGGGCTAGTGTCCAGATATAAGTGAGTATATACCATTTGGCTCTTTCTGCTTCTGGGTTAACTCACTCATTATGATCATTTTTAGTTCAATCCATTTGTCCACAAATTTTGGGAATTTCTTGTTTTTAATAGCTGAGTAGTATTCCATAATGTAAATGTACCACAGTTTCTTTATCCATTCTTCTACTGAGGGACACTTAGGCTGTTTCCAGGTTCTGACTATTATGAATAAGGCTGCTATGAACATGGTTGAGCAAATGTTCTTGTTGAACACACCACATCTTAAAAAAAACACGAAAGAAAGAATTAATATGAATGATAAGCAATAATGAGATCGGTAGAAGTGGAAAATAATAACAGAGAGAAATCAAATGTGAACATTACAATACATTGTATATGTATTTGAAAAATATTAATGAAACTATTATATAATTAATATATACTAGTAAAATATTAAGCACAGAATGAATAATTGGGTATGTGATTCTCCATTACTTTAATATTTGTTGAGTATGAATATAAGTATATATTCTACTCCTGAATTAAACTTAAATTTTGGAAAAAATAACACTTTCTGTATATTTGCTGCTATCGAATAGAATGTGTTTGATATTGTATACAGCTTTTTCAGCAGTGATTAAAATATTTATTAAATAATACATAATCTGTAAAATGTGATTCATCAAGTTCAATATTACCTAATTAAAACATTAATCTTGATTTCTCTTTTGAACTGCAGGATTTTTCATTCAGAACTGTAGTGCCTCTTTCGTATTTTTTTAAAAATCATGCTGCTTTTCAGTTTATTCATCATTTTTTTTCAATTACAGTGTGATACTCTGTTCTTTGAAACTTGGATTTCAAATTTTTTCACATATTCTGAATTGGCCAATTTTATATACATACAATGTGGATTAAAGAGATTAATCAGCAAGCCCTCATCATTTCTGTAATGCTGAAGTAGTTACAGCACAGAATGTTACAGGACGCCACACAGATCTACTTGTATCTCATGGGGTGTGCTCCCTGTGTGGTTTATGTCTTCCTCCAGCCCAGGAAAACACCGTGCCCTCTTTCCTCTGACCCCCACCATCTAGTTAGGGATCTTTTAGTCTCTCTAGCTTTTTTCCCCTCCACATTATTGTCTTTTGTAATTTAAATCATTTAAAAAATCCCTTTTAGTCATCTTCATTAGTAATAATAAGCTATCCTCTATCTTACGTTTCTTTTTTCATACACATTTATTTTGTTACACATGCAAAAAACAAACTACATACAACAGGGAGAGAACTATGTGACAATCATGAGTTCTATAAGTGTTACATTCATAGTAATTTGGCTATTTGTATTTGTCAAACAAATGAAATTCAATATCTATCCTATCACATTTCTATCAAGTTAACTTCTTTATCTTGATCTAAAAAGATCTTAGACTGTAACCCACTAAACTTGGTTGTAGAACTAAACTATCTGTTCCTCAACACCCACCAAAGACTTGAGAAAGAGTGAACCAGCAGGGCAGGTTTAACAGCTTCCAACATGAACAAAATGACTGAGACTGTTTACTGACTTAACAGTCACCCAACACTCTCTAAAATGATGGAGTCTCTCATCTTTAGCCTTCTGTCCCAATTTCTCTGCCAGACTTACTCACAAGGCAGGAACTATTGAGGACTTTCTTACCCAGTCTTGGCAGAGTTCAGTCATCGACTCTGCCTGCATCTAAGATGTCTATTTTTAGGCAGAAATCTTTTTGTGGCAGAAATGAGGACATTTTGCCCAATGACTTGTTTGCCACATTTGAAGCCATCTCCATAAGGAGGTCCGTTGATGCTCATGCATCAGGAGTTAACTTGTCTTGTTGTCAAAGAAACTTTAGGATAATAAAAAACATCTTTAAATGCCATATTCTGTGTGTCTCTGAGACTTTTGAAGACCTTGTTTAACTATTTTACCTACTGTATATATAGAGTTATATCTATCTGTTAGACTTAGGATATATATTCTCATGCTAGAATCTAACAGGTATTTGACATGCTCATGTTTCGTATCAATATACTAAATTCTGTACCAGTGACTTAGTCATAACCTTCATTATGAGTAACAAATAAGGTCTTGAGTTAAGGAGTAGGTTCAATCATCTACCTTTTGTTCTATTCTCCTTCTATATTTCTATATCTCCCTTTCTTTCTTTTCAGCTCCTATCTCCTTACCTATGTGCAAGATAAAGGAAAAGAGAGACAACCTTGAGTTCTGTCTAGTTTTTTTCTTTGTATAAAACCGATAAGATCTTATAACCACCTACCGGTGAAAATAAGCATTCATAGACCAAGAGAGGAAACAGAAACCTACACAACCTCTCTTCGAGGAAATGGGACATCATTGTCTTGAGGTTTCTTCAGGTTGAATTGGAGTGTATAATATCTTAGAAGGGACCCCAAAAATGGGGAAATGGTTAAACAAGCCAAGGATTGTATTTGTGATCCACTTTCCAAATGTTGAGAGATTTCAGGCTTAATAAGAGGTTGAAATAGTGGTCCAAATTCGATCTGAAGCTTTCTACAATGCTGTCTGGGAAGCTGTACAAATCTGATGGCTAACAACAACAGAGGCATCTGGGCTGGAGCAAGGAGGATGCAGTATGTCAGAGTCCATCATGCTGAGAGGAATGGATCCTGTCAGGTCTGATCCAGCATCAGTGTCTGGTTATTTTGTTCTGCAAACATAATTTCTCACAAGCATTATACACTTCTAACATTATAATTGTATGAGGTGTGTGGGATGCACAAAACAGTTAAGGCTAGTTCTCTGCTCATTGTATGAGCTGACATAAGGCATCTGCAAATCTTCCTTCATGCCATACTAAGAGTGGCCTCTAATACTAAGTCACAGAGAGTCTCTGGCTAACATGAGGCCTATCTATGCATTTACATTCATATCTCTGCTAATCTCAGAGCTATTCCCATGTAATGGGATTAGGAATATAGTTTACCTGTTTGTTCTCCAGTTTGAATTCTTTACATCTCAATTGCAGCCCCCTCCCTCAAGCCCTCCCAAACTCACACCTCCCTCATCAATTCCCAATCCCATCCCATCCCTCATCCCTTTTCCCTCCCTCCCATAGTCCTTAGAAAGGGGAGTCCTCCTCGCCTGTCTGACTTAGTTTATCTAGTGTTCCCTGTATAACATATGGCCTCTTCCTCTGTTGCCTGGCAGGGTCACCCTACACTCTTAGCATTCTGTCCTGTGTCCAGCTTTGAGTCTCCATATTTATCTCTATCTCCTGCTGGGTGGAGTCTCTCAGAGGACATCTATGTTGAGATAAAATCCACATATAAGTGAGTATATACCATGTGTGTCTCTTTGAATCTGGGTTATCTCAATATGATCATTTCTAATTCCATCCATTTGCCTACAAATTTCAAGAATTCCTCGTTTTTAATAGCTGAGTAGTATTCTATTGTGTAAATGTACCCCAGTTTCTTTATCCATTCTTGTTGAGGGACATTCAGTTGAGGGACATCTTGGTTGTTTCCAGATTCTGGCTATTATGAATAAAGCTGCTATGAACACAGTTGAGCAAATGTCCTTGATGTATGGTGGAGAATCATTCAGATACATGCCCAGGAGGGGTATGTGGTATCACTGGGTCTTGGGGTAGAACTATTCCCATTTTTTTCTTGAGAAAGCACCGTACTGATTTCCAGAGTAGTTGTGCAAGTTTGCACTCCCACCAGCAGTAGAGGAGTGTTCCGCTTTCTCCACATCCTTGCCAGCATGTGTTGTCATTTGAGTTATTGATATTCGCCATTCTGATAGGTGTAAGATGGACTCTCAAGGTCACTTTGATTTGCATTTCCCTAATGGCTTGAGATGTTGAGCATTTCTTTAAGTGTTTCTCAGCCATTCGATATTCCTCTATTGAGAATTCTCTGTTTAGTTCTGTACCCCCATTTTTTTAATTGGATTATTTGGTTTGGTGGTGTTTAACTTTACATATTTTAGATATTAGCCCTTTGTCAGATGTAGGGTTGGTAAAGAGCTTTTCCCAATCTGTAGGTTGTCACTTTGTTCTGTTGACAGTGTCTTCTGCCTTACAGAAGCTTTGCAGCCTCATGAGGTCCCATTTATTAATTGTTGATCTTAGATCCTGAGCTATTGGAGTTCTGTTCAGGCAGTTGTCTCCTGTGCCAATGAGGTCTAGGCTCTTTCCCACTTTTTCTTCTAACAGATTTAGTGTTTCTAGTTTTATGTTGAGGTTTTTAATCTACTTGGACTTTAGTTTCATACAGGGTGATAAATATGGATCTATTTGCATTTTTTACAAGTAGACGTCCAGTTGGACCAGAACCATTTGTTGAAAATACTATCTTTTCTCCATTGTATGGTTTTGGCTTCTTTGTAAAAAATCAAATGACCGTTGGTGTGTGGATATATATTTGGGTCTTCAATTCGATTCCATTGGTCAACTGGCCTATTTCTTTGCTAGTACCATGTTAGTTTTATTACTGTTGTTCTATAGTACAGCTTGAGATCAGGAATGGAGATTCCTCCAGACACTGCAGTTTTTATTACTGTTGCTCTATAGTACAATTTGGTATCTGGGATTGAGATACCTCCAGATGATCTTTCATTGTATAGACTTTTCTCAGCTATTCAGGGCTTTTTGTTTTTGCTTAGTTTTGTTTTGTTTCTCCATATAAAGTTGACCAGGGTTCTTTCATGGTCTGTAAAAACTGTGTTGGCATTTTGATGAGTATTGAATTGAATCTATAATTTGTTTTTTATATAACAGCCATTTTTACTATGTTAATCCTACTGATCTATAAGCATGGGAGATCTTTCCATCTTCTGACATCTTCTTCAATTCTTTTGTCAGAGATGAGTTTTTCTTATAGTCTTTCTCCTGCTTGGTTAGAGTTACATCGAGAACCTTTATGTTTTTGTGGTTATTGTGAAGGATGTTGTTTCACTAATTTATTTCTCAGCCTCTTTGTATTTTGTATACAGGAGGGCTATTGATTTTTTTATCCAGCCACATTGCTGAATGTGTTTATTAGCTGTAAGAGTTCCTTGGTAGATTTTTGGGAATCACTTATGTATACTATCATATCATCTGCTAATACTTATACTTTGGCTTCTTCCTTTCCAATTTGCATCCATTTGATCTCCTTTATTTTTCTTACTGCTTTAGCTGGGACTTAAAGTTATATATTTGGTGAGATAGGGAGAGAGTGGAGAGCCTGATTTCAGTGGAATTAACTTAAGTTTCTTTCCATTTAGTTTTACGTTGGTTACAGGATTGCTTTATATTGTCTTCACTATGTTTAGGTACATGCCTTGTATTTGCAATATCTTAGACTTTTTTAAATATATACCTTTATTTTATTACACATGTGTAAAACAAACTACATACAGTAGGGAGAACCATGTGACAATCATGAGAATACCGAGTACTATATATGTTACATTCATAGTGACTTGGCCATCTGCATTCTTCTCGTTTGAAGTAAGTGTTTTTCCTGTCTTGTTGGGTCTAGATCTCTGAATGAGATTCAATATCTATCTTATCTCAACTCTAATAGCTTAACTTCTTTATCTTGATCTAACACGATCTTGTCCCCTGCCCTGCGAACAAGTCTTGCAGAAATATTAGGCCAGGAAGCTGAAGATGAGGCTCCAAAGTTATACAGTATATTGGGGGACTAGTCAGGAGGTAAACTGTCTTAAGTCAATTTGTACATTTTGAAAACTGCTAACCCACACTGCTGGTTCACTCAGGAATATCTTAGACTTTTAACTTGAATGGGTGTTAGATTTTGTCAAATGCTTTTTCATCATCTAAGGAGATGATCATGTGTTTTTTTATTTCAGTTTATTTATATGATGGATTACATTGATGGATTTCCTTTCACTGAATCTTCTCTGCATGCCTGGGATGAAGCTTAATTAGTCATGGTGAATGATATTTGATGTGTTCTTGGATTCCATTTGTATTTTATTGAGTATTTTTGCATCAATATGCATAAGGGAAATTTTTCTGGAATTCTCTTACTTTGTTGGATCTAAGTGCATTTTAGGTATCAAAGTGACTGTGGCTTTATAGAATGAGTTTGGTAATGTTCCTTCTGCTTCTATTTATTGGAATAGTTTGAAGAGAATTGGTATTAGCTCCTCTCTGAAAGTCTGGTAAAATTCTGCACCTAATCTATCAAGTCCTGGGTTTTATTTTGGTTTGGAGATTTTGATTACTGATTATATTTTATCTTTTCATGGTGTCTTTTATTCTTTGGACGCTTTATGTCATGAACTTTTAATTTAATATTTTATTTGAAAGATGTATTGATTTGTTCAATTACATCTTCTATACCTGATACCCTCTCCTCCATATCTTGTTGTCTGTTTGTGATGCTTACTTCTGTGGTTCTTGCTCTCTTCTCTGAGTTTTTCATCTCCAGGAGTTTCTGAGTGTGTGTTTTTTTAATCTTTCTATTTTCATTTTCAGGTCTTCCACAGTTTTATTCATTTCCTTCATATGTTTAGCTGTATTTTCCTATATTTCATTAAGGGATTTACTCATTTCCTCCTCCTGTTTGATAGATTTTTCTTGTATATCTTTAATGAGTTTATTAATACCCTCTGTAAGGCCTTTATCATATTTAAATGGTTGGGTTAAAAGTCATCTTCTTTTGTTTCTGCTGTTTCAGTGTGTTCATGGTTTGCTTTAGTGAAGCCATATTGCCCTGGTTGGTGTTGATTTTGTTTTTATGCTGGCCTTTAGCCATCTGGTTGCCCTTGCTATTGGCTGATGTTGACAGGACTAGTAGGGGAAGCATGCAGAGACTTGTACCTGATAGTGGTCCTCAAGGAATAGCAGACTGCTCACTTCTCCTCTCATGGGTGGTCCTGGGGACTTGCAGGCCTGAGTGCTCCTCTGCTTTTTGTATCATAGGCTGGTAGTAGAATGGCTGGCTGATCTCTAATGTGCCTGTTCCTGAGGACCTACAGGCTTAAATGATCCTGGGTCCTGCAGGTCTCTTCCAGAGGGAAGGTTATAGAGCTGGCTATTCCTGGAGACCTACGGGTACGGATGATCCTAGGACCTGAAGCTCTCCTCCAAAAGTAAGGTTACTGAGCTCTGCTGGCTATGTCTCCAGGTAGGAAAGAGAAATTTTGAGTAGTCTCTAACCTGGTTTTTCCTGGGGTCTTTGTGCCTCCTTCCAGAGTGCTCTGTATACTATAAATCATTGGATACAGGTTTTAAGAATTACCCATTGGGTTATAACTTAGATTTTAAGTGTACATAAAAGAAATATTTGGATTACATTTTTTAAAAGTGGGCTATTTAATTTTAGGAATAATGTATTATTCTGTCCTGGTCCTTAATGGAATCTAAACTGAATATTTCAATAGACCCTTTGAAAGATAAGGAGGTAATACATTTAGTTTTTTGTATTTTCTTTTTTTAAGGCACACCTCTTTTGGACTCCAACTCAAGTTAAGGGTGTTTCATATTAGACTGTTTTGCTTCTATTCTCTCCAGGGTCTTGAGACAATCTGAGAACCACAGTCAAAGATCATGTCTGTCCATTGTTGTAAACTTGGAATCTAAATGTCTATTTAATTTTTTTTCTCTTGGTTCCAGTTCAGATATGCTTTTTCTTGCCTTCTGAATTATTTGTTACCAGTTTATCTAGTGTTGAATGCAGCCTGAATATTTAAAAATATTTTCCATCATTTTTATTTGTTTGTTTTCACTGGAAATGTTCTGATTACTTAGTTTGTTACAAATCCAAAGGCAATAACTTAAACTTGATGATTTCTGACCTCACTTTGAACTTTGTGGTTGATGCTCTGTTCACTATATTAAAGATTTGTTGTTAGTAAGTGCCATATTTCTGAAAAGAAATAACATGTGCAAGCAAGCAATATAATTGCCCACTTGTGGAAGGTTTGTGAGCCATATGTTCCCATAGTTTATACCTCAGTGCCCTTGGCCTAGGCAGTTTCATTTGACAGGTAAAACACTTTTACTTATATAATAAGTTCAGTTTAAAAAGTTTTCATTGCTTCACTAATTTCTTAGTTTACAATTACAATCCCTTGACAATTACTGAATATTGTTACTTAATGAATGATATTCTAAAATAATAAAAAATTATATTGAATGAGATGCATCAACTATTAACTGTATGAGCCTCTTTAAGACATTTATCGATTTAAGTATGCATTATTTATAGGTATGCAGTTGCTCTTCTCATTACATATATGTGCAATAAATCATGATTTTGTTTTGCTATAAATAAAACTCTTAAGATTACATAACTACTAATACATAGTTATTATTATATTATATGGAATGTGAAATCCTTATAAATAGAAGGGTCTGCTGCTTGTATTTTATAAAGTTAAATATTATATAGCCCGATTTCTTATGTCATCTTAAGCTACAATAGGTAGGTGGATGATTATTTTCCTTTTAATTTTTGGACCCAATGATGAAAGAAACAATGTATGATTTTAATTATTTTAAATTTCTAAAATTTATCTCTGTGTCTTATACAAAGTACACAGTAGACTGGAAATAATTCTTGTTTGGTTGTTAATAAATGATAAATAAGTTAAATAATATACTTATGTCTTACATCATTGAAACACATAGTTGAAGAAATAGTAACTCAGACTAGGGATTTTCATATATTTTACTTTAGTATTTCTTTTCAACTTATATTTGTTAAATGATAACTATTGTAACCACAATAGCCAGATTTTATGTAGATAAGAGAAATGTAAAGAATATTTCCTTGAGCATTAATAGAGAGACATTGATTGGGTAGTAATTCTTCACTATTAAATGAGTCCTATTTAAATTTCTAATGTAGTGTTACTATGGTCAAATTTTAGTCTAGAAAATACTTATGAGAAGACATAACAAATATATTCAAACGTGCAATATTTCTAAGTTTATAAAAATTATCTTTAGTAGTACCCATGAATTTATACTTTGAAACTGGATCATGAAGTAAACTACCCATGTACATAAACTAGTTGGGATGCTGTCCAAGGGATAAGCCATTTCTAGTGTTTCTTTTACTCTTACTGGAAAGAATGGCTTGTTTTTAAGATGACAACTAAGTATCCCACTTATATAAGCAGTAAATTATGTTAGTATGCATATATGGAGAAGAAGAATTATAGCTAGCCATACACTATATACTATTTGAAAATATTTTTTTTATTCTCTGGGACAGAAATCCACATGCTTGATAAGCTACTCAAAATGTGCTACATATCTAACCCTGACAATTGTTTACATTTAATGAAATACCATAATTTTCTGTTATTAAAATAATATATTTAATGTATCATTATACCCATAGAGTAAGGAGATTCTCAACTCTTACTTGAGAAGCCTCTGTGTGCAATCACTGGTGATCAATGAAGAGACTCATAACTGGCCAAGTGTAAAGATATAAAAAATAAGAGGCTGCAGAATGCTCAACTTTAAATAACTATATATATATATATATATATATATATATATATATATATTTCTTCCTCAAAGACTCAGAAATCATTACAAATGATAGAGTTGAAAGAGTTTAAGAGCCAGAAGTCAAGGACCATTATAAAAACAAGCAAGCAAGCAAACAAACAAACATTGAATTCTGGACACACCACAGCAATAACAGATTGGGAAAAGATCTTAACCAACCCTACATCTGACAAAGGTCTAATATCCAAAATATATAAAGAACTCAAGAAATTAAACACCACCAAACCAAATAACCCAATTGAGAAATGGGGCTTGGAACTAAACAGAGAATTCTCAACAGAGGAATATCAAATGGCTGAGAAACACTTAAAGAAATGCTCAACCTCCTTAGTCATCAGGGAAATGCAAATCAAAACAACTCTGAGATTCCATCTTACACCCATCAGAATGGCTAAGATCAAAAACTCAAGCAACACCACATGCTGGTGAGGATGTGGGGAGAGAGGAACACTCCTTCATTGCTGGTGGGAATGCAAACTAGTACAGCCACTTTGGAAATCTATCTGGTGCTAACTCAGAAAATTGGGAATAGGGCTTCCTCAAGACCCAGCTATTCCACTCCTTGGAATATACCCAGAAGATGCACCAGCACACAATAAGAAACTTTGCTCAACCATGTTCATAGCAGCCTTATTCATAATAGCCAGACTATGGAAAAAGCTTAAGTGTCCCTCAGTAGAAGAATGGATAAAGAAACTGTGGTACATTTACACTATGGAATACTACTCAGCTATTAAAAACAAGGAATTCCCTAAATTTGTGGATAAATGGATTGAGCTAGAAATTATCATAATGAGTGAGTTAACCCAGAAGCAGAAAGACTCAAATGGTATATATTGACTTATATCTGCATACTAGCCCAAGGGGCATGTCCCACGAAAGCCTTCCCTTACCAGGAAACTAGGACAGAGGGGAGGACATACTATTGGGACTCTAGATGAGACAACCATGGGGGAATAGCATTGTAGAAGAATCCAGAGGGGCCTAGAAACCTACAAGAAGAACATTATGATAGGCAGATTTGGGCCAAGGGGTCCCGCTCAAACTAAGGCACTAGCCAAGGACAATACAGGCGGTAAAATTTAAACCCCTACCCAGATCTAGCCCATGGACAGGACAGTCTCCACACTTGAGTGGAGAGTGGGATATGACTTTCTCAAGTACTCTGGTGCCTCACATTTCACTATGTCCCCTGGAGGGGGAGACCTAGTGGCACTTAGAGGAAGGACAGCAGGTCACCAAGAAGAGACTTGATACCCTATGAGCATATACAGAGGGAGGTAATCCCTCTCAGGAACAGTCATAGGGGAGGGGAATAAGGGGAAAATGGGAGGGAGGGGAGAATGGGAGGATACAAGGGATGTGATAACCATAGAGATGTAACAAGAATAAATTAATAAAATAAAAAAACAAGTATATCCTTAAACAAAAGGTATGTTTTTTTAATATTTAATGCAAAATTTTTGAATATTATCAACTGAACTTCTAATCAATCTTTTTCACAACTAGAGATGCTTTTTTCTTAAATAAATAATTTTATTTGAATAAAAGCTAAAGAGAATGATGGTGAGATAGGATTAGTGAAAAGGTATACCATGTACCAAGTGAACACTAACAGACAGTAGACAGGGACTAGTGGAACTGTCTTCATGAAGAGCAAGGCTACTTTTACAAAGTAACTTTTCTCCCCCCTACTTTTTTTCCCATATACATTTATTTTATTACACATGCATAAAACAGGGCAAACCATGTGATAATCATGAGTTCTATGTATGTTAAATTCATATTAATTCAGCTATTTGTATTCATCAAACCTGAAGTAAACATCTTTCCTGTCTTGTTGGGTCTAAATTTCTGAATGAAATTCAATATCTGTCCTATTTCATCTTTTTTAACTTAACTCTTTTATCTTGATCTAAATAGATCGTATCCCCTAAACAACTAAACTTGAATATAAAACTATACTATTTGTTCTTGTACACCCCTCAGATACTTGAGAAGGAATAAGATTTAAATTCCTGAGTGAAGCAGCAGTACAGGTTAGCAGTTTCCAAAATGAACAAAATGACTGAGACAGTTTACTCCCTGAACAATCACCCAACATGCATTTTAAAGGATTTGTCCATTTTGTATAGCTGTGCATTAAAAGTCAAAAATAAAAGCTAACAACACATATAAGAATACATCCTAAAATATCTGAGAAAAATAACATTTTGTTGTCAATTTAGATATCTGATCAAGTCGATGAAAATGAACATGTGTTTACAAAATGTGGTCTTTTGAGATGTGGCTGGAAGGCTGTATTACTAAAAAAAGTTCACAGGTTATCTATGACAAGTATGTCTGTTTGTTAATCCAAGGATCTCACTTGCTATCATGTTCCATTCAGACAGTGAATCAAGAGTGTAAACTAAAAAAGTCAGAGATAAGGGACTGTTGGGTGACTATAAATAACTCATCTGACCCTATGGCAATAAAATGACAATAAAGTATTACATATCTATGGGTAGGTCATGATGTTTTCTCTTCATGTCAGATTCTCAGTTTTAGTTTACTTTTCTCATTTGAATATTTCAAAAATAAAAATATAAGAAATTAGCATTTTAACAAAGTATTTCTCATACTATCATGTGTTAGCAAATAACAGAAAAATTTGAAGCCAAAGAGATTAATCATAGAAGAACAAAATACCATAATTAAAATTAATCATAAACTGATCTGGGAGATTATTTTGCAACATAGGCATAATTTGCATATTAGCAAAATGTTATTAAACCCTATATGAATACTAATTGTTAGTATTATTTCTTCCCCCCTCTTTTGTCCTTTAAATTTGAATTCTGTGACAAAGAAGACATGGCACAAAGGAAACTGATATCATACATTAATGAAAGCAAGATTTTCAATGGCAAGATGACAGCAAAGACCTTTATAATAATAATATGTATCATTGTTAAAGAAGGAAGCAATTTTGTGCAGTCTCCTTATCAAGAAGTAGTACCTTCAGAAGCACTCAAGGACACCAGCTGTCCATAAAACATGAAACAATTCAAACATAATCTGTTATTAGTGATTTAAACAGTTCCAGAAATAAAAGTTTAGCTAAACTTGCACCAAATTCACTTGGTACAGCTATTTAAAAAAAGAATCATATTCCTGAAGGCTGAGGTATCATAAGGAACAATTAATGCACTTATTATATACTCATTTTATACTTCACATATATTAGTGGTTGACATATACCTTGAAAATACAACTAATTTTAAAAATTAATTAAAATAACATTAGACCTACAATATGACTCAGTGAGAAAAGGTGCTTTACTCCAATGGCAAGGACCTGATTTCAAGCCCTGTATAACAAAAAATGGAAATTAACAGCTGACTCCTGAACCTGTCCTTTGAACTCACATTCATGAATTGATATAGACAGGCAATGCATGATCACAAACATACACATGCACACATGCATCATATATATACATATGTATATATAATTTATATATATGCTTTTTAAACTGGAATGATTAATAAAGACCTTTGTATTTAGTATTTTAGAAGACTCAGACCAACTTTACAGTACTGACTTGTATTATATCTGTTGCTGTAACCAAATAGCTGGGGATAGCTTATTTACTAACATATATATGTATATCTATATGTATATGAAATAAGATGCCAATATCACTTTACAGTAATCTAGTCTCATAATAATTAAATTCATCCATTCAAGAGCTTCCATCATTAATTTACTTAGAGTTTCTACAGTCTCAATATGTTTCTACAAAAGGACTTAAATCACAAAATGAGTTTGGTAGAGATAAACCATATAGAAAGTAAATATACTTCCAAGTAGTACATCATTAAAATAATGTGGAAATTATTACAGGAATGCATAGAAAGAAGAAAGAATTGCTTTTCACCACCAAAGTTATCTAAGGAAGCCTTATATTTAAGAAAGTAATACATTTGAGATAACCTTGAAAGATGAATGGGGAAATCGACTGAAAAATGGGGAAAGAAAAGAAACTACTCAACAGAGCCATAGTGAATAATAAAGTCACATTATGTTTAACTATATTTTTTACTTTATGAATAATCTGGTGATACTAGAAGGCAACAAATAATATGTTGTTTCTAAGCTGAAACAGAACTTGCAAAATAGATTCATTTTAGATTTTTTTTTACAGGAAACCAAAATTTTAAGCAAAGAACAATATATAAACAACTTGTTTATCAGTGTTGAAAATAAACTTAATAAGAGGCACCAAGTATCCAACATATATGAACAGCAGGACAGCAGTCAGAGTAGAGCAACAGACAGGCCTATGGTTGACCCCCAAATCCCAAATATCTGCCTTTCCCAGGCCAGACAAAAGCCTACCATGTGGGGAGCTCATGGGTCCAACACCAGGTCACCTAGATAAACTCTGGGAAAACTCTTGGGCTCCCATTGGCTCAGCCTCAGCTTCAGGCCTTCTAGTACCTGGGCAGGTCAGCTCTACTTACTCTTACTGAGTGGAGGCTTTCCAGATACTACAGAGTACTTCATACTCATTAACAACAACAAAAAAAATCACTAAGATGACATCTCAAATTTTGAACATTTATGCTCCAAATACAAGAGCACTCATATTCTTAAAAGAAATATTACTAAAGTTTAAATAAAACATTGATCCCCATACATTAATAGTGGGAGACTTTAACACCCCACTCTACCAATGGACAGGTTATTGAGACAGAAAATAAACAGAGAAATAATGACACTAACAGAAGCCATGAATCAAATGGACATCTACAGAACTTTTTACCCCAACATAAAAGACTATACCTTCTTCTCAGCACATCATGGAACTTTCTCTAAAATTGACCATATATATTGTCACAAAGTCAGTCTCAACAGACACAAGAAAATTAAAATAACTCCTTGTATCTCATCAGATCACCATGGATTAAAGGTAGATTTCAACAACAGAAACAAGAGAAAACAAACAAACGCAAGGAAACTAAAGAACTCTTTACTCAATGAATACTGGGTCATGGAAGAAATAAAGAAATTAAAGAAACTCTAGAATTCAGTGAAAATGACAGCACAACATCCCATGTAACAGAACACCTGAAAGATCTAGAAGAACAAGAAGGAGACACACTCAAGAGGAGTGGACCACTGGAAATAATCAAACACAAGGCTGAAATCAATAGATCAGAAACAAAGAAAGCATTCAAAGAATCAACTAAACCAAAAATTGGTTCTATGAGAATATACACAAGATAGACAAACCCTTAGACAACTAACCAAAAGACAAAGATAGAATATCCAAATTAACCAAATCGGAAAGGACAAGGGAGACATAAGAAAAGGTGTCTAACTTCCTGAACAGAACACCAACAGCCCAGGCCTTAATGTCAACAATTAATAAATGGGACCTCATGAGGCTGAAAAGCTTCTGTAAGGCTGGAGACACTGTCAAGAGAACAAAGTGACAACCTACAGACTGGGAAAAGATCTTCACCAACCCTACATCTGACAAAGGTCTAATATCTAAAATATATAAAGAACTCAAGAAATTAAACACCACCAAACCAAATAACCCAACTGAGAAATGGGGCTTGGAACTAAACAGAGAATTCTCAACAGAGGAACATCAAATGGCTGAGAAACACTTAAAGAAATGCTCAACCTCCTTAGTCATCAGGGAAATGCAAATCAAAACAACTCTGAGATTCCATCTTACACCCATCAGAATGGTTAAGATCAAAAACTCAAGCGACACCACATGCTGGAGAGGATGTGGGGAGAGAGGAACACTCCTTCATTGCAGGTGGGAATGCAAACTAGTACAGCCACTTTGGAAATCTATCTGGTGCTATCTCAGAAAACTGGGAATAGGGCTTCCTCAAGACCCAGCTATTCCACTCCTTGGAATATACCCAGAAGATGCACCAGCACCCAACAAGAAACTTTGCTCAACCATGTTCATAGCAGCCTTATTCATAATAGCCAGACCATGGAAACAGCTTAAGTGTCCCTCAGTAGAAGAATGGATAAAGAAACTGTGGTACATATACACTATGGAATACTACTCAGCTATTAAAAACAAGGAATTCTCGAAATCTATGGATAAATGGATTGTGCTAGAAATGATCATAATGAGTGAATTAATACAGAAGCAGAAAGACTCAAATGGTATATATTGACTTATATCTGCATACTAGTCCAAGGGGCATGCCCCACGAAAGCTTTCCCTTACCAGGAAACTGGGACAGAGGGGAGGGAATCCTTTTGGGACTCTAGATGAGAAAAGCATGGGAATAGCAAAGTAGAAGGATCCAGAGGGTCCTAGAAAACTACAAGTAGAATGTTATGATAGGCAGATTTGGGCCCAGGGGTCCCGCTCAAACTAAGGCACCAGCCAAGGACAATACAGGCGGTAAAATTTAAACCCCTACCCAGCCAATGATCAGAACATTCTTCACAGTTGAGTGGAGAGTGGGATATGACTTTCTCACGTACTCTGGTGCCTCATATTTGACCATGTCCCCTGGAGGGGGAGACCTGGTGGCAATCAGAGGAAGTATAGCCTGTTACCAAGAAAAGACTTGATACCCTATGAGCATATACAGGGTGAGGTAATCTCCCTCAGGAACAGTCATAGGGGAGGGGAATAAGAAGAAAATGGGAGGGAGGGAAGAATGGGAGGATACAAGGAATGGGATAACCATTGAGATGTAACAAGAATAAATTACTAAAAAATAAATAATTAAATAATTAAAGAAAAAGAAAAAACTGGTAAAGGAAAAAAAATAAAAGAAATGAAAAAGTGTCTAAGAAATCCAAAGTGTCATCATTTCTTACTTCAAAATCCTATATACCACAAATTTTGAAAATCTAAATGATAAGAACAATTTTCTTGATAAATTCCACTTAACAAAATCAAATAAAGATTAGATAGACAGTTTAAACTATCTCATAATCCTTGAGGAAATAGAACCAGCCATCGAAAGTCTCCCAACAAAACAAAAGCCCAGGACCATATGGCTTCAGTATAGAATTCTACCAGACCTTCTAACACCAATGCTCCAAACACTGTTGCACAAAACAGAAACAGAAGAAACATTACCAAACTCACTCTATGAATCCACAATCATCCTGGTAACTAAACCACACAAAGACCCACCAAAGAAAGAGAACTTCAGACCAATATACCTTATGAACATTGATGTAAAATTACTCAATAAAATATTTCCAAAATCTCTCCAAAAACACATCAAAAATATTGTCCATCATGACCAAGTAGGCTTCATCCCAGACACGCAAGGGTGGTTCAATATATGGAAATCCATCAGTGTAATTCCTCATATTAAAAAAAAACTTAAAGGAAGAAAAAAAAAAACAGATGATCATCTCCTTAGGTGCAAAATAATCATGTGTCAAAATCCAATACCCACACATGTTAAAAGTCTTGAAGAGACCAGGGATACTGGGCACATATCTAGACATAGTAAAAGCAATATACAGCAGGCCTATAACCAACATCAAACTAAAGAGACAAAAAACTTAAATCAATTCTACTGAAATCAGGGACATGACAAGGCTGTCCACTCTCTCTCTGTATCTTTTCAATATAGTACTTGAAGTCCTAGATTGAGTAGTAACACAACTAAAGGAGATAAAGGGGATTCAAATTGGAAATGAAGATGTCAAAGTATCATTATTTGTGAATGATGTGATAGTATATGTAAGTGACCACAAAAATTTTACCAAGGAACTCCTACAGCTGATAAACACCTTCAACCTAGTTGTTGAAAAAAAAAATCAACTCAAAAAGTCAGTATCTCTCCTGTATACAAAAGACAAATTGGCTAAGAAGGAAATTAGAGAAAAAAAACACCCTTTTCAATTGCCACAAAAAATATAAAATATCCTGGTGTTACTCTAACCAAACAATTGGAAGATTTGTATGAAAAAAAAAAAAGCTTCAAGTATCTGAAGAAAGAATTAGGAAAAGATATCAGAAGATGGAACGATATCCCATGATCATGGATCAGTAGGATTCACATAATTAAAAATGGCTATCCAAAAGCAATCTATAGATTCAATGCAATTTCCATAAAAAGCCAGCACAGTTCTTTACTGACCTTGAAATAACAATTATATAATTCATATGGAAAAACTAAACTCAGAATAGCCAAAACAATCCAGTACAATAAAAGGTCTTCTAGAGGTATCTCCATCCCTGATCTCAAACTGTACTCTAGAGTAAGTTATAAAAACTACTTACTATTGGCATATAAACAAATTGTTGAATCAATGGTATTGAATCAAAGACTCAGAAAAAAAAAAACCCACACACCTATGGACACTTGAATTTTGACAAAGAAGCCAAAACCATACAATGGAAGAAATATAGCCTCTTGAACAAATGGTGCTGGTCTAACTAGGTGTCTATATGTAGAAAAATGAAAATAGATCCCTATTTATCATCCTGCAAAAAACTCAAATCCAGGGGGATTAAAGACATCAGCATAAAACCAGGCACAATAAATCTTTTAGAAAAAAAAAGTGAGGAAGATCCTCGAACTCATTGACACCTGAAATAATTCCCTGAATAAAACACCAAAATTCAGGCTTTAAGATCAACACTTAATAAATGAAACTGAATAGAATCTGTATAGCAAAGAGTATTGTCAACAGAACAAAATGATAGTCCACAGACTGGGAAAAGATCTCCGTGAACCCTACATCCGACAAAGGGCTAACCTCCAAAATATATAAAGACCTCAAGATATTAAAGACCACCAAACCAAATAAGCCAATTGAAAAATGAGGTACAGAGCTAAACAGTGACTTCTCAACATGGCTGGGAAATACCTTAAGAAATGCTCAACATCCTAAATCATCAGGGAAATGCAAATCTAATGACTCTGAGATTCTATCTTACATCTGTCAGAACGGACAAGATGAAAAACTCAAGTGACAGCACATGCTGGCAAGGATGTGCAGAAAGGGGAACACTCCATTGCTGGTGGGCGTGCAAACTTTTAGAACCAATTTGTAAATCAATCTGGCAGTTTCTCAGAAAACTGGGAATAGCTCTACCTCAAGACCCAGCTATACCACTCCTGAGCATATACCTGAAAGATGTTCCACCATACAATAAGGAAATTTGATCAAATATGTTTATAGAAGCTTTATTCATAATAGCCAGAATCTGGAAACAACCTAGATGTCCCTCAGTCAAAGAATTAATAAAGAAATTATGACACATTTACACAATGGAATACTGCTCAGCTATTTAAATAAAGGAAATATTGAAATTTGCAGGCTAATGGATTGAACAAGCAAAGATCACCCTGAGTGAGTTCACCTTGACCTAGAAAGAGATACATGGTATATATTCACTTATAAGTATATATTAGCCACATAAGACCACACTACAATCCACAAACCTAAAGAATCTAAATAACAAGGAAGACCCTGGAGAGGATTCAGAAGGGCCACAAGAATAGACCCTGGAAGTGCTTGACTGGAGAGAAAAGAATGGGAGTCTACCTTAGAGGACCTCCACCCAACAGGAAATGGAATCAGGTGCTGAGTTTCACAGCCAAACTTTG
>OU015760.1:39522569-39599133 GCA_907169655.1 Acomys percivali
AGCACCTAACACTATTTTGTTAACTAATGATGTAAGTGTGCTATGATTCAAATTGCAAAGGACTACCATATTCTAATTTAAACTAGATTGATGTGGTGGGCTGAATAAAGGACTCCAATGATTTTGTTTTATTATCTTTGGAAGCTGTATTTGCAGAAAAGGAATCTTCATATGCAGTTAAGTTAAAGACGATGAGACAAGGAGATGTTCTTGGTTTATCTTGCTGGGATATGTATGTACATACAAATATCCTTTCATAGAAAGGCAGGAAATGAGTTAATATAGAGAGAAGGTGGTGTGGTGACTATGGAAAAATGATATAATAAGCATAGAAAAGAATATATTGCTAGTTACCAAAAACTGTAGGAGACAAAACCTGGATTTTTCTTAAGAGTCTTCACAGGGAGTATCACATAGTCAGGATTTTGTTATATTAGTAATAAATCTGATTTTAGACTTCTAGGCACTGAAACTGTGAGAGAATAAATTTTTGTTGTTTTAAACAATCAAATTTGTTGTAATTTATTATGAAAACAAGTCTTAATTTTGTATATTTTCACAAATCTACCCAAGGGCTCAATGAGTCCATTTATTCTCTAGAATAGATGAGAAACTTCTCAAGATACAAAATTATGTTTATTTATATATATTTTTAAATAAAATGCTAACAAATATTTTAAGCATATTTCCAATTACTAAGTTTACATCTAGCCTATAATTTTCTGGTAAGTTTACTCCCAGTATAATATGTTGTATCTCTCTATAGACTATGCAGACTGCAAATCAACACCAACTTTACTTTTTTATGCATTATCTAGCTATCTGAGATATCTGGGAGTGTAGTATATCATAAGTCCTCTGAGCTTTGACTTAGGCTCACCTAGTAGTTCTTGAGTCTGAAATATACTTAGTTCTTAGAAAAGTCAAATAAAAAACAACTTGCTTGACTATTATAGGTAATTTTCAGACCATTGCTTGTCTATATAGATGACTTCAAAACTTTCAATAGGAGTCACTTATTTCAGCTCTGTTCTTAGTGCCACGTTTTGTCAATGCATAAGTGCAGACAGATAGATAATATACCAGTTTTTCATTATCAATTGAATAATATGGAATGTGATTATACTTGCCATATATATATATATATCAACTAATATAAAAATCAGTCTCAGTTATGAATAGTTATATAGTTAGATAGGTGTGTTTAAATAGATAATATATTTATCCAAGCAATACCATAGTATGCAACATTATCCTTGAATTTTGTGCTCAAATTTTGTTAGATATCTTTCCTTTTGACAATATGCATATTTTCTTCATGCACTGTAATGGGCAGATGGCATGTTTATGTAATAATTATCTAGACCATTTTTTAGTTTATGAACATTTTAATACTTAGGTGTTAGTCTTAAATTTAAAAGCAATGCAATGAACATCCTATAGCAAGTGTCATTTTGTATTTGTGTGGATTTATCTTCAGAGTTAATTATGTAAATTGTAATTACTGGATTTAAGGGGATACACATATAAAAATTTAAATATAACTTTAAAAGAATAATGTGTCCAAATTTATGCTAGATATAAATGATTGTTTCCAGTTTCCAATGGGAAAGCTCCATAGTTTTTTACTATAAACATATGTTGTTAAAAAGGAAATGTAGGAGCCTGTCACAGTGGTACATAAATGTATTTTCAGCATTCAACTAAATCAAAACAAAACAAAACATAGGACTATATAGTTTTAATGCAGAATTCTACTGGACTTTCAAATAGTTAATGCCAAAACTCCTTAAATTATTTCTCATAATAAAGCAGAAGGAACATTGCCCAATTCATTTAATGAGGCTATAGTCGCCTGATGCATAAACAACATAAAGACTCAACAAAGAAGGAGAATTACAGATCAATTTTCACTGTAAACGTAGATGTAAAACTACTCAATAAAATAGTTGCAAACCTAATCTAAAAATATGTCAAAAAGATAATCTTCCATGACCAAGAAGGCTTCATCTCAAATACACAAGGAAGGTCTATCATATAAAATCAATAAAAGTAACCCATCATATAAATAAAATGAAAGGAAAACCACATAATCATCTCATTAGATTCAGCAAATGTCTTTAACAAAAGCATACTCTCCTTTATAATAAAAGTACAGCAGAGAGCCAGATGTGGTGGCATGTTCCTCTAATCCCATCAGTCTGGAGGCAAAGGCAGGTGGATCTCTGAGTTTAAGACCAGCCTGGTCTACAGCGTGAGTTGCTGGACATATAGTACTACAAAGTGAAACCCTGACTCAACAACAAACAAAAAGTCCTGGAGAGATTAGGAATACAGTGAACAGGCAACAACACAATGAAGACAGGTTACAGCAAGCCCATAGCCATTATCAACTTAAATGGAGAGAAACTCATAGAAATTTTCCACTAAAATCAGGGGAAAAATAAACAAGGTTTTCTTCTCTTAATATATCTATTCGATGTCATACTTGAAGTCTTGGCAAGAGCAATAAGCAACTAGACGACATCAAAGGGGTTAAATTGGAGAGGAATAAATCAAAATGTCTCTATTTGTACATAAGCTAGTAAACATAAGTAACTATAAATATTTGACCAATAATTCCTATTGGTCCAAAGTAGCTGGATATAAGATAAACTCAGAAAAAAAATCAGTAGCCCTCCTATATACAAATGGCAAGTGAACTCAAAAAGAAATCAGGGAAATAACACCTTTCAAAATAACCTTAACTACTATAAAATATTTTGATTAAGTCTCTATCAAGTGTCCAACACTGATGCAATGTTTCTTTTTGCTTTATCTTATTTTATTAAGTTTTATTGCTATCTATTAGAAACCTGTTCTTTCCCAGAGAGAGACAGAAAGGGGATGAATCAGGATAGGAAACAAAGTGAGGTAGAATTGTTAGTAGACAGAAGGGAATCTGTAATCAGGATATATTCATGTAAAAGACTATTTCTAATAAAGGAAAATAAATGAAATGTAACTTTTGTTTCCAAGGTGCTTTAGAAAAACAAAATCATAAAATCTAAAAAGACATTTTGTACAATGCATATGGGAAGCCATGCTAAATTCTGCCATGTAAGAAATCCCATGCTTAGACTGAAAGCTGCCACCTTCCAGTTGCTGAGCTCTGCCAGGAGGAGTTCTTTGTGTTCCAGGCCTTCTTTGGACTATTTACCTTTGAAAGAAAAGGGAAGTCCCTACTGAGAAATACCTAGAGGGTTAAGGAAATCCTTTCAGGGAGCTACTCAGTAATAGAAAGTTCTTACTGGGAGCTATTCATGCTATTGTGTTCTTCTTGCCTTGGGAGCTAGGGAGAGAGGGATCAGAATAGATTCTATTGACCTTACTATATAAAGTCTTACTCGTCTGCATTAAACAGAGTCTTGATCAGAAATTTCCAGACCTGACTTGTTACCTCTCACATCTCTGTAGCCCACTTTCAATCGAACCCTGGTTCAATTCGTCCTGCAGGCCAGGACATGTCAACTGCAGGGGCAGCTTATGTATTTTTGAGAACTAGAAGATGTTATTATTCTTTTGTACTAATCCTTTAGTCTAGTTTCTTTCAAACTTTTGATATGTATCTCTATTCCTCATAAAAATATAGATTTTGATTCTGTGTTTCCTAGAGTAGAATGAACTGTATTTCTAATCATTTGCCAAGTGGTATGAACATTCTTTGGGATCACAGATTTAGGCAACTTTTATGGACAAGAAGTTGAATTCAAAGGTTGAAGTCACCATGGTATTACATATAAATTCCTTGGGGAGCACTGTAGTAGATGAGACATAATCTGTGGACTCATTGTACCATTAACACAGTATACATTATATATAATATTGAATGATATAACAACCAGAAGTAGATGATAAAGCTAACTGTGGTTGCCATGTATTTATGTAATATATAGCCAAATAGGTACATTGGGCACAGAGTGGCTTGCCTTTGCAGTGGACCAAAACAGGAGTAAGACTTGGGATACTCCATATTCTCTATGAGATCATTTAAACAGTCTCACATATATTAGCCTTTAGAATGACTATATTTATGTTTGATAATTTAAAAAATGTTAAATTTTATAGTAGATTGGGTATCCCTTTTGTTGGTTATGTTTCTTAAGCTCTCACAAAGCTGATGTTCAGATGTCAGCTCTCACTGTGGTTTATCACAAATGCAAGGACAGTTCTGTTCTAAGAAATAATTGAGTGTTAAGAAAATTCCAACTTATCCAATTGCAACACCAAGTGTCCTAGAATGTTTTAATTTCCTCAAATTCTTTGTCACATAGTGGTACTGTTGGCCCTTTCACAGCACTACAGTGTACTTTTTCCAAGTAAGGATTGAGGAAAATTATTTGCAACTTAATGAAAATTTTAGTTTTTGTCTCCTTTCGTTTCCTTTCCTCCCTTCCTTCTTTACCCCTTTCACTCTCTCCCTCTTTCCTGTCTTTCATTTAGTGATATTGAAAGTCAACCCAAGACATTGTTCTTTTCTCTGCCTCAGCCAATTCTGCTTATAAGGAATTTCATTTGATCAGTCAGGTTCCCTGAGGACAATCTTGCTTTTGCTTACTATTTGTAAACATATCATCAAAAGCATCTTACTGTGTCAAATAGTTAGTGATATCCCATTATCTTTGCCATATTCTATGTTTTAGAAGCAAGTCACAGTTTCTGTTCATTGTGCTAGAAGAGCAGAGTACAGGAAACTAAACATGGAAACTAAAGAATAACAATGTTGCTGTTTAGTTTAGAATGTCTACACCATAAAATATAGCAACCTGGACATGTGAATATATTTAATATATATGTTTTCTAAAATCATACATGATTAGAACCAAGTGTTTCAATAGTGTGATAAAGAGATAACTGAATTCCTTGTTCATTTTAAGACTATTTAAGTTAGCCATAATATGAAAGCAATCTAAGATTTCATCAATGGAGTCATGGGTAAAATAAATATGGTATATATATATATATATAAATGAGATATTAAGCACACATAAACTAAGGAAATTCTGTAACTCACAACTGAATGGATAAATATAAATTATATTGTGTTAAATTATGTAAAGAAGGAAAAAATAAAAATATTACATAACCTTATTTGCATGTGGATTCTAAAATTGGCAAATTCCTAAGAGTAGAAAAGGAAACTAAGGCTATCAATGTTTATAAATTGGGGATGTAGAAGCTGAGAAGGGAGACAGGTTGAATAAGAAACACAAAGTTGTATATAGCATAGGTAAACATTTTAAAATCCTTTGCATGGCATTGTTATTGTTCATTTGTGTCACAATTAGTAATATATGTTTATACATTGATAAGAGAATGTTCTAACTACAATATTATGAGTATATATGATGATGGATATGTTAATAAACATGGTATAATTAATAATTGTGAAATATATATCAAGTATAATACTTTTGCATATAAAATATATTTCATTATTTTCTTTTTAAATATACATATGAACAAAATTTCTAAAATTAGCACAATAAATTAAGAAAGCATAAAGAAAGGCATAATGACATACTTCTGTGATCCCATCATGAATGAGGTGTAGGCTGGGGAATTATTAGATCAAGATCATCTTCGACTACAGAGATAGAACATGTTTCAAAATTGAACAAGAAGCACAAAGCTTCAGTAAGAGGAAGACACATTGTCAATGATAAGATTGTATGATTATAAATAAAGGAAATAATTTATACTAAAATAGACAAAGCTCTCAAGATAAACATCTTAACAACACATATCATAATAATAACTTTTCTACTGATGTCTAAAAACCATAAAGTCCTCACTGTATAAGAGCACAGCACACTAATATAATAGCAATAATCTGAAGCATTGGAATAAAATACAAATTATTAGTAGAATATTAAGTTTAGTATTCTGTCAACATTTGATTAAAAGTATTTTTATTAAAATGAAATTTCACACATTTTGAGGGCAAATCACTGTATGACACTACTAAATACTGAAAATGTTAATTAGCATTATTTTTCTTCTTCTCTTTTTGTTTTTTTGTTTTTCAAGACAGGGTTTCTCCATGTTAGCCTTGGTGTCCTGAACTTACTTTGTAGACCAGGCTGGCTTCAAACTCACAGCAATCTGCCTGCCTCTTCCTCAACTGCTGGAATTAAAGGTGTATGCCACCACACCCAGCTGTTAGTTAGCATTAATTTTTGAGAAAAATCTATGCTATTAAATATATATTATTATAAAGAGGAAGAAAATTATTTTTGATATGCCAGAGAATAGCATACATTAGAAGACAGGGGCAGGTCATTTTGTACTTAGTATATGCTAATCTTTTGGAATCAAATTAACAAAGCAATTAAATGAAATTGCTTCTGGTAGAATAGGTACAAGCAATAGTAGGTTTGTCAACTGGTTGTGATCTGTAAATAGAATTACTATTTTGGGCAGATAGTTAGATTACTTGAGCTCATATAATCCCCTTTTCATTGTTTTTTTCGTATGACCCCTTTGCCTTATAATCTTTATCAGAAAATTTTTATTGGGTTATCTTTGTATAATACAAAATTGTTTGAGACAGTGTCAGGATTCTATATCCTTTAGTCTAATTTTGTATTTAATAGATTTTCTCAAACCACAGATAAATGATAAAGCTACATTTGGGAATGCTCCAAGTATTGCAGTGTCCTTATATGGATCAAGAGAGAAAAAATAATTTGTAAATAATCCTTTAAGGGAAGTCATATTGCCTTTTCTTTGTAACAAGAGCATGAGAAAGCAGGGAAATGAGGAGAAAATGGAATGTTCTTGCATAGCAATTTTGAATGTGAATTTTGGTCATTTCCTACTTTTGTTGTACTGCTAAGAAGGCAGCCTTACCATATGAGAAAATAATGTAGTTAAATCTAAAATATGTTCTTGATAATTTGGAACTTTATGGGCACCTTTTACAAAAGTTTTGGCAAGAGTATAGGAATCCAGTTTCCAACATCTGGGTTTTGTTTGTTTGTTTGTTTTTTTGTTTTTTTTGGTATTACAATTAAAGAATTTGGCCTTTTAAGTTATTTACTGGCAAACATCCTTAGTGTTCATTATCCCGTTTTCTACACTTCTGCCATTATCTCCAACTCCTTGCCTCCCTAATCTCCCTCCTTATTACTATTATTTTTCTCTTCATGCCCCTCTGTTCTACTATCCCTTTTCCTTAATATCTTTCTTCCCCCTACCCACCAATAGCTCCTTTCTGGTTTTTCTGGATTCTACAGGTAATCCAAATTAAACAATAATTCAAAGATTTAATGCTATAATCCACATATGAACGAGAACATGTGACATTTGTCTCTCTTGGTCTGGGTTTCCTCACTCAATGTAATGTATTATAGTACTATCCTTCTATCTACAAGTTTAATAATATCAATTTTATAGCTCAATAATTATCTATTGTATGGATCGTGTTCTCACTGTCTATTTACCTGTTAATGGGTATCTATAGTGTTTCCATGTCTTAATTATTGTGAATAGAGCAGCTATGGCCATGGATAAGCATGTCTGCAGTGGGAGATATTTGCATAAATATCCAGGAGAGGTGTAGCAAGTTTGTGTGGTAGTTCCTTAGAAACTGCCAAGCTGTTAACCATAGTGGTTGCACCAGTTTTCACTCACACCAACAGTGCATGGAGGTTTCCTGTCTGCACATCCTTTCAAGCATTTATATATACGATTATGTGAAAAAGTTTAAGAGTAGGTGACCTAAGGAAAGGATAATGTTCCTCCAGAAGCCAAATGTTAAAGAATAAAAATCCCAATATCAGGTGTAAGATATCTCCTCTAATCTTGTTAGCTAGAGATTTCCTAGGGACGCCCCCCAAATAAAGGCTATTTGTGTTGCTTTTGGATGTCCAACAGGATTTTATGGTATGACCACATACTTTGGTCACAGGACATTGAAAAATCAAATTGTTACTGACAAGAAAGTCTTCTCTTTTCTGGCTAGTACCAGAAAGTGCAGTGTAGGTTGAGTATGGGGAAAAGTAATCAGGACTTGTACCCAGCCATGAAACTGTTAATTACACTAAAATTCAGAGTGGTAAAATATGCCCATTGGTGCAATTATGTTATGAATGTTACGGCAGTAACAAACTGCCTTTTGAATGGATTTAAGGCCCACTCCATGTGTAGAAACACATTCTAGGTACTGCAAATCTGACCAAATTCTTAAAGGCACCAATACTAGCAATATTCTGCTAAATGGACATAGAATCAAATTACTCTCTAAATTTATGTTTCTATACACATAGATTAGTGCAGCTCCATGAACTCATCAGAGAAATTTCTTTGTGTAGTGCACAGTGGTTAACACAGAAACTCACAACTAATCAAAGTGCAGAGAATGCATATGAGTTGAGTACTCAACAGCAAATGAGACACTCTGCTGTCCCCAAGACTCAGCAGCTATCACAGAAGGAAAGACTGTAAGATCCAAATGAACAAAATAATATCTTCTGGACACAACGGAGCTGCTGTTAAACTTATGAACTCACAGAAGCTGTGTTGTCTATACAAGCCAGTCAACTTTCTGGAATAGGCTCATGAGGCTCATGAGTCCCCAGTCCTAGCTGAGGAATTATTGAACCACTTCTCAGGGAGGAAAAGTCAGTTTTCTTTAAGGGTGTGGCCCTGGTAGGTTGACTTGGGCTATTAAAACAAATGAAGACAAACATTGGGAAGGATTAGGAAATTGGGAGTATATATGTAGGAGTTATGGGAGGAATGTGGTATAAAAATGAATGAGAAACAGAATTCTCAAGGAATTAATAAAATATTATATTAGTGAGTACTTATTTCTAGCATGGATATTATATATATTAATGTATTTTCTGTACTTTTGTTCTTTTTCTCATTCTATCATAGATGGCACACATTTGTTGTTACACATTGAGGCACTTTTGGAAACAATTGAAGACTATACATACATAAAAACATTATCTCCCTTTATAACTTTCAAAAGTTCAAGAGAATCTCCATATTGAGAATATTAACACTGAATAACATTGTATTTGTCCTTATTTGTTTCTTTGTTTTCTTGTTGGTTGGTGCTGGAAAGAAGTGACAATCAAACCTAGTACTTTCAGACCATGCAAAACAAACGTTCTACCACTAAATATTTCCTGGCCCTTATGTCAAATTTTCTCATTTTTATTTTTTGCTTTTTTATCTATGCAGAACAAATTGCTGCACCAAGGTAAGTCTTAATTTCACTTAGTAATATCTTTATGAATCTATATAGTATTAAATCCATATAGCTTATATTATCATGTGATGAAAGCTTAATGATATTACTGATTTACACAGGGTTTTGTTGTTGTTATTAAACATTAGTGAATTGTGTAAGTTTTAGTTTTATACTAAACATAATCAAAGCTTTCAGACTTTCTTGCTTTTTAACATTGTTAAGGTTAATTAAATTAAAAGTCAGACTATTTTATTAATATTACCAACATTTGGAAAATTAGTCAGCTACATTTAATTTCTTCAAAGCAATTCAAATTCAAGCATTTAAATAGCCAGGTGCAGTGGCACACACCTATAATCCCAGCACTTGGGAGGCAGAGGCAGGTGGATCTTTGTGAGTTAGAGGCCAGCCTGGTCTACAAAGCAAGTCTAGGACAGCCAAAATAACAGAGAAACCCATCTCAAAAAAACTAAAATAAAAAATATATAACATATATATATATATAAATAAAAAGTTAATATAGACTATAATATAGAATACTTTTTATCAAAGCAGTGTTTTCTATGTATCTTCATAATCTCTGAGATTCTGGAATACTACAAGTGCATAAAACTCACTTTCATAAATTCATTTTCTGAACTATGTAAGTTCAAAATTCCTTGACCATGATTTTCTGTCTTAACTTTTATAAAGTATGTAGGCCTGGTTACTTGGAATTTAGTGATAAAGAGTAATACTTAGTATTAAGATTAGAAAGATGTGGTTGGGCTAAAGAAATTGTTCAATGGCTTATGTACATACAACTTTTGCAGAGAACCAGAGTTCAGTTCCCTGTTCCTATGTCAGGAAGCTCCCAAGCACCCACAACTCCAGTTCCAACAGATCTTATATCTTCTTCTGACCTCCATTGGCCTCTTAATACAGGAACATATAACCCCACACATGCCACTATCACACACACACACATACACACACACACGCACACATATATATATAACTAAAAGTTAAAATAAATATTATTTTATTTATTTTTTTTAATTTTATTAATTTATTCATATTACATCTCAATAGTTATCCCATCCCTTGTATCCCCCATTCTTCCCTCCCTCCCATTTTCCCCTTACTTCCCTCCCCTATGACTGTTCCTGAGGGGGATTACCTCCCCCTGTATATGCTCATAGGGTATTAAGTCTCTTATTTAAAAAAAAAAACAAAGCTTGTAGTTAGTTGATATTAGTTTATCAGGAATCTTATGTAATGGAAGAGAACGTAGCTCAGTGACTGAGTATAGTCTTAGCATTTATCAGATTATATATTCAATCCTTATCACATACACTTCAAACAATAATGAAGCAACAGATTTCAACAAAGACAGGATTATAGATGAGGATGTGATGTAAGGAGAATAATTGGAGAGATGATACAAAATAAGATGAGCATAAATAGAAACTGATGGACTCCAGATTATCTAAGATTGATACAGTGCAATATATATAGAGAGACAAATTATTTTAGGTGGAAAACCAAAGATATTAATAAATATACATCAAGTCTCAGAGAAGTGATATAACTTGCAGAAGGTCAAAGTGCCAAAATGAGATTCTTAAAGCCCATCCATGTGCCACCTTAGCTTATGTGTCTCCTAACTCATTCTATGCCATCTTGTGTTATCTATCTGAGTTTTTATAAATGGTGAGGATGAAATTTGTATGGCAGGAATTACAGTAGTTTAGAATCAGGCTGGGAGATGGCTAAGTGCTAAAGTGTTTGCCAAGTAACCTGAGGACCAGAGTTCAGATCCCCAAAACTCATGTAAAATGCAGGGTTTGAATTTTCATGGCTTAACCTATACAAACACCTGTGTCCCTACACATGAAAACATTCATATATATGCACACACTACACAACGCACACACAACACACACATGTAGAAAAAAGTTTGGAAGAGTCATTCTGGATTTACATTTTCCTTGATAATATGCATTTTCAGATAAATAATAACATTCTATTACTACATTAGATACTTTCTAGACATCTTGAGAGTCTGTAAACACTATGCTGAGCAGAAATATAATTTTTTTTTGTATTAAAGTTAAAATAAAATAAAGTCTGAAGTTATGTCAAAAAATAAGGTTTAATGACCCAGGAAGTCAAGAACAAGTCAAAATTCTAGGTATCTTATCTCTACGAACTGTTTTAAGAACACAGACTGTTTTAGGTACTACTAAAATTTATGTAGCTGTTCTGTCATCATAGAGTACTTGATATTATAAATATAATTCAAATAGAATGCTTTGCTTTATCACTTCTGATATATAAACAAAGAAAATTTTCACATGATTTAGAAAGATTTTTTTTAAACTGCGCACAAACGTTTATTAAGGGAAGGGGGTCAGTCCTTCTTGGCCACTGCCTTCCTCATGGCTGCCAGCACCAGCACGTTGCTGAGCTCCTCCTGCTTCCTCTTGGCCCGGATGTGCGTGCCCACCCTCTTCTTGATGAACTTGAGCGGGCACTTGTCCTTGGACACCTTGAGCAGCTTCATGGCGCTCCGCTCATAGAGCACGAAGAGGCACAACTCTCTGATCATGTCCCACATGAACTTGGTGTCCTTGGTGAGGTGCCCGCGGCGCCGGCTGTGCATTGGCTTGCTGACATTCTTTGTCTCCTTGTGGCCCTTTTGAGGCCCACGGCGCTGGGTAGTGCAAGGCCATGGCTGCTGCTCTCTCATGGCAGCCGCGACAGGAAGCTAGAAAGAAATTTTTATTTAATGGACAAAGTAGATTTCATTGTCTATTGGTAACAGTAATAATTAGAATAACAAGCAAATTTCAAATGGTAACAAAAGATACAAACACATAAAGGGCATTATCATTTGCATATATAATTGTTGGAAGTTGGTCTGATGTAATGTGATGGTAATTACTGACTGCCAAAGGCTGCTTGCTGCCTTAAGGAGCACATTCTCATATACCCTAAAATGATGTCTCTAACCTTACCTTAAAAAAGTATTCTTAGCCGGGAGTGGTGGCGCACACCTTTAATCCCAGCACTCGGGAGGCAGAGGTGGGCGGATCGCTGTGATTTCGAGGCCAGCCTGGTCTACAAAGTGAGTTCAGGACAGCCAAGGCTAACACAGAGAGACCCTGTCTCGAAAAACAAAACAAAACAAAAAAGTGTTCTTGACCAATAAAAAGCCGATAACTGGGCAGGGCTGGAAGAAGGTATGCATACCAAAGGTTATAGGCTTGGGCAGTGAAGGATCATGGAAAGGAGAAAGGACAGCAGAGGAAGAGGAGAAGGAAGGAGGCCATTGCCATGGGATAGGTGGATAAAGAAGCACAGTGCTGGTATGGATGGAGGGTTTAAATTAACAACAACATATAATAAAGAAACAATCTTTACATAGGGTACTATAAGAATATATACATATTTCTAAACTATACTCTGATATTTTTCATTTAATACTCATAAAATATTCAAACTATTTTTCCTAAAATATAGAAAGTCTTAATATAATGAAAATATTTGAAAATGCATTGACATACTCTCTTATTCAATAAAGTATGCTCCATTAGTTGAAGAATACAAGACAATAATAATAATAATAATAGTTGCTAATTTAAACTATATACCCACAGATACTTAAAATCACATATTTACATATAAACATATAACAAGTAATATAAAATTTATGTTAAAAATCAATGTATAATATATAATAAACAAAAGATAATCTATTTACTCATATATGTTTACAACAAAGTAAAATATTCAATGGCAATAGAATTATATTTTATATAATACATATTATATAATACATTGATGAATGTCATGTGTGTGATTACATATATCTATATATTCAGTATAATATGTAATATAAAAATATATAATTCAATATATAATACATATGTAATGCACTTGTTATATACATAATATGATATGCAAATGTCAGCACATTTTATATATTTTTAATTTTGCATTTATCATTTCATAGTGCTTATATATGTTTTATTTATAAGCCATATTTTAAAATGATGATGGTATTTTCCTCACACTTACTTTGACATTGTAGTAAATATTTAAATGTCAGGTAAAATTCAAAAAATTCTTACTATCAAAATTTTATAAATTATGAATAGTTATATACTATACATGTTTACTCTTTTAATATTTTAAAAAATGTTTCTGAGGAGATTAAACAAAAACAAGCTATCGAAGTACCAATTGCCTACTGTGTGGTTTATGGAGGTAATCTCACTGAAACGCCCATCAATCATCAAGGAAATATGCCATTATAATTCTTTACAAATGGATTATAATTACCTAGATAATTATCTTTTCCAAATTCTTGCCAGGATTTCAACCCAAGTATATTTACTTCTATTGTTTGCACTATCTTAGCACAATTTATGTGGCATATATTTTTATATGAAGAATAATTGGTAATATACCTTTCCCAAGATAGACATAAACTAATTATATGAAGCTACTAAAGTAAATCATTTCTAAAACTGTGCCAAATTTGTGAATCAATGCAGAATCTTACATGATCTTATGCCCCCAGCAATTAAACTTAGTTCTTTGTTATTTGCCCAAGAAGAATTTTCTTAATTTGTGAGTTTTGTCTTTCATCTGTAGTTTGCAGTAATTAGTAGTATGCTATAGATTCTCCTATTTATTACCTTGAATCATTACCATTCCATATTATGAAGAGGAATCTCATAGATTCATATCAAATCCAAACTTTCTAACCTTGTGTTTTCATCATTATATAAGATTGATATTGAAGGTGGTTTTGAAAACTATCCAACCTTGTAATAGAAGGTTATTTTAGGAAGGTACGCTGTATTAATCCCAGCATGGGTTATTGATGCTAACATCAGGGAATGGGGAAATTTAGGTAGGCATGACCTTAAGATAAAATGACCCTTCTGCTGCAAAGGGAATACCCTCATGCAGCTCTTGCTTTAGGGATAATTATTGTGCAAGATGAATGATCTCAGTATCCCTATACCTCATACCAAGCTTCCATGCACTGTATTACCCTTTCTAGAAAAGCAGAATAATATAAAATATCACAGTGTAAAGCCTGGGAATTATATGAACATTTTCAATAAATTAAGCAGAAACTACTGCCATTCATTCACTTATACTATTTTTTCCTGTCAAAAATGAGGGTCATTTAGAATCTTTCCTCAATTCCGTTGTTCACTTTGCAATATCTTGTTTTTCAGACTTTCTTTGGGAAAATTAAGAATTACAATAAGGCATGTTCTGCTATTGCTTTGCTATTCCAAAATCTGATATCTATGCACTTAAACTGATCAATTAATAACTGAAATTGTTATATATGCTGAACATGTTTCTTTTGAAAATTAAAGTTTAAATACTTTATCAGTTTATATTAAATTAACTGAAATATTTTTTCAGAGGTACATCTCTCCTTTTTACTTCTTTATTTGCCCTGAGAATTTGAGGTAATATTCTCACATCAGCTTCTATTTGTAATGAACCAGCATGTAAGAAAAGGAGTCACACCGTGTAGCACTGTAGGTTCCTTACACATTTTGCCATTTTAAGAAAAACATTAATTGTAACAAATTATCCTAGAAATGTCATTTTTCAGATGTAAATGAAAATCTACCACTGAAGAAGCCAAAAGCAGCTGAAGCCTCTCCACTGCCACCATGTGCACACATGTGTGTATTTGTGTATGTGTGTGTTCTGATGAACAATAGAGTGATCATCAAGAGGAGATTACAAGTCAATGAGCCTAATATTGAAAAATTAAGTCTAAAGGAACATACATGGCAAATATGGCTTGAACCATAATCCCACAACAGTACATAAAAAAAACTAATTTCCTGAATCAATTCTAGTGCACCAAATGCTTCTGCCTAGGGCCAATGACTCTATTCCCAAGACTTATTAACATCTATCCTTTCTATGTTCTTTGGTAATGTATCTTACAGTAAAAAGGTACAGCATTCTATTGATTTTATGCAGTTAATTTTAATGGTTACCTAAATTTACTTTAAAAAAAAAAACCAATAACCTTAGCTAGAAGAGAAATTCAGTATTATCCTAGGTACTTATCAAAGTCTTTTGTAAATGGTAAACAATATAAAATTTGGTAACAGTAAAGTAGAGCAAAACCATTAAATTATAAAGAAAAATAAGATGGTAGAATAAAAATACCATAAATTGTAATATTAATAGCCATCAGAATAGATGTCAGACTGCTTTTAAAATACATATGTAAGAATTTAGCATGTGATAAAGCACAAGAAAAGAAAATATTGACAAAGATAGCGAAAGCAAATTAGGCATAGTCTAACTCCAAAGCCAATAGTATTTTACTGTAACCCAAAGCCAATGTTAGCCATCTTAGTCCATAAATATTATTTCCTGAATTAATCGTAAATAAAATAAAATTTAAGGCAAGTAGGAAATTTTGTGATAATTAAAGTGATAATTAGGGAACTGAAGAATTGGCTCGCTGGTTAAAGCACTTACTGCTTTCTCAGATGACCTGAGTTCTGTTTCTAGCACACACAGTCACTCACAGGTTCCTATAACTCCAGCTATCAGAGATCCAATGCGCTGGTCTCCTCAGGTAAATGAACTAACTTTTACATACCCATACAGAGATCACATGCATACATATAGTGAAAAATAAAAATCAGTATTAAAATTAAAGAGATAACTTAGCTTAAATTCATTTTTCTAAGTAAGTATATACCTAAAATATAATTACAAAAGTATATTATAACTCATGAAAGATGAATTAATTTGTTTTTATCCTTAGGGATTTTAACAAACCTCTTTTTGATATGTGAAGTTGCAAATAAAGAAATTCAATTATATAAAATATCTGGGGAAAAGTTCTCAAACAGCTTGACTAATTGAGAAAATACAGATTTTCCATCTGATATTAAAAGAAATGCATTATTCTATGAAACTAAGGAAAAATATTATGAATCAATGATTTATTGTGAGAAGAGCAAATATCATCCAATTAAAGAATAGATACTGTATTCGTCTACTCTGATCCCAATAAAATTTAGATGTTCATAATAAAGTGGTATAAATTCCTACACATTAGAAACTGAGACACACAATAGAAATTCTTTGTTTTGGTCATTTTTCTTTTTCTTTAAATTCTTTTGTTTTTAATTTATTCACTTTGTATTCCAATTATAGCCCCTACATCATCTCCTCCTGGTCCCACTCTCCCTTTCTCATGTCCCTTGCCCCTCCCCTAGTCCTCAGAAGGAGAAGCCCCCCTCCCCTACCACCTGACCTTAGCCTATCAGAGTTTCTCTGTGTACATTTGGCTGTCCTGGACTTGCTTTGTATGCCAGGCTGGCCTTAAACTCACAAAGATCCATCTGCCTCTATCTCCTGAGTGCTGGATTAAAGGTATGCATCACTATGCCTGGTCGCATTAAAAATTCTTAATGAAAATTTTAGAAACAACAGAAATAAGAAGTAAAAGAAATATTGCACACCAAATCCACAGACAATTATAAAAATTGGCACAGGAAGGACATTTAAAACATCAGAATGTTTTAAAGTTCCACCTCTTTGCCTGCAAATTTCAAGACTTCCTTGTTTTTAATAGCTGAGTAATTTTCCACTTTGTAAATGTACCCAGATTCTTTATCCATTCTTCAGTTGTGGGACATCTAGGTTGTTTCCAGATTCTAGCTATTTATGAATAAACCTGCTATGAATATAGTTGAGCAAATTTCCACGTTGTATGGTGGAGCATCTTTTGGGTATATGCCCAGGAGTGGTACAGCTGAGTCTTGAGGTAGTACTATTCCTAATTTTTTGAGGAGTTCCAGATTGATTTCCAAAGTGGTTGTCAAATTTGGACTCCTACAACCAATGGGTGAGTGTTCCCCTTTCTCCACATCCTCACCAGTATGTGCTGTCACTTGAGTTATTGATCTTAGCTATTCTGATGGGAGCAAGACTGAATCTCAGGGTCATTTTGATTTGCATTTACCTGATAACTAAGGGCATTAGCATTCCTCTAAGTATTTCTTGACCATTGTTATTCATCTCTTGAGAATCCTGTTTATCTCTGTACCCCATTTTTTTAATGGGATAATTTGGTTTCTTGGTTGTAAGCATAAGGTTATTATGTAGCTTAAATGATGATTTCTGTATCCCCCCATATCTGGTTGCAATCCTTGTTCTGATAATCTCTTGTTTTAGTGTTTTGTAAACACTGCTCCGCAGTTGTCCCCTGTATGCCAATAAACCATTTTACAGCCAATCAATGAGCAAGGGAGACTAGTGCTGGACTTCCTGCCAGCCAGGGGAAGAGGAGTTAGTGAAGGAAGTAGAGAATTAGAAGAGAATTTATCCATGGGTAGAGGTCCAACGAAGATCAGGAGGAAGGAGCTGGAGCATAGGAATGCTACAAATTGCAAGTATCACTGTAATGTTTTCTGGGAGTATGACAAACTAGAACAGAAGGTTAAGAACAGAGTTAAACTGCTCAGACTGTGTTGCAAAGCTTTGTGTTATAAAAGAATCTCAATTATTTGTCTGATAGCCAGGTTAAGAAATAAGAAAAGAGAAACAAATACTGTTTTATAAAACCAACTTCAACAGCTGGTGTTTAATTTCTTGAGTTCTTTTCTATTTTTGATATTAGCCCTTTGTCAAATGGAGGTTTGATGAAGACAATTTCCAGTCTGTAAGCTATTGTTTTGTTTTGATGACAGTGTCCTTTGCCTTACAGATGCTATTCAGTTTCATGAAGTCCCATTTATTAATTGTTGATCTTAAAGCCTGAGTTATTGATGTTCTGTTCAGAAAGTTGTCTCCTGTGCCAATGAGTTCAAGGCTCTTCCTCATTTCTAAAATATTTAGCATTTCTGGTTTTATGTTGAGGTCTTTAATCCACTTGGACTTACATTTTGTGTAGGGTGACAAAAATGGGTCTATTAAACTTTTTTCGGTATTAAGACATCCAGTTAGACCAGCAACATTTGTTGAAGATGCTATCTTTTTTTTTTAACGTGGTTTTGACTTCTTAGTCAAAATTCAAATGTCCATAGGTGTGTGGATTTATTTATTGGCCTTTGATTTCATTCCATTTCTGTATCAGTACCATGCAGTTTTTATTACTGTTGTTCTATAGTACAGCTTGACATCAGTAATGGAGATTCTTCCAGAAGATCTTTTATTGTACAGAAAGACACACATAGTATATACTCACTTATAAGTGTATATTAGCCCAATGTAGATGTCCTCTGAGAGACTCCATCCACTGTGGGATTGGGACAGATGATGGGACTCACAGCCTGACTCCAGGTTGAGTACTGAGAATAGTATGGAAGAGTTGAGGGATGAAAGGACCCAGAAGGGTCAGGAGCTCCACAAGGATACCATCAAGGCCAGTGGATCTGGACCAAGGTGGGAGGAGGGCTGTACAAGCTAATGCATCAATGAAGGACAATGTGTGCAGAGAACCTTGACCCCCTGGTCAGATGCATCCAATGGACAACTCATACTCCAAGGTTGGGGAATAGGTTGGACCTGCTTCTGATGTGAACTCTGGTGCCCATGATTTGATCACTTCTCCTTTACTGAGTAGCCTTGCAGGCACATAGAGGAAGGTGATGCAGGCTATCCTAATGAGCCCTGATAGGCTGAGGTCAGATGGTAGGGGAGGAGGGCCCCCCTTTCAGAGGTCTAGGTAGGAGAGGAATAGGACAGAAGAGGGAAAGAGGATAGTAATGGGAAGATGCAAATGAGGGGATAACAGTCAATATGTAATATGAATAAATTATAAAAAAATTTTAAAAATCTGTATGCATACTATAAAAGACAGCAGAAGAAGTCAGCTGATTGTAATAGCTAATTAAATGAAAAAACTAAAAAGAAAACATTTTTAGTTTTTTAGAAATAAAGTTAGTTCTTAAAGAAACAGCAGATTATGAACTTCTTCAACACTGATAAGAAAAAAGAGATGTTTTATATTTTTATTGTGTTGCTGTGATAAAACACTCTGGCCAAAAACAACTTAGAGGAAGAAAGAGTTTATTTTAGTGTATTGGTAAATATCTATCATTACAGGAAATCAGGCCATGACCTTAAGCAGAAAATTGAAATAGAAATTATGGAGAAAAGCTCATTCTTAGTTTTTGTTTTTCAATGCATGTCTTTTATTGTCCCAAAAGACACTGAAAACCATTCTTATAAAAAAGGACCTTGACTCTGGTGCTCTGCAATTTGGTTCCTACTCATCAGCCTGATACACAGTTCCTTTTTCAGACACGTAGATGCCATCCAAAAATATTCTGATATCCTTGTTGTTAACTGTTGTGTCTTGCTGAATCAAAGATGCTGACTTTGAAACAAGTTCATTATCATTTCTGTCAAGGTTTAGTTAATCTTTTCTTTTTTTCTAGAGAGACAGAACAAGCAACATTTGACCTCATCTGGATGTTGTGGATATATTTTTTATCCCTAAAATTTCAGATTTCAGCCAAAGATCTACTCTCCCAGACAATGACGTCGATGGGGAAGTGATCATAACAAAGACCTCACCCTGAAATGGAATCCGAGGTTAACACTCTAAACCATGAGATGTACATGATTGCACATGATGCAGACAATGGCCAGTTCCTTTTTTGTTGTCCCACCATTTTTCAACTGAAGCCTTTAATTTTTCATTCCAAGGAAATTCTACAACCCTCTGGAGGCTTCCTCTGTTCTTTTTCACAATGGCTGTGTGATCCTTCACAGTGATGGGGACACTTTCTGAAATGTCGATAATTCCATTGCTGAGAATGATCTTTATTCTTGATGTAAATGGGACAAAGGGTTAACTAGCTTTCTTTTTTTTAATTTTAAATATTTATTATAATTTATTCAGAATACATTCTGATTGTCATCCCCTCAGTTGTATCTTCCCGTTCCCACCATCCCTCCTTCTTCCATTCTATTTCCCTGCTCTAGACCTCTTACGGGGGGGGTGGCAGGCGGCTTCCTCCACTACCTTCTGACCACAGTCTATCAGGGATCTTCAGGATAGCCTGCATCCCATCCCTCTGTGTTCTTGCAAAGCAGCCTGGCAAAGCAGAAGTGATCAAATAGTGGACACTAGAGTTCAGATCAGAGGTAGTCCCCACTCAGGCCCCCATAACCATGTGGAGAATGAGCTGTCCATTAGCTCCCTCTGAACAAGGGTTCTAGGTTCTCTGTATACATTGTCCTTGGCTGGTGCATCAGTTTGTGCAGGCCTCCCCTGGGTCCAGATCCAACTTGATGGTTTCCCTGTGTAGCTCCTGACCTTTCTAGGTCCTTCCATCCCCCTACTCAGTGCTGTGGACAGAGTCTGGATGAGAGTCCCAGCATCTATCCAGCTCTGAGACTTGTTCTTACACATTTCAGAATGGTGAAGACTAAAAACTGAAGTGACAGCCCATGTTGGTAAGGATGCAGAGAAAGGGGAACACTCTTCCAATCTAGTGGGAGTGCTAACTTGTACATTCTCTTTGGAAATAAATCTGGCACTTTCTCAGAAAATTGGGAATAGTGCTTCCTCAATACCCAGTTATACCACTCCTGGCCATTATCCAAAAGACGCTCCACCATACAACGACGACATTTACTCAACTATGTTCATAGCAGCTTTATTCATAATAGTCAGAATCTGGAAACAACCTAGATATCCCGCAACTGAAGAATGAATAAAGAAACTGTGGTACATTTACACAATGGAATGATACTCAACTATTTTTTCAAAAAAGGAAATCTTGAAATTTGCAGGCAAATGGATGGAGCTAGAAAAGATCATCCTGAATGAGGTAACACAGACCCAGAAATACATGCTTGTTATATTTGCACTTACAAGCCCAAAATAGGTGTCCTCTGAGAGATTCCACCCAGCTTTCTTATATAGTCCAGAGCCACTAGCTTAAGAAGGGTGCTGCCTAGAGTGGACAGGCCCTTCCTACCACAATTTAAAACATTCCCACAGAGACGATTCTACTGGCCAATCAGAATTTGTCAATCTCTCAATTGAGAATTCCTTCTCAGGTAACTTCTGGCTTGATCAAACTGAATCTTAAAGCTATTGCAAACAGCATGTCTAACAAAATGAAACCTACAAAGGATGTGTACTTATAATCAAAGTTAATCTTCAATCACTCTTCACCATTTTTAGACAGTATAATGAGCCTATGTTAAATGCAGACCTTTTATATTGCTATTAGGTGGAACAAGTCAATGAAAACCCTCGAAGAACTCTAGGAGAGAATTAAGTATGTTTGTGGTTTTCCTTACACTCTCTTAAGTCCTTTACTGATGCTTTGCTCCTTGTTAATTCCACAAGGTTCATTCAATATCATTCTGCATTTGAATTTTAGCAAAAATTGTGATGGGTGTGTGGGTGATTCTATTCTTGCGCGTATCAACACTCCAATAAAACTGGTATTTGAGTTGTTATTAAGAGCAATTGGGCATGGTTTGAAAATGCTTGCATCAGGAAAGAGCAAATTAAGTTTAGAAAGGATTATTACTTTTTTCCCTCCAAGTGCAACTCCTAAAGTAAGAAAGTCAAATTTTTCTCTTCTCTCTGATTTTTCTGTGTGATGAGGCAAAATTAAATTGTTTCTAAAAATAAGGCTTTGTCTTAGGGTTTAGCTAATTCTCTGGGTGACTGCATGCAAAAGAGGATGTGTATACCAACATGCCCTAAATATCCACACACAATCCTAAAACTATTTGTGAATAAGTAACAGTTCAAAATTCAACTGAAAGTATAATCTTATCTGGATAATTTTAATATTTTCAAACTTGGAGAAATGAAGCGATCTATAGATGCATACTTTTAGTTGTAGCACTACTCCACTCTACTTATGGGAATATTATTATTGCTGAGTGTACTGTTCATGTGTACAGGATGAACTAGAATGTTGCTGGATTGCTCTATGGACTTTGGTTTTGCTTATTCATGCACATGAGTGTCTTACATTTTTGTCCAATGCTCAGATTCTGTATTTCTCATTCTTCAATGGGTTAGCCAGAACACTTGCCATAGTCACCACAGAAGGCAAACAGAAATGTGAAAGAGTTAAGGACATTTTCATCACACCTATTTCTGGTAAATCACATGTCCAAATCTAGTGCTAAAGAAGGGAACTATTGCAACTTGTGGATTCAGGAACAGCAAACAACTGGGACTGATGCAGTAATCTACCAGAGAAATTTTGGTCAGCCATTATTCTCAACATTGGCCTTTGACTAATAAATCCAATTTTCATAACTTCACATCCATTCTTCTTTCCTGTAATAATTCAAATATATCCCTTCTTACGTCAGGCCTTTGATGGCACTCCTCTTCCCAATGCCTGAGAGAATTTCACCAGTTTCGGGCCAACAAGATTGATAGATTATCTATTTCTACTTTTTGATGCATTATTTCATTTTTGTAATCTGGATTATTATTGCAAATAAATATGCCTCCACAAAAAAGTGTTATGCTTCAAAGTCAAGGATATCTTTTAGAAAAAAACTTCAATTTCCTATAAACATTAACTTGATAGATGTTCAATAAATAATTGCTAGTTTTAATGTACTTGTTACTTATGACATTATCACAAATCTTTCTTCCATAATAAGTACAAGGTAAAAAGGGAATGAATAAAACGTAGATTTTTTTTGAGGCAGTACAGAATACATATTAGCTTAAAAATAAAGCCCTCAATTAAATTTCTATTTTATTTGATGGAACACTTTGTTAATTGACCTAAAAGAAAATTCTTTAAAGCATAGAAAAACTCAAGTAACAGATGCTGTTCTAAAGCAAAGGTTTTCAATTCTGGCTTCATACTAGAATCAGGAGGACAATTTCTTCAAACAGTATTCATGCCCGAGAACAATTAGATCAGTATCTCTGAAGGTAGAACAGAGACACTCATATTGTAACCATCCATAGATAATTTAATGAGATGACGATATTGATGGCAGGTGCTTTAAAGTCTTTTAAAATGCCAACAAGAAAGTTCAGAAATTGAGCAACACACCTGGAAGCAGTACACGGATGTTAACTTGGATATTACTAAACAACTCTGACAGGTGAAACAGTATCCTAATTAATTGGCCTTCCTAAGTCCATTATGGTACTTCACCTGGCAGTAGTTTTAAAACACAGGTTTTGGAAATGCTGAATTTCAGTTATTACAAAGTGTTTCCTAGATGCTGGCCAAGCAAACTTACACCTTTACTTATATTGTGATATAAAATTGATTTGATATCACTGGGATGCAGATCTCCTGATGAGAACTGACAAAGACCAGCTGAGGCTTTAGTTAAATGATGTGTGAGAACTCCTAGGACCAGACAATTGGAAACTAATGAGATGATAAAGGCTTTCTGGTATGTGAGTTGATCAGCTTCCTGCTGAGACCCTTGCCTGTAGAATAGAACTCTCTGGCTCATGGCCCTCTTTTACAGCTTATGAGCAATCAGGACTAGTCCAGGCCAAATGTTATATTCCATGAAGGGTTATACCTTCTCATTTCAGAGATGAAGTCAGCAAGGAGCCTGATCCAGTAAGTATGGCTTCCATTATGAACTAATATACATTTTAATGCAAAGAGTAGTTTCATATTCATGTTAATATAGTGGCACTGAAATGGTTCATGACAGAATTTAAGAAGCCAATATTGTGGATTGTATGAATAGCTCATCAAAGGAATACCTGCTATGAATGTAACATTTTTATAATTCCTGATTGTTTCATGGTTCTTCTTGCTGTAGGTAGATTATGGTATATACGTGTAATGATATAAATGTGTATGTAAAACAATTTTAAAATCAGACAAAAAATGCTTGTATGAATCCCTGAGTTTAATCCTCAGTACTGCATAAGTGAAGTGAGCTGGTGCACACTCGTAATTCCAGGGCTGGGGAGACAGAGGCAGGAGGATCAGTTCAATTTTATATTCAGATACACAGCAAGTTCAAGGCCAGTCTAGGATGCCCATGACTACAAATATATTTATTTTAAAAGCTAAAACTAAACACTGTATGTAGAATTTGCCCCCCTGAAATGCACAAATATTTAACAATGTACCCTTACTTTTTGTTTCCAAGGAGGCTCCATACTGATCCATTTCTGGGTTTCCTAGAAAAAAAAAGCAGTTGAAAATTTATATTTGGGGTGCATCAGCTCTAACAGTTATTCCTAAAAAATATTATATGACCATCGGTGTTTGTACAAAGGAGGTAAAAATAAATGACGATATGTTCAAAAATTTAAAAAAAAATAGAGTACCGGCTTACCTTATTGTGTGTGAGGTCTTCAATTCACTCTTTTACACTGAAACCAAAAGACAAGACATGCCTGTAATTCCAGCATTTGGTCAGTGGAAGCGAGAGAATAAGGAATTCAAAGTTATCTTTGTTTACATAACAAGTTTGAGACCTGCCCTGGCTACATGAACCTTTGATTCAAAAGACTATGAACAACAAACAAATATGTAGTGTTAGATCACAGATTCAGACTTCCTGGCAAGGAACCAAATATTTTGCCTCTTAAATACGCTGATTTTGACTAAGTCTTTTACTTATTAGCATTACCAATCTCGTTGTTGGCTACCATTTGTAAATAACACATTTGTTAGCCGGGTAGTGGTGGCACACACCTTTAATCCCAGCACTCAAGAAGCAGAGGCAGGCGAATCACTGAGTTCGAGGCCAGCCTGGTCCACAAAGTTAGTCCAGGACAGCCAAAGCAACACAGAGAAACCCTTTCTCAACAAACAAACAGATAAAAACAAATAGCATAGTTGTTATGATGAGGAAATTTATGGCTAAGGCTGTATTTATAGTCAGAGTAAAATTAGACAAAGACTTATATATAAAAAGATTAATTGACCTTTGCAGTTTCAAATCCAAGAAATTTAAAATACAATAAAAAATTACCTGGGAATGGAATATGTTGGTGAAGGTGTTAATATGATCAAAAGATTATAAATTTATTAACTTGTGATACAGTCAACAGCACATATTTAGACTAGCCTAAAAAACTAGTATCAAAAGTAGTTCAAATTTTTCATCATCAAATACGTGTAGAAACTGTGACAAACCAGCTATGTGTGAGATCATCATTACATAGATTAAAAAGTAAAGGACAGTAATAAGCCAGTTATAAGCTTACTTAGTCTAACATCTCCAAAATATGTATAAAATCAGAACTATTTATGCCCTACAATACATAGTATATCTTGGAAAAAACTGAATTCACAACATTCTTGTATTTAATTACCATTAGAAAATTAATCGGTTAAATAAAAATGAACAAAAAAAGCTATATAATAAGAAAATTGTCATGGCTTCACTTCCATTACTTCCAATTTCTTGATTCATATAGCATAAGATAAGTATAGTTATAAAATAATCTTTTGGGTTTTAGCAGTCACAGAAGTATGTCCTTTGAACTACACTATTAAAATTAATTCAGGTTACAGTTCTAAAGCAGCTAATGACAAAAATTTAAGATTCTAATATCTATGTCAGTTTTCTCTGTAAGTCTTTCAATTTTCAATGTCTCCTAACAAATCACACAAACATTTTCATGCTACTTTGTTCAATTAAATCAAAAGTAACTATGAATTTCCTTCAATTTTATCTATTCTTTCTCTCCGAAAAGACTTTGTAAAATACACACGTTCAAAACTATTAGAAAAAATTATTTTGAATATACTTTATCATTTTCTCAAACTATATAGGTAATCATGATTGTATTTCTCTTACTAATGTTGCTACAAGATAGGGAAGAAACATTAATATTGATATGGTTCTCTCAGAACATGTACTTGTCATTAAATGACTTCTAATTCATGCAAGAAAATAAATTATCATGTACTGTGATAACTTTATAGTAAAGATATGTACCTATTGCCCATTGTTCCTGTCATTTCTGCAAGTTCATAGAAACTGGTACATTTTAGATCACATCTTACAAATTCTGTTTACAAAATATGATAATATATTATGAGAAATTACTTTGTATATAGTTTTAGAGATGTACTTACATTTGTGCTTACTCATACTGCCACTGCAACAATTATATTTCATAACAAAATACTGAAATACATTTAGACTGAAATATTAAGATATATAAGACTTACGCTATTTTTTTTTAAAGTTTTTTTTTAATTTTTAAAAATAATTTATTCATATTACATCTCAATTGTTATCCCATCCCTTGTATCATCTCATTCCTCCATCCCTCCCACTTTCACCCTATTCCCCTCCCCTATGACTGTGACTGAGGGGGACCTCCTCCCCCTGTATATGATCATAAGGTATCGACTGAAGGCTATTTGTATAAAAGACATTTTGTTACATAATATGACCAACCCACAAATGTTACATACACAAAATTATATAAACTTTTACAAATAGGAATGTTTCATATCCTTAAAGATTTTCAATTTGCTACCACAATTATAAGCAACTAAATGATTATTTCTCTATTACTTTGTGTTTGTGAATTAAATCATATTGATATACTAAGGTAGCAATTTGAAAGAAAAATTGACATGGGTGATTAAATTTTTTGGTAGCAAAATATATAAGTCACTGGAAATCAAATTAATGAAACTTCTCTTAGGAAAGATCCTCTTTGGTCTTTAAAACTCTTTAATCTCATGGCAGGTACTGTAATATGATTAATGAACAGAAATTTTTATAATGTATTTGAATTCATTGCAAATTTACTGAAACAGTTTACAAGAGGAATTCAGAGTAGCTAGTTAATTTGTGGAAAGTATAAGATATGTAGCATATTGCTCATGCTTTTGAAATTCTATAATATAAATATTTCAATATTGAAATAAAAGATATAATAAAATTTCTAATACCACAAACATGCTTTTCTTTTTTCCTTTTATTAAAAATGGATTTTTCTTCATACAATTCATTCTAACTCTGGTTTCCCATCCCAAGACTTTTCCTAGTTCCTCTCTGCATCCCTTCCCACCAAGATTGGTCCTCTTGCCTCCTCTTGTTAAAAATCAAACAGGCATATAAGGGATAATAATAAAATAAAATAGAATAAAATAAAATAATAAAACAAAGCAAAACCAAGCAGAATAAGACAAAAACAAAGATACAGAAGAAAAAGAGCCATAGAAACTTAGAAAAAGCACAAGAAACACACAAGAACTGCCTTGCCCATCCATGATCAGAGAAGCTTCCTCCTGTAACAGATGGGAACAAATATAGAGACCTGCAGTCAGATGAAGTGAGAAACCTTGGAACACTCTTAAATGAGATGTTTCCATCAAATTTCTCCCCTCAGAGATCAGGCAGAAGATCCTGTGGAAGAGGAGGCAGAAAGACTATGAAAGCCAGAGGGGATGGTAAACACCAAGGAAACAAGACCTTCTAAACATAGCGCTCCCAATCCACAGTTTAACTCACAGAGACTGAGGCAGCATGCTTAGGGCTAGTACAGGCGTACACCAGTTGGGGTCATAGACCTGAAAGGAGAAGTGAACACTTGCCTCTATCTCTAACCCAGAATCTATAACCAGTCGAAAACCACTTGTAAATGAAAAACATTTCTCCAAGAGAGCCTCACTGAGGAATTAATCTACTCTTAAAGGTAGGCCCCACATACAGCAGGAGATACCTAGCAGAACAACGAAACAAAACAACCAACCAAACAAAAAATAATGGCATCTTTGAATGTTTCTTTTCTCATAATATTGTGTCAGAACATTTTTAATTGAATCTTAAAATTTTTATTCACTTTACATTCCAATCGTAGCCTCCTTCCTTGTCTCATCCATGTCCAACCATAACTCCCTCTTCCCTCATGCCCCTCCCTTCTTCCTCAGAGAGGGGAAGCACTTCTCTCCCCTGTCAACTGACCCAAGCCTACCAAGTCTCATCAAGACTCCTCGCATCGTTTTCATCTGAGACTGGTAAGGCACCCCAATAGGAGGAAGTGATCAAAGAACAGGGAATAATTTCCATGGCACGGAAAGCCCCTGATTCTTTTACTAGGAGACCCCTATGGAAACTGACATGCTGATACATCTGAGAAGGGGGGCCTATGTCTTCTTCATATGTGGGCCGTGGTTGGTGCATCAGTCTCGGCTGCCCATCCCCTGGTCCCAGATTTGTAGCCTGTTGGTTTTCTTGTGCTCTTGTCCCCTCCGAGTCCTGCTAGCCCCCCAATTCTTTCATAATACTCCATGCCCTCAGGTAGGATGATTAATTCCCATTCATAAGAGCAAATAGAATAAACACTTTAAGCAGTTGAAGAGAGAGAACCAGGACTGGAGCCTACCATCATGGTCCTTTGAAATGTTCCACCCAACATGGGGATCAAAGCAGAAGCTGAGTCTCACAGCCAAGCTTTGGGCAGAAGGCAGACCTTTTTTAACCTTACATGTCCTTTGCACACACGCATTACACACACACGCACACATACACAGACACACACTCACATACAAATGTGCAAGCACATTTGATTTTGTGCTTTAGTGGAATTCTTCTTGGTACAAGCTTGTTGTGTCTATATAACAATACTTACTGAAAGATGTGCTTCATAGAAACAAATTTGTCCTATCATAAATGAAATAATTAAAACATAAATAATTTATAGAGTAATGCTTTTCCAAAATTATAATTTTCTTTTCTTTATTATTAATTTTTTATGAAAATTATTTATTTTTAAAAATTTGTTCAATTTACATTCCTATTGTAGTCCAGTCCCTCACTTTCTCCTGGTCCCACCCTCCTTCTCTCATCTCCATCCCCCCTCCCCGAGTCCTTAGAAAGTGGGAGTCCTCCTCCTCTAAGATCTGACCTCAACCTACTGAGTCTCATCTGAATTGTTTGTATCCTCTTACTATGTGGGCTTGCAAGGTCGCCCCACCAGGGGAAGTGATCCAAGAGTGGACACCAGAGTACATGTCAGAAGTAGACCTTAATCCCCGTATTGTGGGACCCACAAAGATACTGTGCTATCTACTACATCTGAGCAGAGGGTCTAGGTCGTCACTATGCATGGTCTTTGGTTGGTGTATCAATCTCTGCAGCACCCTCTTTCTCTACCCAGATTTTTTGGCTCCATTCATCTACCTATGGAGCTCCAGACCTCTCCAGGTCCTTCTATTCACCAATTCTTTTATAAGACTCCCTGCTCTTCATCCCAAAGTTTGGCTGTGTGTCTCAGCATCTGCTTAAATCTCCTGCTGGGTGAGTCTTTCAGAGGACCTCTATGGTAAGCTCCCTTCCTGTTCCTTCTCTTTAACTGCTTCCCAGGTCTATTCAATTTTCCTTCTGATAGATAATTAAGCATTCTCTGTTGGGTCCTCCTGTCCTTCTTGTTGTTTAGCTTCCTTAGGTCTGCATTTCATAGTGTGATTATACTGTATTTTGTGGTTAATATCAGATTATAAATGAGTATATACCATGTGTGTCTTTCTAGGTCTGGGTTACAAAAGACAAACAGCCTGAGAATGAAATTAGGGAAACAACATCCTTCATAGTATCTTGGTGTAACTCTAACCAAGCAAGTGAAAGACTTATAAGAAAAAACCCTCGAGTCTCTGAAGAAAGAAATTGAAGGAGATATGGCAAAATGGAATGATCTCCCATGCTTATGGATTGGTAGAATTAACATAGTAAAAATGGCTTTCTTACCAAAAGCAATCTACAGATTCAATAAAATTCTCATCAAAATATCAACTTATCTCTTTACAGATCTTGAGAGAACAATTCTCAACTTCATATGGAAAAAAAAAAATTTCTGAATAGCTAAGACAGTCTTATTTAATAAAATATCTTCTGATATATCCATCCCTGATCTCAAGCTGTAGTATAGAGCAACAGTATTAAAAACTGCATGGTAGAGGCATAGAAATAGACTGGTTGATCAATGGAATTGAATTGAAGACCCAGAAATAAAACCATACACCTATGGATACTTGATTTTTGACAAAGGAACCAAAACCATACAGTGGAAAAAATAACAGTATCTTCAACAAATGTTGATGGTCTAACTGGATGTCTACACATAGAAAAATGCAACTAGACCCTTATTTATCAGCCTGCACAAAGCTAAAGTTCAAGTGGACTAAAGATCTCAACATAAAACCAGACACAATAAATCTGTTAGAAGCAAAAGTGGGGAATAGCCTTGAACTCATTAGCACAGGAGACAACTTCTTCAACAGAACACCAACAGCTCAGGCTCTAAGATCAACAAGTAATAAATGGGACCTCATGAACCTGAAAGTCTTCTTAAGGCAAAGGACACTGTCAACAGACAAAATGACAGCCTACAGACTGGGAAAATTCTTCACCAACCCAACATCTGACAGAGGGCTAATATCCAACATATATAAAGGGCTCAAGTAATTAAGCAATAGCAAACTTAATAATCCAATATAAAATAGGATACAGAGCTAAACAGAGAGTTCTCAACAGAGGAATGAATCATGAAAGGCCAACAAGCACTTAAATGCTAGGTGCCAATAGTCATTAGGAAAATGCAAATAAAAACATTTCGGAGATTCCATCTTACACCCATCAGAATGGCTAAGATTAAAAATTCAAGTAACAGCACATGCTGCTAAGGATGTGAAGAGAAAGGACCCCTCCTCCATTGCTGGTTGAAGTGCAAACTTGTACTTCATAAATCAATCTGGAACTTTCTCAGAAAATTGGAAATAGCGCTACCTCAAGACCTAGCTATACCACTCCTGGGCATATACTGAAAAGATGTCCCATCATAAATCACGCTCAGCTATGTTCATAGTAGTTTTATTTGTAATAACTATAAACTGGAAATAACCTAGATGTCCCTCAGTTGAAGAATGGATAAAGAAACTGTGGTACATGTACACAATGGAATACTGCTCTGCTATTACAAAGAAGAAAATCATAAAATTTGCAAGCAGGTGGATGAAACTAGAAATATCATCATAAGTGAGATAACTCAGATCCAGAAGGACACACATGGTATGTACTCACTTATAAGTGGATATTAGCTATATCAAGGCTAATAGTACAAGATAACCATACCACAGGAACTAAGGAGGACCCAAGGCAGGAGTCATGAATCTCACTGAGAAGGGGAGATAAAATAGACAGAGATAATGTGGAGATACAGGGAAGAAGGAGGGACAAAAGATGGAACCTGGAAGAGAAGAGGGGAGGTGCTATATTGGACAATGGCAGTGAGTGGTATATTGGACAATTTGGAAGAAGGGAATAGAAAGAGTAAATGCTATAATTATATCATAATCTCAAAAAAGTAAAATAAATACTAAATTAGTCAATACTTAATTCTTAAATTTCACTGAGAAATATTCTAGACATTGATGGAATGTTGGTATTCTACCCAAAACTATGGTAACTTGTGAACTGAGTAAATAGCAAACACAGAAAAAAAACCGCCCTTCTTTATTTTATGTGTGAGATCTGGTCATAAAATAATTCTCTGTTATGCTTCCCCTAAAATAATATCATAGAGACTATCTCATGCCAGAGTCTTGCCATATACAGGTGGAATGAAAAGCTATACATAAACTATAGTATCACTAACAATTGTTTTATGTGAAATTTTTATTTATTGTGGAGATGGGCCTCTGTATACCTCATGATGTACATATGGACATATGGAAGTGAGAAGACAACTTTCTCTTTTTTTTTTACATTTTTTATTGATTAAACATTTTTATTTTTACATATACATTTATATTATTACACATAATTACAATATACAATAGACTACCTACAGCAAGAAGATCCATGACATTATCAGGAATTATATAAATGTTACATTCTTAGTGTTTTGACTACTTACATTTGACAGTCTTGAAGAAAATGTCTTTCCTATCTTGGTGAGTCTAAAATTCTGAATGTAAATCAGTCTCCATCACATCTTGTCATTATCAACTTAAAACATCTATCTAGACCTAAAAACATCTTAAACCCTAAACAACTAAGCTTCATTGTAAAACTAAGCTACCTGGTCTTCAACTCGGTAGGCAGAGTCAATGGCCAAACTCTGTCTAGACAGGGTAAGCAAGTCCTCAATAGTTCTTGCCTCACAAATATGTCTGTCAGATACATTGGACCAGAAGGCTGAACATGATATTTCAAAATTACAGAGAGATTTTGGTGACTTTTCAGGTAGCAAACTGTTTCTGTCAACTTCTCATTTGAGAAGATAACTTTCAAAAGCTAGATTTTTCCTTCCACTATGTGGATTCTAGATATCAAACTCATATCATCAGGTTTGGTGGCAAGTCCCCATACCCACTGAAACATCTGGCTGGCCCTAAATTAAAATTTCAGCATAACAAAACATGTGTAAGACTGTGCCAAAATATATGATTCACTAGTTTTAAAAGTTAGGGAAGTTTTAAGTGGTCGACTCAACATTTTTCTTTATGTTTGAAGCGTCAATACAGGGAAGATATTAAGTTGACGTAATTCCTGTTAAAACATCACCAAGAACTTTTTAAATATAATTTTATTACTTCTTTGTGAATGCCATACATTGTATTTTGATCATATGTTCCCTCCCAATCCTCCCAGATCTATACCCCCTGTTCCATACCCACAGAATTTAATGTCTTCATTTTTTTAAACCTATCTAATTCAATTAGTGATGGCTGCATACTCTTGACTGTGTGTCCATCCAATGGGGTGTGTTTTACCTACCAGAGGTTGAACCATGTAACAAACAAAAGCAAAACAAAATGAAAAATACTAAGCCTTCCTTTCCATCAATTGTCAGTCACTAATAGCTCCCTTTATAGAGTTGGGACTTTGTGTCCACCACTCAACCCCATGCTGAAATTTAGTCTGCCTTAGACTTGTATAAGTCTTGGGCATAGTGTCACAGTTACTGGAATTTTATAAGTGCAGCTTCCTTGTTATAGTCCCAAAGCACTGTGTTTGTTTTGTTGTTTGTTTGGGGGGGGGTCTTTGTTTTTTTGTTCAGTTTTTTGTAGTCACCCAATGACTCTAGCTCTTACAATATATCTGTTCTTATTTATACAGGGATTCTGGTGATTTGTCCTGAAATAATGTTTATATAAATAATTCATTTAGGGCTAAGCACTCTACAGTCTCTTATTCACTGAATGTCAATTAGTTGTGGGACTTTTGTTAATCACTATCTACTGAAAAATGAAGCTTACATGAAATTTAAAAACTTTAATGAAGTTCATTAGATTCTTCTAAACTTACATAGAAACTAAAGGAACTAGATGAAGCCAAACTAATTTTTAAAAAGAATGAAAAAGTGAGAAGATCTGCAGTTTCAAAACTTACTATATATTAACAGTATCTAAACCTGTGTTATAGTCAGAAAGACTCATAGTTGAATAGAGCACAATATATCATTCCATATATAACACTACTCAAATATGCTGTTAATTTTTGAAAACTTTGCCTAAGCAATTAGCTGGAGAAAAATATCATTTTCATTCAATATTGAGGAAACAATTAAGTATGTGGGGAAGAAATTAAGTATGAAAATGAAATTCAGCATTTCATATAGTTTAGATCAAAGTATACAGGAAACTAAATATAAAATATAAAATTATTAAGCATTTATAAGTTAAATGTATATCTTTAGAACCTAAGACTTGAGGTTTAAATTTTTCTTAGTTTTCATACTGGAAATATGATGAAAAAGGAAATAATAAATTTGATTTCATCAATAATGTAAAGCACTTCCATGAAAAATTACATAAGGAGAATTCAAAGACAATGCTACTGCTATGGCAACATACTTGCTAACTACATAACAAGAAGGTATTTGTGGGGTAGGGATATGACTCAATAGATAAACCACTTGCAAAAAAAATGTGAAGGCTGAAGTTTGGATGCCCAGATCCTTGAAAAAAGCCGGGTAAGTATGACAGTTGTCTGTCACCATAGCACTCTGGAGGAGGAGAAAGAGGATACCCACAAGGAGTGCAAGCTGATTAATTATACTGTGTGCAATTAACAAGTACTGGGTTTATCAAGAGTCTTGATTTCATTAACAAATGTAGAAAATGAAAACCTATTAAGGAAAGCATTCCCCTTCAATGTTGGACCTGTACTGCATGCATATAAACATGCAAGCAGAGGCCAATATACACTCAAACCACACACATGCACACAGAAAAAGGGGAGCAAGTTTTATAATGATCAAAAATAAATAGTCTAATATATAAAGTTATATTTTGCCATGAGTAGTTTGAATGTTATAGGAGATAGCCAGTTCAGGCTCCATATTCCCCATTTATATGAATCTTAGCTAAGGTAGTCCTCATAGATTCCTAGGAGTTTCAGTTACCTTACCTCATCCCAGAGATGCCCACTCCATGCCAGTTTTCTTTTCCAGCATTCCCGTCCTCCATCCTCTCCCTGCCTGAAACTTTTTGCTCCCATCTCTAACCTTCACCCCTGTCCCCTACCCTCATCCAGTCATGATCAATTTCTATTTCCATCCTCTATTAAATTCACACATCCCCGCACCCCCCACCTTCAGCCCTCCTTGTTACTTAGCTTCTATGAGTTGGTGGATAGTAGCATAATTATCATCTACCTTATAGATAGTATTTATGTATAAGTTAACACATACCATGTTTGTATTTCTGCATCTAGGTTACCTCACTCAGGATGATCTTTTCTAGGACATAATCTCCTGTAACCAGGAAATATTTCTAATGGAGGTTTTAGAATGCCCACCCAGTCACAGAACTTCCCTACAATTTGTCCTGCCTATGGTTCTGCTGGGGTAAAGATGGCACAGTAATCAAGAGAGTGGCCAACCAATGACTGGTCTAGCTTGAGCCTCATACCATGACAGGGATCCCACCCCTAACACTGCTAATGGTATTTTGCTATGCTGTGGACAGGAGCCTAGCATAACAGTCATTAGAGAGGCTTCATGCAACAACAGGTGGAAGCAGATGCAGAGACCCACAGCCAAACATTAGGTGGAGCTTGGAAAATCCTATGAAAGAAGGGGAGGAGGATTGTAGGAGCCAGAGAACTCAAGGAAACCATAAGAAAAATAACTGAATAAACTTACCTTGGACCTTAGGGCCTCACAGAGACTGAACCACAAGCCAGGGAACATGTTGGGACTGACCTCAGCCTTCTGCACATATATAACAGTTGTGTAGCTTGGTCTTCATGTGGTACTCCTGAAAATGGGGCAGGGGCTGTGTCTGACTCTGTTGCCTGCCTTTGAGATCCTTTCTTCCTGCTGGATTTCCTTGTCCAGACTTAATAAGAGAGGATGTGTCTCATCTTACTGCAACTTGATATGCTAGGGCTGGTTGATATCCATGGGTAGACTGCCCTTTTCTGAAGAGAAACAAAGGAAGAGTGGATGAGAAAGGGGACTGAGAAGAGAGGAAGGAGGGGAAACTACAGTTGGGATATAAAATTAAGTAATTATAAAAGAGTAGTATGAATACAAATTAAGTCCCTAAAAATATCATTCAGTACAAAAAAAGATAAATATTGAGGGACGTACTTGCTAGTTACTATTTGGTCACCATATAGCATATAGCCATTTTAAAATACCACATTCTAGTCTATGATCATTTATACATACTACGTGTGACAAATACATTTCTTTAAAAATGAAAAAAATTTTATATTCAAAGAATCGAATAGATCTTGGAGTGTTGTATAGTAGTTTTCTGCCAGACTGAAACATTGCATCCTTCAGGGAAGCTCCTTTAAATAGGAAGTAAGCAACTCAAAATAGCTTCAGGAAGTCCTTGAAACTGACCAGATTCATTAGCCCCACTCCTCCCCACCTCCCGCAGAAAACAGACAAGACTGCTGAGAGTCACTCTCAGAGATGCCAAGTTGCCAAGAAGAGTTTCAAACGAGACAAGCAGCTTGAAAGAAGCAGAGACCACCTGAGCTTACTGGAAGAGGCTTAGGCAAACTAAGGCTCCTGGTAAGGATGCTCTCCCAACAATATGTAGTACATTCTAGGCTCCTAGCTTTTTGTGAGCTGTCAACCACCACGGGGTTGGAGTTTGGTGATGTAGTTGCCTTTGAGTCATTTATTTTCCTGTAGTTAAACCTGCACCCACATTTCTATAAGTAACCACAATAAAACTAATTGATTTACCAAGTAAAATTTAGTGTTATCTATATTTTATGTTTTTTGTGTTTTTTTTTTTAGTTGAGATGAATAAACTCTGTCTCTGTCTCTGTCTCTGTCTCTGTCTCTCTCTGTCTCTGTCTTGTGTGTGTGTGTGTTGCATTTCTCCAGAAAAAGTCTGTTGCATCACAAGGTCATTATGAACAGTAAAAAATGTAGACCTGAAAGAGCCTATGCTGCTTGAGTACATTTATATAGCACTGTCAGAAAGACAAAAGTCTATACATGAAGGGTACATCAATGTTGTCAATAATGCAGGGGTGGAGATAAGGACTTTGCTGTCCCAAGCAAAAAATAAGTAACATGAAGATCTTTGGGGTAATGGAATTGTTCTGTATCTTGCCTAAGATAGGAATTATACAAATCTATGCATACAAATCTATGCAAATTAGTAATAACATAAATTAGATATATACATGATTATACCAAAGCATTTTCCTGGTTTAAATTGTATTATAATTGTGTTCATTATACCACTTAGCAGAAAGTAGGTAAGAGATACTTTTATTGTTATGTGTAAGTTTATGTGAATCTATGATTATATTTAAAAAGAACATTTTAAAGTTTCTTAGATGATAATTATTTTAGAGAATAGGCTTAAGCTCTGAAAAATGACAGGTGACTTAAGTTAAATATGCCAAGATGAAATAGAAACTTAATTTTAATTAAAACAGAAGACATTCGATTTAAAAATAAAGTGTGAATGAGTATGTAGAGCAAAAAGAGTATTAAAGTATTCTAAGAAAATTTAGACAGGGCAGATCAATTCAATATATAGTTCAATAATACTGTATAATTTACAAACTAAGTTAAAAGTCTCTCTATATAATACAGGGTAATTAATTTAAGTATTAGAGTACATTTGGCCTTTTCTGAAATTGTAATCAGCATAGAAAAGACCAAGGTGACAAATATTACTACATATATCTATATGAAATAAAATTGGCAATGTAATTTTATTCCATTATTAATGTAAGAGGCATTCTGCATCAAAAAGAGACTAAATATAAATTTTTAAAAGAAAAAAGCAAGCAAAAATGTTGACAGTATAAACCATTTACAAATATTCTATCAGGAAACCTTTGCAGAACAAGACGATAAGCTTCAAACCCATTAAAAGATAGAGCTAATGTTGAACAGACATGTGTTATATAGTTAAATGGAGTGAAAAGTAGAAACATTCATATTATTTAAAAAGCACAAGTTAAAGAATGGTGCTGAAGGCATCAAAGTGAAGCATAATGGCCCATCGTAAAACCACACAGATTTCTTCTTTCTTTTTTCCCTTTTATTGAAACATAGATTATTTCTCCCATAGTATATTATGGTTAAGGGCACTCCTCCCTCTAATCCTCCCAATTCCTCCCCACATTCTGACATCTGTATCTACTCCATTTCTCTTTCTTATTACAAAACAAACAGACTTCTAAGGGATAATAATAAAAGAAAAATAGACAGGGAGTTGACAAGACAAACAGGGGAAAAAAAAAAAGAGCCAAAGCGAAAGCACAAGAATCAGAGATCCACTAATTCACACAACTCTGGAATCCCATAGAAACACTAAACTGGAAGCCATGATCCATATGAGAAGACCTGCTGCAGATCCGTGCGGCTTCTTTGAATGCTACCTCAGTCTATGAGTTCACATGAGCTTTGTTCATGCTTGTATAAAGGGCCTTGTCTTTTTGTGTCCTCCATCTCCATTGTCTCTTACATTTTATTTATTTATTTATTTATTTATTTATTTATTTATTTATTTATTTATTTAATCACTTTCCATCATGGTCAATAGAACCATCCTTTCTTACTTCCCAGCCCCACCCACTCTCCCTCTCTCCCTCCCCTCTTCCCTATTCTTCAGAAAAGGGCAGTCCCCGCTCCCTATCCACCTCAGCTCATCAAGTCATATCAGGGCTGAGTGTGCCCTCTTCCCCTATGTCCTGGCAAGGCAGTCCCACCAGTGTGATTTCATTGAAAAACTGACTTGAGAGTCCATGCCAGAGAGAGCCCCCTCTCCTCTCTCATTACTACTCCAAGTCAGAGTCCTCTTTCCTCAGAAAAGGGAAGCCCCTCCCTATGCACACACCCCAGCTATTCCAGTCACATCAGGACTGAGTGTGCCCTCTTCCTCTGTGGTCTGTTGAAGCAGGCCCACCAGGGAGAAAGTGATTGAAAAGCAGGCAACAGAGTCCATGTCAGAGATGGCCCCCACTCCCCTAACTAGAGGACCTACATGAAGACCATGCTGTCCATCAGCTACATCTGTGTAGGGGACCTAGGTCCAGTCCATATATGGTCCTTGGTTGGTGCTTCAGTCTCATACATACCCTTCCATAGGGATCTTTAAACCCTGAGGGGAGAGATGTGACTAAGGCATCCCATTTAGGACTGAGTACTCCAAGTCTCTTAGTCTTGGCATAATATCAGGCTGAGTGTTTCTGTATTTGTTCTCATTAAATGCAGGAAGCTTATATATTTGAATGATTGGTCACAAAAGAGTAACACTATTAGGAGGTATGGACTTGGAGGAGCTGTTGCCTTTTTGGAGGAAGTATGTCACTGGTAGTGGGATTTAGGTTTCATAAGCCTGTGTCAGGCCCAGTAATTTTTTTTCTCTTCCTTCTGCCTAATGATCAAAATGTAGAACTCTCTGCTCCTTTTCCAACATCATGTCTACCTGTATGCTGCCATGCTTCCCACCATGCTTGCTACCCATCCTGATAATGAACTAAACCTCTGAAACTATAAACATATAAACAAGCTCCAATCAGATACTTTCCTTTATAAGAATTACTGGAGTCATGGTGACTCTTCACAGCAATGGAATACTGGTATTTTGGTATTTTGGTATTTTGCAGAGTACATTCCTATACCAAAAAATGCTTGGTCTTTAGGATGAAGACTATATGTAGGTACAAATTCTATTTCTCCATGTTCAATGAGTTATATAGCTGTTGCTTTTTTTTAAGTTTTTCAGCTTCTGTATTTTTTATTATTTAATTAATTTATTCCGATTACAACTTAATTGTTATCCTATCACTTTTATCCTCCCATTCCTCCCTCCCTCCCTACTTCACCCTTTTCTCCTCCCCTAGGTCTATGACAGAGGGGGACCTCCTCCCCCCACTTTATGATCATAGGCTATCAAGTCTCATCTTGGTAGCCTGCTTATTCTTTCTAGGTAAGAGAAATATAGGAGATAGGGAAATAGAAGGACCCAGAGGGTCCTAGAAACCTAAAAGAAGAACATCATGATGGGTGGATCGGGGCCCAGAGGGGTCTGCTCAAACTATTGCACTAACCAAGGACAATACAGTAGTAAACATTGAACCCCTACTCTGATCTACCCAATGGACAGGACATTCTCCACAGTTATGTGGAGAGCGGGGACTGACTCTGACATAAATTCTGGTGCCCCATATTTGACCACCTCCCCTTGGTGCGGAGGCCTGGTGGCACTCATAGCTGTTATTTTCAACAATGGACCTTGCTCTCACATTTTAGAAAGCAGCGAACAATTCAATTGAATGTTACCCAGTCTTGGTATTGGAAGCTTTATTTGGTGAGAAGACATGTCCAGTTCAGGCTTTGTCTCCCCTTTTATTTGGCTATTTAATTTAGATCTTCTTTTTATGTGTGTGTATTTTTAAGAAATTTGTACTATGGTAGTAGGTTTTCATACTACCTTTCAAATTCTCCTTAATTTCAGCTGTCTCTCTCAGTATTCCTTTGCTTGTCTCCATCTCCCCTCTCCCAGTTGATCCTTTTTTTTCAGCCCCACTTAATCAAGGAGCAGCATTCCCCTGGGACAAGACACCCTGCATCCAGGCCCCTGTCCACCACCACTGCATACCACTCAGGCTCTCTTGTGCCTACCAGAGCAGGTTTTGGCTTAGTCCCTGTGCTTTCCTCCCCACCATACACTGCCCTCTCCTGACAAGGCTAACTTCCCTCTTAGCCACAGCCTTTCCTGTTATTAACCTCCCTTAGATATATTGTTCTCTGTGTTGTTTGTTTTTTGGATCTTTTCTGCTCCACTGTTCCTGACTTCACTGTAGAACTTTCTGGGAGCATTCCCTGGCCTTCAGGAGCCCCAACCTCATCTCAGTCTACCAAGGCCCCTTGGCTGGCCTAGCAGCAGCAGGTATAGTCAGTCAGTCCATCGGATGCTTAAATCCCAGGATGTCTCCCAACAAACTATCACCAAGTGGGTGTCTCAGCTACTTCTGCCCCACTTTACATAGATCCTATAATAGGTTGTGTAAGTCCCTTGGACTATAGGAATTAAGGCTGATGTTGGCCCCATCCCCCTTGCCTTCACCTAGGACCTAATGTAGTAATAGATAGGAGTTACCACCTGTCTCCAGGGTGATGTCCTATTTTTTACCTTCTACCTAAAATGATGGGGTGCTAATTCACCTGCTGTATTTCTTCTCTAGGATATTTCCCTTCTTCTGATAAGGAACTAGTAAGTAGATATCTTTGTCTACTCTCCTCTTATTCTTTCCTGCCTTTCAAGGTTCTGGTTCCATCTTTTCTTCTGTTTACAAACTACTCTGGACAATTATATTTGTTTGGTTCAATGTTCATTCTTAGAAACCACTGTGGTTGTTGCTAACAGTGCCAAACTTCATCCTCTCATTCTTCCTGAAGTATGCTCACCAAGATACTCTGGATGAGCTGGGGTACAGTGAGCTGGATACCAATTACAACTACTTATTGCACTCCCAGAATATGAGGCTGGACCCCTTACATAGTGCTGCAGGGTGAAGAGGGTGGTCCACTTTGATAAGGAAAGATGTAGGGACCACATTCTCACCTTGTTCTGTGGGGAAAGAGTGGCCATTGTTCCTCCCAGCCTGAGTATTTCCCCTCTGATTTCTCATTGGAATTTACTTATTTATTTAATTAGTCTTTCTGAACTGAAAAAAATTCTTCTCTCTAAATACAATTAAACTTAAATTTTATACATCAACAAGTAGATCTTCAAGTATACTATATAAACTTCTCAAAAGTACACTTATGACATCAATACCACCCTAGATGTTTATATCTTAAGTACAAACATTGTAGATTACAAATATCTACAAAGAAACAAAGTTATAGATGCCATGTTTCTAAATCCTAATTTATGTCTGTTTCACTCACATAATTAGTAATGAGACCCTCTTGTTCTTTTAATGAAGTCCTGCTTTCAGTGATAAATTATGTTGTTATCTTAGGTATAGAGAAAAAAATCAAAAATTGAAAGTGAAAAGAGAAACATTGGTAGAAACGAATTTCCAAATCCTTTTTCTTTTAAGACAATAACAAATTAATACTGTTGTCCAGCAAAAAGAGTAATTGCCTACAACATAAATTCTTAAGATCGGTATGAAATCATGACAAGAACAAAGTTGTAAAGTTACCATATGTCAGATTTGATGAGATCCTATAAGAATTATAATTTCACACTTTCATAGACATGACAGGATTTTAATTTCTGTAAAAATTTCTAGGACAAACTTAAAGAAAGAAAAGTATTCAAGTATAATCACACACACACACACACACACACACACACACACACACACACACACAAAGTGGGAGAAAATCTCACAGATGATCTCAACCCTACCTGAGATATCACAAGCAGTCAATGGTTGCTGAGAGAGGAAGAATCAGTTTCCTTTTTCTTGTTTTATTTTTGTTTTTTGTTTTTGGGTGGAGCCCATAGTCTTAAGTGCTCAGCCCTAAATATATGCAAATAAGGGTAATACTAATTGGATTCCATAGGTTCTGTATTTATATGTAATATATCATATATGTTCTGTTATATAAACATATATAAAAGTAAATATAGAATAAGAGGTTGTTATTTTTAATTTAAGAGTAGGTCATTAGAAAGACATGGGAAGAGTTGGAGGGGGAGGAAAATGCAAATACTATGAACTCATAAATTAAGAGGGTCAGACACTGCTAAAATGCCCATAACAGAAGTCACATACAGACACAGGCAAGCACAAGCCAATCCCAGTTGGAGTCATATAACAGGATGTTCCTAGTCCCAGAAAGACTTCAGCTTGTTGGCTGCTAATGTAATCATATACAGTCTAATGCCCCCAGTAACTCTACTGTAACTCTGGTGACCAGCCATTTGGCCCTAGTCTATCAGTTTATGCTCCTTGTGATTGCTCCTTTGCCCACCCAATCAAAAGAGAAGATAGTACACCCTCTTAGAAGTCCTCTGGTTCCCTAGAAAAAGGCCTTTGGCCAGGGGTCTCCACTCTTTTGTATGGTTGGCTGACACGTGCACACAGGTTTTTTCAGGAGAATAAACACTCTTTGTCTTTACATGCTTTTTGAGTCTGGGGACTTCATTCAGTGCTTTTTGGACAATTACAAAATGATTTCTTTATAAATACAACTTTTTAAAATTAAAAGAAATATGTTCCTCAGTTATACATTTAATATTGAATATTTTTAAAATATATTCACATCTCAAAGAGGCAAAAAAAGGAATTTGTAATACCATGTTTTCTAAAGCAAACATTCTAGATGAAAGAAGGTCAGAGCTTCAAGTCAGGAAGAAGCTCCTCTGGGGTTTACAGAAAATAAAGGGTATGTTGAAGGCCAATTTGGCTATAAAGCCTTAGGTATTTCTGTTATATGAATATTTATTCACATATGGGCAATGGGATTTCTATTTTGCTTATAAATATGTAATATTGATTATTTCATTTTATTCAGTATTCATTCCATGAGAAGACACTGAACTTTTTTAATAAAATGAAATACAATAGAAGGAGATTTCCAAGACATAAATACCAAGTGAAGTAGAAATTACAGTAGAAAGTGGTAATGACAAAATAGTGAATAGTGAAGATGAACAAGAAGCCATGAGATTGGGACCCCAGGATAAAATAAAGAAAAGAGATAGAGAAACTTATCTTGGGAGCTATAATACAATTAGTGTTAAATTTATTGATTTTGGGGGAAGTTATAAGTCCCATTGTCTCTCAAATATATTGAGAATGTATCTACTTAAAATGACAGAGACAATTTCCATGTGACATTTCAATTCCTTAAAAATTTTTTTATTAATTTATTCTTGTTACATCTCTATGGTTATCCCATCCCTTGTATCCTCCCATTTTCCCCTCCCTCCCATTTTCCCCTTATTCCCGTCCCCTATGACTGTTCCTCAGAAAGATTACCTCCTTCTTTATATGCTCATAGGGTATCAAGTCTCTTCTCGGTGACCTGCTGTCCTTCCTCTGAGTGCCACTAGGTCTCCCCCGCCAGGTGACATAGTCAAATGTGAGGCACCAGAGTACATGAGAAAGTCAAATCCCTCTCTCCACTCAACTGTGGAGACTGTCCTGTCTATGGGCTAGATCTGGGTAGGGGTTTAAATTTTAACGCCTGTATTGTCCTTGGCTAGTGCCTTAGTTTGAGCGGGACCCCTTGGCCCAAATCTGCCTATCATAATGTTCTACTTGTAGGTTTCTAGGACCCACTGGATCCTTCTACATTGCTATTCTCCCATGGTTCTCTCATCTAGAGTCCCAATAGGATGTCCTCCCCTCTGTCCCAGTTTCCTGGTAAGGGAAGGCTTTCATGGGACATGCCCATTGGGCTAGTATGCAGATATAAGTGAGTATATGCCATTTGAGTCTTTCTGCTTCTGGGTTAACTCACTCATTATGATCATTTCCAGCTCAATCTATTTGTCCACAAATTTCAGGAATTCCTTGTTTTTAATAGCTGAGTAGTATTCCATAGTGTATATGTACCACAGTTTCTTTATCCATTCTTCTACTGAGGGACATTTAAGCTGTTTCCATGATCTGGCTATTATGAATAAGGCTGCTATGAACATGTTGAGCAAATTTTCTTGTTGTGTGCTGGAGCATCTTCTGGGTATATTCCAAGGAGTGGAATAGCTGGGTCTTGAGGAAGCCCTATTCCCAGTTTTCTGAGATAGCACCAGATAGATTTCCAAATTGGTTGTACTAGTTTGCATTCCCACCAGCAATGAAGGAGTGTTCCTTATATTTGAATTTGCATAGGTGCTTTCATTTTGATTCAGTCTTTTATCAATTCTCTAATAGTTAACAAACCTGATAATCTTTCATTACATTTGTTTACAATAATTGTTGAGTAGAGTATTTGCTTTTGTCACTAAACATGTCTGTTTTCCATAATTCATTCCTTAAATTTTCATTATATCATAAAGAACTCTAACTTCAATATGCCTCTATTTCTCATGTCTTAGTTTAGAAAAACATATCTTAATGTCACGTATTTATATACATAGCCAAAGTAAAGCTATACTCTTTTTGTTCCATAAAGCTAATCAAAACAAGATTATGAAAAGCATTTCAAACATCATATCTTACCATGTTTCAGTTTTTTCAAGGTTGCTTTTGTGTTTTTTACTGAAATCCTTGTTTTCACGAATAGGCACAATTGTGATGGTTAGCACTGATTTGACATTAGGCACACTTTAGAAATGTCTGCAGATGCTTGGCATTTAATGAGAATTGTCCAAGTGAAGAGCAACAGTATCTTATACTGATTCCCCTTGATGGATTAACTACAGTTACAGACATATCCAGACCCTGTAGAGAAACACGTAGATGTTTGATATTACCTCACTTAAAACTTAAATTCCACTTTCTTTTAGAACATATCAAAGGTATTAACAGCAGCACAGATAGTATTAAAAATACTTTTGTCAAATATATTGACTGAATGAATTAAGCTTGTATATTTTATAAGAAAGGTAAAAGACTCTCAATAAGGGTGAATGATGCTATCTAACACAAAGGATCTGACAGAAGCAGTGTGCTCCTAGTTGTCAATCAGACCACCACACCTGTGTTTGCTCTAGTTGTGTAAGATAATTGATTTTGCCTCATTAAAATTCTTAGAATTGGATAATTCACTTTCAAGAAGTTATAATCTCAACTTTGTCATATTTATCTAGAAAAGTAAATTTACCAGAACATGATAGCTCTATAAAATCAAGAAAATATATCTAATATATAAGATTTTTTCATTTATCATTTACATTGTTTATCGACAAGAAGCAAGGAAAACTTGTTGAGATTAATTTGGAATTTTTCTAGAGGTAAAGTATGATAAATTATTAATTATCTTCCTGCACTTCACATATGACTTTAAAACCTACATTTTATTTCATATTTTTACTTACTTTGAGATAAAGCAGTTTAAAAATAAATTTGTGTAGCAGCAGGGATAATTGGTTTATATAAATGCTAGTGGATTTTGTTTTATGCTTTGTATGTCTATGTTATTATATAGATGTTAATATTTGTGTCAGTTTATGCTACTAAATTTCATCAGACTAGAGTTTGTATCATCTAAATAATGGTGGGCTATTGGTAGACTCTTTTGTATTCATGAAATATGTGATAATTTAGAATATTATTAAAGTTATTTTTACACGAATTTGAGCCTTCTTCGACTACCAAACATAGGAATGTCAAGCAAATGAGAGCAACTTACCTTTTTCAGTTTAGTTTTTTATTGAGTCAGACAGGGAAGTAACAACTTGTAGTTGCACAGATAAGTATGAAAATTGAAAATAAAAATGTACTGAGACAAAATAGTCTACCTAAGTTACTAGAAACAATGCTGTCTTGAGAAACAGTGAAAAGGTATGTTCAGATTAAACAGAAGGCTTATCTGCAAAGTAAGTAAGCATGCTGTGATAAAGATAAGTATTCCTCAAAAACTCACTGGGTTCCCAGACCATTTCACTATTGAAACACTTTGGAATCCCTAGAGGTTAAGACTATTTGGGAATCTTCCTAGCTGCAAGTCATAAAGATACTGTGGCACCTCCTCCTTCACATGAGAGTTTATTCCACCTGCTCCCCAACATGGTGTATTGATTCAGTTTAGGACCAAAGCAAACAAGGACAAGTGGCCATGAATCGAAAACATAAGGCTAAATAAACCACATCTGTTAATCTTATTTATCTCTGGTGTGTAGTCAGAGTGACAATAAAAATTGAGAATATTGTTGATGTGAATTTGGATAAATAGAGAATAGCTTGATCTAGAAAGCTATAATGAATGATAGCTTTCCTGAAGGGTTTTATTTAAAAGCAATACTGAAACAAAAAGTATTGAAGTTTTCTCAATACAAAAATAGCTTCATAATGGACAAAGAATATAGAGTAAAGTGAAATATTATTCTAAAAAGTAGGTTTTTAGAAGTATAGTTTGCTCTAATTTTTTTCTTTGATTGAACACAGATTTTGTTCATCCAATATATTCTTATTACATTTCCTTTCACCCTACTACTCTCAGTTCCTGCCTATCTCCTCTTCCATCTGGAAGCACACCCTTTCTATATCCTCTTAGAGAATAAGAAGGAATCAAAATAATAATAATAAAATAAGATAAATAAACATTTAAATATGACAAATCAACAAAACAAGAAAAAGAGTAAAGGAAAAAGCACAAGAAATGTATATATATGTAGAAATACACACATTTTCACACACAGGAAACTAATAAAATACAAAAACATAAGTTATATTATATGTTCAAAGGGCTTTTAAGATAGAATAAAAGAGAAAAAAGTGCCCCAATTTAACACCTCCAAAGATGTCAATCAGTTGGTTTTGTGTTGGTAGACATGGGACCTATCTTTATGAGTGGTTTGTTTCTCCAGTGAGACTCTCTTGGAGTAAACTAAGTTTTCATTTGTAAGTGGCTGCTCTGATTGGAGATAGTGTCTGGGTTAGAGATTGGGGCACATGTCCACTTCTTTCAACTCTAGGACTCCATCTGGTGCAGACTCGTACTGGTCCTGTGTGCTTGTTGCCACATTCTTTTTAAGTTCATATGTGCACCAGCCTTGTTGTATCCAGAAGGCTTTGCTTCCTTATGTCCTTCATCTCCTCTGGCTCTTACATTCTTATTGCTTCCCTTTCTACAGAAGTTTCTAAGCCTTATTTCTGATTTTTAAATTTTATTTCAATTTGTTTTATTTTATTTTGCATGTATGGGTGATTTGATTGCATGTATGTCTATGCACCGTCTGTGTGTTGGGTGCCTTTAGAGGCCAGAGGAAGGCAGTAGGTGCCCCTGCAACTGCATTGACAATAGTGAGCTACTCTGTGGGTATTAGAAATCAAACACAAGTACTTTGAAAGAGAAGCCAATGCTCTAGCCACTGAGCCATATCAGCAGGCAAAGATTTTATTTATTTTTGTTTATTTGTGAGAGTGGGTGGGAGAATACATGTGTGCAGGTACTCAACAAGGCCACCAGAGGTGTGAGATTCCCTACAATTGGAATCAGAGGAGACTGTGATCCTGTAGACATGGATCCTGGGAAACAATCACTAGTTCTCATCAAAACACTTAACCTCAGAGCCATCTTTTCAGTGCCTAGATATAAAATGTGAGAAAATGATTTAGTCCCAGCCATTAATTTTCTAAGCCTTTCCATCTATAATAAAAGGAAAAAATTGGTATTAAATGTAGAAAATTCATAATAATGTAAAAATTAAAACAGGAACCCTTGATAAAATTGAAAATTGTCAGATAGAATCTGAATGTGTCAAGATGTATGTGAAATGATGCTGGTAAGGTTTCTAGCAAGTGCGTGTCAATAACGTTGTGAGGAAATTTCTAACTGCTTTGTATGAGGTACCACAGGCAAGCAGAGCAGCTTACACTTCTACTAGATTAAAATTGGAAGCTACGCATGTAGATTAGGCTGTTCAATTCATTGTGGGTAAGAAACAGAAAGCAGAATAATCATCATGCCAAGTATAAGTTTCTAAGTCAACAAGTGACCCACTTCCTCCAATTAGGCTTTAACATAGAAAAATTTCAGATTATCCCAGCCTTCCAAAACTGGGAACAAGAATTCAGTATGAATTTTGGTGGATTTTCATATTTATATCATAACATTAGTCTTAGAAAATTTGGCCTTTTTAGAAAAATAGACATTACTACTAATACCACAATTTTCTTTTTTTTTTTTCAAAATATGCATTAGCATTTTTTTTATTTATTTTTTTTATAATTTTTTTATTTTTAATTAATTTATTCTTGTTACATCTCTATGGTTATCCCATCCCTTTTTTTCCTCCCATTCTCCCCTCCCTCCCATTTTCCCCTTATTCCCCTCCCCTATGACTGTTCCTCAGAGGGATTACCTCCCTCTGTATATGCTCATAGGGTATCAAGTCTCTTCTCAGTGACCTGCTGTCCTTCCTCTGAGTGCCACTAGGTCTCCCCCGCCAGGGGACATAGTCAAATGTGAGGCACCAGAGTACTTGAGAAAGTCAAATCCCTCTCTCCACTCAAGTGTGGAGACTGTTCCACAATTTTCAAATGTGTAATTTTCATGCAGAATAAGTGTTCATGGATACTAGTCAGGGTTCTCTAATGTCCTGTCCAGCAGGACCAGTAATTACGGGGTCACGAGGGGAGCCATACCTGAGGGATGAGACGGGAAAGAAAGAGGCAAGACCAAGTAGAGTTCCTATCAAGGTCCGTTTATTGAATCAAAAGAAAAAGCTTATATGGGGTGGAGGCAGGAACTAAGCAGTAGGGGGCGGGGCCGAGAAAGTCCCCAGATAATACTATCAGGGGAACATCCTGTGGTTTTTCTTGGAACAATTTCTATCTTATCTTAGCTAACTATCTCTCGGAAAGTCCCGAGCTATCCTGCTAAACAACATCTGCAGAGGCTGAAAGGAGGAAGTTAGCTTTGGAATGGGACATCAGTATCTTTCCATAGCCAGTAGACTCTTTTAACATTGAATGACCCCGGGCTGGCTCCGAACACTCTAAAGTAATATAATTTAGAGAATAAATCTCTATATATAGAAAGGGGATTTATACAAATAGTTTATGGGTTGTGGTCTATCTAATTCAACAGTGGCTGCTTATGAACAGAAGGTTTAAGAATTCCATAGTTGTTCAGGCTACAAGGCTGACTATCTCAAGTGGAGAAATAGGCTATTAAAGATTTGTGTGTGTGTGTGTGTGAGAGAGAGAGAGAGAGAGAGAGAGAGAGAGAGAGAGAGAGAGAGAGAGAGAGACAGAGAGAGACAGAGACAGAGACAGAGACCCAGAGACAGACAAGAAGAGAGACAGAGACACAGACACAGACACAGACACAGACACAGACACAGACACAGACACAGACACAGACACAGACACAGACCGAGAGATGGAGAGAGTGCTTCCTTCTTTCATGTTCTTCATATAGGCTTCCAACAGAAAGTGTGGGCCAAATTAAAGATGGATCTTCCTACCTCAAAGTTCTAGATTAGAAGTGGGTCTTCCCACTTCAAATGATTTAAGAACAAAATCTCTTGCAGGTGTGCCATTCATTTTACTCTTAATTAGTTTCAGATAGAGTCATGTTGACCACTAAGAATAACCATCACATGATTCCAGTTAATTCCTCTTTCCCATTACCAAAGAAAATGAGGGGAAAAGTAGCCTTTTCAGAAAATGACCTTAATAGCACTGGTTGGAGTTGCTTGAGGTAAAAATGGAAGTCATCACATATAATCACAGAAGAATATATATATATATATATATATATATATATATATATATATATATATATGGGATATGTGTGTGTGTGTGTGTGTGTATATACCTGATGCAAATTACAAAGCTATCTGATATAGAAACAAAGATTTAATAGGGAAATAATACAAAAAATGTTCTTAGAGTTTATACAATGGTAAAACAGTAAACTGAAATAATGTTAAAGCATTTGTCAAAGTTAAGATAAAAATGAAATAAATCACAGATATTCTAGAGAGAAATAAAAGAAGGCAACAAAGAAACCAGAAAATAAGAACCAATATATGTTGTATATAAAAAGTCAAACCATAGAAGTACATCACTGAGAAACTAGCAGCAAAATATCTCATGCACAAGTCAAATTGAAAATTAAAAGAAAGAGTATCTAAATAAGTGAGCTATTAGCAAGTTTCAGAGATGAATTGAGACACGTTTTGTAAGGAAATAGTCAAGTAAATAAAAATGACAGCTGGACTTAGTGGCACATGCTTGTGAACCCACTACTCAGAGGCAGAAACAGATATGGGAAGCCATGCTAAATTCTGCCAAGACAGAAATCCTCTGCTTAGGCTGCATGCTGTGACCTTCCAGTTGCTGATCTCTGCAAGAGGAGGTCTTTGTGTTCCAGGCCATCCTTGGACTATTTACCTTTGAAAGAAGTAGGGAAGTTCCTACTGAGAAACACATGGAGGATTAAGGAAATCCTTTCAGAGAGCTACTCATTAATAGGAAGTTCTTACAGGGAGCTATTCATGCTATTGTGTTCTTCTTGCCTTGGGAGCTAGGGAGAGAGGGATCAGAATAGATCCTATTGACCTTACTATAGAAAGTCTTATTCGTCTGCATTAAAGAGAATCTTAATCAGAAATGTCCTGACTTGATTCGTTATTTCTCACATCTCTGTATCCTACTTTCAATCCCCACTCCCTCTTTCAGGTGAACCCTGATTCAATTTTTTCCCCATGCTGGTATAGGATAGGCAGATGGCTCTCTTGAGTTCCAGGTAAGAGAATATATATAGTAAAATAATATTTTAAAATATACGGTAATAAAATAATTGTTATTTATATTCTGGTGTATGACACATCTACTGGGAAAATATAAACAAGTTTCTGTTCACCTCACATAAGGAAGCTAGGACAGACCAGAGTAAGTATACACTCAAAGTCCAACTTGGTGCAGCAAGCAGAATTTGGGGAGTCACTTACAAGACTATTGGTAAGGAGTTAATTACAATAGCAAAAGTTACTCAGAAATGCATCACATAAAGCCACCCCTTCAGCAATGACAGCTCACAAAATCTAGATACTGAATACCTTGCAGAGAGCTTACTGGGTTGATGAGTGTTCTCAAGAAGTTGAGATGGCTTGAGCCACTTCCAGGCATATATCTCTCAGAAGCTCTTGCATCTTATGCTTGTTCTAGGGAATAGACTCTTATATCTAGTCAGTTTCAGGGAATTTCTAAAGCTATTGAATTGTTTACTTCCTAAGCCTAACAAGTGTAGCTAAAGGATAAAAGTTTTCGCCTCCTTTCAGGGCACCCTGTGTTTTAATAAGGTGTTTCTTTCCAAGATGGAAGAATTTTATCTCAGAAGAAATTGTTACACAATATTTTCACAGTAAGAGCCATTTTTGGTCAACGTATATCTTTAAAATTTGAGGAAAAATAAAAAATAAATGCAAACTATTTTGATTCTGATATAAAATGGTAATGATCCTATCACTATATACGCCCTTCTCCAAAAATGTCATTCAGCTAGAAATGAAGCTTTGTAAAAACATTGCTATCCAACAAAATCAATGACAATATGTCTAGACAAAACACTAACCATTTCAAAGATGCTAAAAGGCAGAAGAAATATGGAGGTGGGATATTTGATGTATGCATGGCAATAATATTAGAATATTCTATTTTCCTGAGTGTCTTGGAAACAGAAATTAACACAAACCTTGACAGTGGGAGCTGTCGGACAAGACTGGATTCTCAGGATATTCAGAAGTCTTTTCTGGGAGATTTTTAATCCCTTCTTGTATACCTTCACTACACTACAAAGTTAACAACGATTGCTCCCTTTTGTCAACTTTGATTAGTTTGAGGAGGGATGTATTTCTGGAGAAAGTTAACCACAGAGACATAGTGCTGAGAATACTATATACTGTGAAAATTGTAGTTTGTAGGTCATAAATATAGTTAAAACTGGGAGAAATTACATTTAATAACAGAACTTTGGGGAACTCTCTATCCCTTTGTGGTTCACAAAACATAAGCAGTTAGGTGTATTTTCACCATGCATGATAGAAGATTATTTTAATTTCCTCAGAGGAACAAAAGTGTCCTAATACTGCCATCTGGTAAAACCCTTAATAAAAGCTGGATTATACATGCAATAATCCCAGAGTTATGACAACTAGAACTTTTCAAGTGTCTCATAAACATACAATAATGACTTAGTTGGCATTTGATGAGTTTCACACTGGAAAAAAAGTGAAATTAGAATATACATATGCAACATTCAAAATCAATGAGATTGTAAATGATTAACCCTCAGAAAATAATAAAGAACAGTGCATCCGAGATGTAAAATAGAATTCTATTAAAAGTGCAAATAGAGAACATGAAACATTTCTTGTAACAAAAGCTAAATAAAAATTTAAAACTAAAGAGAAAGTCTGAAGGGTTTGAAAAAAACTCATGGGAGGAAAATATGACAACACATTTTAGGAGAATAAAAATAATAAAATTAGTAAACCCACCAATGAATTAAAGCAAAAAATCTTATTAGTTGAAATATCAGAAATAAAGAGCAAAGAAAAGAGGTATACATAAATTATTGAAAAACAAAATGTGCAACTATAATTGTAAATCTCCAGGTTAAAATTTCTCATTCAGATATTAAAAAATGCAAACAGACCTCACAGCATGTCAAGTCATGGAACAAAGTGCAAACTTAAAAGCTGACTCTTATCGAAGACAGTAAAGATTAACAAGATGAAGTCCTGGGACAATTGGGAAAGGAATGGAATTATTAAAGTACATAATCCATGATTTCTGAAATAAAAACAAAATAAAGCTTGTGAAATAGACCATTGTATAGAATTATCTGGTTTGAAAGTAGTAAGAGAGGATATAGAGGGTTTATATAAAACAAAAGTTAACAAAATGCATTGAGGCTAAAGTGTAGATGTTAAGATTAAGGTAAACTCAGAAAAGATAAACAAATCATAAAGAAATAGGAGACTCTTGAAGGTGAAGATGTGAGTTTTGAAAGATGGATAATCAATTGACATCACAGGAGCTTTTAATTCAAGAAAATGAGGGAATGGTATTTTTAAAGTATTAAATAATATTATTTCTCAATATCTATAATTAGTCAAACCAATATTTATATAAAAATTTAATAAATACTACAAATTATGTAAAGGATTTTTTTTTTGCAAAAAGGCATTCATTAGAAAAATAGTGTAGGCTATATGAAGAGCAATATGGCACTTACCACAATGCTTGTTGTGTATTAGTTGCTGTAAATAGCAGATGAACTGATATAAAGATAGACAATAATTCCTGATGGAGAAACATTTCCAAGAACATTAAAACCTATGGACAAAATAAAAAGTACAGTCTAAATGAGTAATATTTATAGGTTCCCAGTTATATTCCTGTCCCTTAATTATATTTATTCTTTATGAATTCATACTTTTTGTGTTGTAGATTATTTAAATTTAGCCATGGAGAATTAATTTCTTTGAGATTAGACTAGAATTAAATGTTAAATGCCCAACAACAGTAAAATCTTTTTATATTTAGCTTTCAAAAATCATTAATTATCCAGGTCATATGTTTCAATTACTAGGTTATAAGCTGAAAACCACTTGTATAAAGGAAAATCTACCTTTTAAAGGGATTGATTTTCAAAGAAATAATAATTTGTGAAACAATCACTATTCACATTAATGCAATGATAATTCCTATGCAGAAGGAAAAAGGGCCTAATTATCTCATCTGCTTACAGTGTATATTCATTTTTTCATGTTATAATACTATACTTTCAGCTCTCTACATTTTGAAATCAATTAAAATGATTCTAGACAGTTTTTATAAGAGATTCTAGAGAACAATATCTCATTGTATTTCTTCTGAAGGGTGAATATATGAAGGACCATGATTTTTTCCTCATGGAACTTAATAAATGAATGATTTTGTGGTTTTATTTTATTAACCTTGAATGTATATTATTAATTGATCACAGTCTTTTGATTCTATGTTCAGAAAACTACTTGTATTAACTAAAGGGAAAAGATTTATGCGTGGATTTAATTAGCCACTATGGCAAAAAGTTAAGTTACAAAATTGTTTCTGTACTTGTCTTCTGTTCTTTTATTCTTTCAGTCTACATTCATTTAGACTTTAATATAAGGTATTTTGACTTTTGTCCTTGTATAAGTTAGTCTAAGAAATAAAGGTGGCACTTATTGTTTTATGTAGTCTCCTTATGTAAACCTGACTAACCTGCAACTCTCTATGTAGACTACGCTTGCCTAGAACTCAGAGATATATTTTCCTCTGCTTCCAGAGTATTGAGATTAAAGCCATAGACCATCACACCTATTTGTCATTGTGTGTGTGTGTGTGTGTGTATGTGTGTGTATACATATGCATTAATGTGTGTATGCATGTGGTTGTGTAAGAGCATAAGAGTACTCACGGGGGGCCAAAAGAGGATATTGAATGCCTTGGAACTGGAGTTACAGACAGGAATGAGATACTAGAGTTAGTTCTTGTGGAAGGACAGAAAGTACTCTTAATAGCTGGAATTTTCCCCTCAAATTTATATTGCTTGATGGACACATATCATTTTCAAATGAATTTAAAATCCACTAAAACTTTTGAATGAAGCATATGTGATTTATAAGTTTATAAAAATATGCAAGTATTCTGCTAAAGGAAGGTACAAATGTTTTTGACAGTTTTCTTTTCAGTACTCATAATTTAGGTAGGACACAGCAGACATAGAAGCAGGTAGAGTAACTGTAGATCTTTACTTTTTACTCAGCTCCTCCACATCCAATGCCCCAGGCTCATTTCCAGCTCTGTAGCAGGCTTCTCTTCATTCTCTACCCCTAGTTGAGGGAAATAGGCAGATCTTACTGGAGCACCTGGTTCTTTTCCCTCTTTGGACCAAATCAGCTCTCACAGTCATCCTCATTCTTAAGTATTAGCTCCCAGTACCTAGAACCATATCTAACAAAGATTTTCCAATGGCTACACATATCAGGATCCTAGAAGAATTTCACACAAGGCAACTCACAGAAACCACATTCTCTTAAGAATCAGGGAGGCAACAGAAACTATGGAATTAAATATCCACCCAAGAAAACATAAGCCAGTTTTCAGCACTTACAATTCAATCTTCCCACATTCACATGCTAAGGTGCCAGCTTAAAAAACAATCAGTAACAGCCAGGACAATATGTTGCCACTAGAGGCCAGCAACATTTCCACAGAAGGACATGATTATTAAAGTATAACACAATCAGAAGCAAAGATTCTAAATAGCCTTTCTGAATATGATGCAGGTCCTTAAAGAAGAAATGAGTAAATATCATAAAGAAATATATGAGCTCCTTTCCTAGACTCCATGTCCCAGCCTACAACACCTGCAAAAGATTTGCTCTACTGGGAGTCAATGTGTTGCTAGGAATCACAAGTAAGACATCACCCAATGCCCACAAATATCTTTTAAACTCCACCAAGCAGTCTCCAACAGCACTCCCTCCCCTGGCCTCCATATCCCAGGCCACAATTGAGGCAGAAGACTCTTGATCTACTGAAGGCCTCACTAGTACATCAGTCCTCAAGAGCACCACCTGTCCTGGGCTGGAATACTCCAAACTCTACCAAAGGCTACACTAGTGATAGAAGCACCAGGAAATCCCGTAGGCCACACTGGTATCCAGAACATCAGAGGCAACAACAGTTGACAGATCCCAGATGCAATGTCAACTAAAACCGTCGTCAAAATCCATATGGAGATACATTACTGGCCATGAAGACTCACTAGTCAACAGAACCCCAGGGCACTCAAGCCAGAAGACCTGAAAAAAAAAAACAGAAAGCAGGGGAAATATTCAAAATACACTCATCCAACAAAGATAAATTCAGACATCAGCAACAAAACATATAATAATCTCAAGGCCAGATGCCTAGAGGCCAGTGTAAAAACACAGTCAACAACACACAGAGCAATATGGCACCACCAGGACCCAGATATACTACAGCAAGCTCTGTATATTCCAACACAGCTGGACAAGAATATCATGAAGGTAATAGAGGCTCTGAAAGAGAAAATGAACAAGTCCCTTAAAGAATTGTTTAGGCATGAGGTTATTGTGTAGTTTAGATTCTTATTTCCACTCTAAGTATTGTATAAATTCTGCTTCCCAATTTGCCCCCTGATCTGTCAATAAAGTAGCTTATAGCCAATCAATGATAAGGAGAATAGGGCTGGACTCCCTGCCAGCCAGGGAAGGAGGAGTTAGAAAAGGAAGTAGGGCATCTTGCAGAGGATTTAGCCATGGGGAGATGTCCAAGAAAAGTCAGAGGGAAGGAGTTAGAGATGAGAAAAACTACAAAGTGGAAGTATTAGTGGGATGTTTGCTGGGAGTAAGACAAAATAGCATAGAGGGTTAAGAACAGACTTAGACAGCTTGGATTGTGTTGTGAAGCTTTGTATTATAAAAGATGATGTTGGGGACAGGCCATATGGCCAAAGTTCAACCATCTTGTCAGAGCCTAGGTTCCTATTTCTCCAGCAGTCTGTCATTTACCAGAAACCAGCTGACCCTGTCATGGTTCAGCTGTTAGACTAAAGATAAAATTTAGATGGAGTCACCCTGTTGTAGTTTAGCAGTTAGATTAGATAAAGATGGCAAAATATTCAGTGTGGCAGAATGTGGTGACCTGCTTGAAATTTCTCACATCTTGAGATAGCCTGCAGCTGGGTTGCCATAGCAATATGCTTCCCTGCCCCCTGCCTTATAAAACCTTCTACCTGAACAATAAAATTTGAGAGCTTGATCAAAGACTTGCTCTCCTTCTTCGTGTCTTGTTTTCTGTCCCTATACAGGAGAATTCTCCTCCCAAGCATTAGTCGAACCCCAGCAGGCCGAGTCAAGATTCTCAATTATTGTATGATAGCCTGTTTTATAAAAAATAACTTCAACAGAATTTAAGAACACAAACAGGTGAAGTAAATTAATAAAAAAGAAAATGAAAGGAACTACAGACACAAGCATTACTTACAGAATAAAGGAAAGAAGGCAGACTCTCAGGCATGGAAGATATGAGAGCAATAATTGGTACAGTGACCAAAGAAAATGTTAAATCTAAAAAGTTCCTGACATAAAATATCCAGTAAATATGGAACAGTATGAAAAGACTAAATCAAAGAGTAATAGGAATAGAAGAGTGAGAAGATTCCTAGGTCAAAGGACCAGAAAAACATTTTCAAGAAAATCATAGAAGAAATTTTCCCTAACCTAAAGTAAGAGATGCCTAAAAAGGTATGAGAATCTTACAGAACACCAAATAAATTGGACCAGAAAAGAACCATACAAACCCCCAAATCACATAATAATCAAAACATTAAATGTACAGAATAAAAAAGAATATTAAGACCTGCAAGCGAAAAAAAGCCAAATAACATATAAAGGCAAACCTATTAGAATTACAACCCACTTCTCAATGGAGACAATAAAGGCCAAAATGAATGGCCTGGACAGATGTCTTGCAGACTCTAACAGACCACAGATATCAGCACAGGCTACTACACCCAGCAAAACTTTCAACCACCATAGATGAACAAAAGAAGATATTCCATGACAAAGTCAAATTTACACAGTACTTGTCTACAAATCCAGCCATATAGAAGGTGCTAGAAGGAAAACTCCAACCTAAGAAAGGTAACTATGCTCATGAAAACACAAGAAATAAATAATCTCATACTGACAAAATCAAAAGAAGGAAAACACGTGCACAGATACACATGCACACACACACACACACACACACACACACACACACACACATATACAGTACCTCCCTACCACCACTATCATTACCAAAAATAACAAAATAACAAGAATTAACAATTATTAGTCATTAATATCTATCATCAATTGAATAAATTCCCCAATAAATAGACAAAGGCTAAAACAATTGATATTTAAAAAGGTTCCATCTTTCTACTGCATACAAGAAACACACCTAAACACCAAAAATTGCATCACATTAGAGTAAATGGTTGGCAAAAGCTTTTTTAAGCAACTGGACCCAAGAAGCAACTTGGTGTAGTGATTCCAATATCTTACAAAATAGGCTGCCCACCGAAATTAATCAAAAGAGATGATGTAGCTTCCAGTAGTGAGAGCTTACTTTACTTGTTTACATCTATTCATGTTGTTGGCCAAAGGAGTCCCAGGAAAATGCCGTCACACCAGGTTGTTGCAAGGCTATAGCTTGCTCACCAGAACCTGGCAAAAAAGGCCCATTGTAACTCATACTTATGCAACTAATTGAACATGGAGAAGTCAAGCTGGGGCCTATATAGAGGCTTGACCCTTTTGTTCTATTATGTTTGGTACATACAAATAGTTACTCTTCAAGATACCAAGAGAAAACAGTAAACACCAACATAGCCACAGACCTTTTGATCCTAATATGTACTGCCTGAAAGGTATGCTTATTTAGATCACCTTCATGTATGTGTCCGTTTTAGGAAACTTCTACTGTATTGTTTCCTTATATTCCTCAAATGGAATTTAGTTTTAGTTTTTCCTCCCTCTAGTCTCTTTTTTACCACCTCTCTCCTACTTCCTGTTTGATTCTCCAGTTCTAGTACTTCATCAATCCCTCCATTAACATCTATTCTATTTTCCCTTCCTAGAGTGTTCCATTCCTTCCCCTGTCCCTTACTCTATACCTAATCTCTGTGATTCTACAGATCATAGCTTATAATGATTTAACAGCTAACAACTGCATATAAAAGAATACACACCATTTTGGTGTTTCATTGTCTGGGTTACTTCATTTGAGATGAAGATTTTTTAAAAATTTCTATACATTTACCTATGATTTTATTTTTATATAGTTTAGTGGTATGCTATTTTGTAAATGAACCACATTTTCTTTATCCATTCTTTGGTTGAGGGCCATCTTGGTTGTTTCTGGTTTCTGGCTATTATGAATAAAGCTGTTATGAACATAGATGAGCAAGCGTTCTTGTGGTATGGTGGAGCATATTTTAGGTAAATGTCCAGTATTGTTATAACTAGATCTTGAGGTAGAACTAGTCCCAGATTCCAGAGGAGCTGCCATACTTATTCTGATTTCCATAGTGGCTGTACAACTTTGAACTCCAGCCAGCAATGGATGACTGTTCCTCTAACTCCACAGTCTCACCAGCATCAGCTGTCACTTGTGTTATTGCTCTTAGCCATTAAGAGTGGTGTAATATGAAATCTCAAAGTAAATTTGATTTCCATTTTACTGAGGACTAAGGGAGTTGAATAGTTCTTTAAGTATTTTTCAGCCATTTGAGTTTCCCCCCTTTGAGAATTCTCTGATTTGATATGTACCCTGTTTTTTAATTGAACTGAAATTTTATTTTTTTCTCATTAATATTTACATATTCACTTTGCTTTTCTTTTACTATTGGATCAAAGTTAAAATTCTGAACTTGTTTTAGTGATTGTAGACCTCATTCTTTTGGAGGTAGAGGCAGTTTTCATTTCATTATAGAACAAAAATATTGGAGTGGGCTGAAATGTACTTTAGTAATCATGTTATTTGGGGCTAGCTATGGTAGTGCAAAGCTCAGAATCATGATCTTCCTGCTTCTCATTCCCAATGCATGGATTACGTGCATATTCCAACAGGACATGTCTCATTACTAAACTGTATTAATAGATTTCTAATAATTTCTGATAAAAATAAGAACTTCTTTGCAAGGCCACTTATTGATTTTCTCCATGCTTCATTTCACATGAATTTCCAGTTTCTGTTGAACCTCCAATTATACTGAGCTACTTGTGCCTTTCAATTCAGTTTCATTCCCCACCCTTCCCTTTTATTTAGATGCATTATCCAAATTCATCTCAGATGCATTCACTTTTAAATTAGTGATTTCGCTAGGACTTTACCTTTCGGTCTTTCTTATTTAAGGTATTTATTTTCTTTCCCGATACATTTGAACTTAACAAAAATGGGAAAAATAAGGCACTTGGAATTTTGATTCTAAGGAAATAGAAAGGCTAGCTCGATTTAAATGGAAAAATAAGACATAGGCGATTGATACAACTGTTTAGAATGCAATATGAAGGAAGAGATGAGGAAGACAGCAAAAGTATAAACATGGAGAGGAAAATTTCCTAAAACTGATAAGATCAGAAGAAAGACAACAAAGCCACCAAAACAAGTTTAATTGAGGGTCAAGAAGGTACAATATGAAAGAGCTTTAGGGGAGAATTATATCTATAGAAAACTGATATATAAAATAAGTCAAAATCTGGATCAGAGTACATGTTGAAACTGTTTCATTAGAAGATGCAGCTTCAGATTGTTTCTAGAATTGTTTCACTGACTGTGAAACACTGTAGTCAAGAATAACTTTAGTGGATTCACCATTATCACTCCCTCAACATCATCTTTATAAAAAAAATTAATCTTTTCTTTTTTACAGAAGTGCATTGTGTGTGTATCAGTATTGTGTGTGTCAGTTTGTGTGTGTGTGTGTGTGTATGTGTGTGTGTAGTTCAAAGGACAACTTCTAGGAGTTAGTTCTCTCCTTCCACCATGTTAATGCCAGGGATAAAACTCAGCTTATTACTTCCGTATGATGCATCTTTAGTGTTGCATCATCTCATAGGCCCAAACATCTAGGCATTTTCAGTTGCCATTGACTATGTTTATGATGGAATATCTTATCAGATAATAAAATTAAGTTGAAGAAATAAGGTAATGATAAAAGCACATTTAGAAAGCAGTGGTGCTGACATTGTTTAAATGTAAGCATAAGTACATGTTATCTGTATAGTTTTATAATAGAAAATTTACTACACATAGTACTGCATGCTTATTGATTAAAAAGTCCATCTCCATATGAGTAAGTTAATGAAAATTGTACCAATATGGAAGAATTCTATTAGTATTATAATGAACATGACTTCTGGATTTTCATATACATATATACCTATGAAATGATCATCTAAAATATTTTATACTTCACATATAAAAAGGTATTATGTTGATATAATTGTAAAATGGTACATATAGCTTTGTTGTCTGATTTTATTTATAAATTCATAAATATATATGGCTGTATAAGAACTCATATTACTATGATATTTAGTCAATCCCTGGAAATGATTATTTTAATATTTCCTTTGAAATGCATTATGCTGTTATTTAGAAAAATATTTTTTAAGAACAGAAAACTCTAGAGATATGTGCTCTCTTGTTTTTTTTTTTTAACAGATCTACAACACTGAACACATTTCCAAGTGGATAAATAAATATTTAAATAGATAGTTAGAAAGAAACACACCAATGTTGTAGAATAACCACACAAGCAAACATCTGAATGTAGGAAAAACTATTTGTTTCTCATTCCATACTTCATCTGAGAAAAGTAATAAGCACTAAGACCAGAATATCCAGCAGTAGAGGAAGAGATAAAGTGCACAGGAAACCACTAGACTATTAAAAACCATCTTATTGAAACACAGAGATAAATATATTTTGAAAGCTTCACAGCCAGCTATTCAAGAGTGTTTCCTGTGGGCTATTGACTTTTATATCTTATCTTCTAAATTTTGCCTAACTATTTTGTTTTGTCAGAATTTCATTTATAAAGCTGTGTATTATGTATCCTTTTGACTCCCTTTCCCAACATGATTCTGAATTTAATTGTGTGGTGACTCACCAATGTTAAGTCCTGCAGGAGTTTCCATTCATCATCAAGCACAGAGTGCCTCCTAGGGTCTCAAAATAATTGTGAGAGTAAAAATAATCTGCTTGTTTGGGTAAAAACATTGTTTCTTCCCTTATTCCTATGAGACATTTTATAATCAAAGAATAATAACAAGTGTCTACAATGTCAAACACAACAATAAGTGATACATACAATTTAAAAATAGTTTCAGCTTTATAACATTGAAAGAACTAATGGAAAGGCAAAGATAGCAAGCCTGATTGTAAAACATAAAATGGCCTCTATATGAGTTCATAATGTTCTGTTCTGTCCTCATTAGGAAACATTTCTTTACCATCACTTACTAACCACTGACCTCAAATCTTGTGGCTTTCTTTTACCTTTATTTAATATGTTAAATCAGTTACCTTTTCAAGTTCAGGTAATATGTAAAGTGTTAATAAAAAGGAAGACATTAAAATAAAATATTTTTCTTTATTTTCTTTTCAAGAAATAGTCTCATGTAACTCAGACAGTCTTTGAATGTTTTATGTGACAGAGACTGCCCTCAAACTCTTGATGTTCCTGTCTCCATATCTGGTACTTAACAATTTCCTCTAACTGAAGCTCCAGGGGATCTGACACCTTCTTTTAACTTCCATTGGCACATGAACTTATGTACTCACACAAACACACACACACACACACACACACACACACACACACACACACACACACATACACACTTTCAAAAAAATTTTGATCTTAGAGCCTGAGCTGTTGGTGCTCTGTTCAGTGAGTTGTCTCCTGTGCCAATGAGTTCAAGGCTCTTCCCTACTTTCTCTCCTACTAGATTCAGAGTATATGGTTTTATGTTGAGGTCTTTGATCCTGTTGGCCTTGAGTTTTGTACAGTGTGATAAATATGGATATATTTGCATTTTTCTACATGTAGACATCTAGTTAGACCAACACCATTTGTTGAAGATGCTTTTTCCACCCATTCTATGGTTTTGGCTCCTTTGTCAAAAATTAAGTATCCATAGCCATGTGGGTTTATTTATGGGCCTTGGATTAGAATCCACTGATCAACCAGTTTGTATGTAAGCAAGTACCATGCTGTTTTTATTGCTATTTCTTTGTAATACAACTTGAAGTCAGGGATGGAGATACCTCCTGAAGTTCTTTTATTGTATATGGGTGTTTTACCTATTCTGATACTTTTTGTTTTTTGTTTGTTTTTCTATATGAAGTTTGGAATTATTACTTCAGGGTCTGCAAAGATTTGTTTTGGCTCTGCAGATTGCTTTTGGTAAGATGGTCATTTTTATTATGTTAATCCTACTGATCCATGAGCATGGGAGATATGTCCATCTTCTGATATCTTCTTCAGAGACTTGAAGTTCTTATCATACATGTCTTTGACTTGCTTAGTTAGACTTACACCAAAGTATTTATATTTTTAGTGGCTATTGCAAAGGGTGTAGTTCCCCTAATTTCTTTCTCAGACCATTTGTTCTTTGTATACATGAGGACTACCAATTTTTAAAAATTAATTTTGTACCCAGCCATTTTGCTGAAGGTGTTTATCAGCTCTAGGAGTTTTCTGGTGGAATTTTTGAGGTCACGTATGTATACACCATATTTTTTGTGGATTGGGATATTTGATTTCCTCCTTTCCAATTTGTATCCTCTTGATCTCCTTTAGTTGTCTTATTGCTCTGGCAAAAACTTCATATACTACATTGAAGAGATATGGTGAGAATGAGGAGCCTTGTCTTGTCCCTAATTTCAATGGTAGTGCTTTAAGTTTCTCCCCATTTAATTTGATGTGGGCTATAGGTTTGCTGTATATTGCCTTTGCTGTGTTTATGTATATGCCTTGTATCACTTGTTTTTCCAAAACCTGGGAACAACCTACATGTCTCTCAACTGAATAATGGATAAAGAAATTTTGGTACATTTACACAGTGGAATACTATTGACTTCTTAAAACATGGAAATCATGAAACAGGCAAATGGATAGAACTAGAAAAGATCATCTTGTGTGAGGTATCCCAGATGCAGAATGACACACATGGTATTTACTCACTTATATGCAGATTTTAGCCATACAGTACAGAATAAACGTATCACATTTCACAAGCCAACAGCAGATATAAAGCAGGGAGGAACAAAGGGAGGATGCTTAAATCTCACTCAGAAAGGGAAATAGAAACAAGGTAGGAAAGGGAACATGGACAGAAATAAGAGTGGATACCAGATGTAGGCAGATCTGATTTAGGAGGATAGAAGGCCTGCAGAGAAAAGAGAAATTGTGGGCAGGGGCATCTTTGAGAAGCTGGAGACCCTAAGTCAGAGGAGGCTCCTGGGAGGATATGAGGGAGACTCAGTTAGAGACTCCTAGTAGCATAGGTCATTGTGACTAAAGAGGACACCATCTAAAGGCCTCCTAGTAGAGGGAGAACACCAACCCATCCACAAAAACTTTCACCTAAAATTTACCCTACCTACAAGATGTACATGGATAAAGATTGAACAGAGATTGAAGGAATGTCCAACCAGTGCCTGCCTCAACCTGAGACCTTCCCCATGGGTGAAAGCCAACTCCTGACACTATTAATGGTATTTCGCTATGCTCACAGACAGAAACTTAGCATAGCTGTCCCCTAGGAGGCTCCAACCTGCAATGTAGCAAAACAGATTCTGAGCATAGGGAGCATTGTGGAAGAGTAAGAGGGGGGAGGTTAGAAGGACCCAGATGGAACAGGAACTCCACATGAAGACCAACAGAGCCAACTAACCAGGACACAAAACGTCTTGCAGAGATTGAAGCACCAATCAAGGACCATGCATAGACTGGACCTAGGCCCCCTACAGAGATATAGTCAAGGGGCAGCTCAGGTTTCATGTGGGTCCTCTCGTAAGGGGATAGGAGCTGTCTCTGACATAGACATTGTTGACCTCTTTTTGATTACTTCTCCCTGGTGGGGCTGTCTCATCAGGCCATAGGGGAAAATGACATATTCAGTTCTGATAGGACTTCATGATCTGTGGGGTGGCGGGGGGGGGGAGATCCTCATTTTCTGAGAAATAAGGAAGGGGAAAGAGAGAAGGGGTTGGTACAGGGAGGAGAACAAGAAGGGCGATACAATCAGGATGGAAAGTGAATATAAAATCTTAAAATATGTCCTCTGGAAAATGTTTTCTAAGTTACTTAGCTAGAGTTGAATACCTATAAGAATACTCTTCCACTTCACCTTACACTTCCATTTTCAAAAATTACTTCTGAAGATTGCCAAGTCACTTTATCAATCCATTAGCATTTAGCATTGTTTTCCACCTAGGGCAATTGTTTTGTATCATCAGCATCCTTTTGATAGACTTTCATAATTTGCCAATAATTTTGGAAACCATAAAGACCAAAAAGCTGTGGTATTAAAGTACTAACCATGAAGGGAGAAAAAGAATCTGTCACTTAATTTTTCTATAATTGACAATGGTGTCTTTAAAATATTTAAAGAATACATTCCAAAATAAGCACAAACTAGTAACTCGTCATTAACTATGTTACAGCAACTAGTAAACGAAGTCTTTTGGGTTGATTGCAAGAGAGATAGATACTGGAGTTTTTGTCCACAGAAAGAAATAAAATGCACAGGAAGGACTATCACATAGAGTGATTTCATTTTTCTTTGCAATATTTCTCATTATGAGTTCAAAATGGTTGAATAAGGCAATCATTAAATTGTACTGGAGAGCTAAAAAGTAAAAGCTATAATATGTAATAAAATATTATAAAGATAATATATGATAAATATATTCTTGCATGAAAGCAATAGCACATATGAGAAAGATGACTCAGAACTCTATCAGAGCAATTTAAAGTTTTCAGGGATTATTGGAAATAAATGAGTATCAATGTCAATTAGGTTGTTTCAAATTATAATGATAGTATTACATTTTTAGGATACTGCTAAGAAAATAACACAAAACATTAATTTACTCCTAAAGGCTAAACCATACCCATCTGGAGAATAAAACAGATTATTGACTGTAATTGAAAAGAAAAAGATAATTATTTCTTCATATGCAATTTCTCACTCTGTAAAGATTATAGCTTTTAACTCTGTAGAGGAACTGGATTGTATATGCACAATAGAGAAATATTCAGTTGGAAAATCAAATCATTAATTTAGTCAAATAATATTTTCAAACCTCAGTTTTTAGCACAATGCCAAAACCCCTGAATTTGTTTTATTTCATGGATTTGTTCCAATGTATACGGTATAGTCAAATTTCTTTTTAAATTTTTGTATAATTCCGCAAATTGTCAAATATTATAGTGACATTTTCCAAAGGAAAGGTTTTTATTTGCCTCCCTTCTTCTTTTTTTCTTTTCTCCTCCTTTCCCCCAACCTCCCATAACTTTCTCTCTGCTTTTAAGTCATATGTGTTCTTTTGCCTCATATTCATCCTCAGCATCTCTGGTTCCCTTTCCTGGTATCTCCAATACCTTTTGTTTACCTATACTCACTTTCATACCCACTTGTATAAGAATGTACAAACATTAAGAGCAGGGCCTATGTGGAATGTAGAATGCTCAAGTTTTGTATTTCTGGGACTGACTTATCTCACTTAACATAATACATTATTAATTCTACCATTTCTTGCTAATTTTCTGATTTCAGTGTGTTTTTCTTATACCCACAGTTAGATAAAAATTTTCCCAACTCTTGATCTTTATTGGTATTTAGACAACTTCAAATTACTTTTTGTATGGAATGCACATTTGTATTATACAAAGATATTATTTTATTGATGATTTTATATCTCCCTAGAGTGTTTTCAAAGATTCATCACATTAAAGTCTGAGTCCATATATGTGCTATAGTGATAAGGTCCATATGCATATAAGATTATTTTAAGAGAATAAATAAAGAAGTTTAACCTAATAAAAAAATACACATTGATTCTAGCTATATAAATGTGTGTCTGTGTGTACAAATGATTGTCAGCAATATAACTTACTTATTTTAATTTAATTTATGTAATAAAATGACTTCTACCTTTTAGAATAGAAACAGAAATTCATGGGATCATGTTCATTTCCTTGATGATATATTTTACTGACAAGCTTCTACACAAAATATCCTAGTCAAAGATATTGCTCTGAAGATAAATACTTGGAATAGAGTTTTGAAATTACTGGTGTGTTTGACTACAGTCAGCTGTTTTGTTTAAAGGTGGTCTTAGATGGTTATCAAAGCAGCTTTCTTTTGGTTGTTTGTTTTAAAATCTGTCTTAGATTTTACTAACATTTGGTTAATACCATTGCTGTTGTTTGCTGTCTTTTCCTATTTCAGTTCTTGACAGTTCTTTCCTTTATCTTGGTATACTGATTATTGTGGAGTTCATTAGATCATGAGTCTTGCTTAATTTCCTTTTTAAGGGTTGTGCTTTTTCCTTAAGGTGTATCTTTTTTAGTTTTTCACTGATAGGATCCTGATCTTGATTGACATTTCCACATTGCTTATCAGTGCCATATAAATCCGAATTCTTCCTGAGTTATAGTGACACTTTCCAGGCTAATCATGTCACAGATGCAAATTTTAAAGTGATTTCTTTATCATATTTTACTATACTCACTCTAATTGCATTAGTTTACAAGAAGTCTATTTCCTAAAATTAAAAAATCAATAGGAAAAAACAATGGTATCTGATTTCACCTTTCAAGAAATATTTTACGTAAAGTCACAACTTATTGTATTATTCATACTATGATTTTCATAAAGGGATTTTACTCAGTTTGCAACTGAAGGAATTTAATTTAAAAACATATCCAATAGTATAAAAGTTGACCAATGATGTTGAAATAAAGATACCATGTGTCAATTTCATGTATTATGATAAATATTTTAAGCAATTTTATCATATGAAAAATGAAGGGCTTGGAATAAGTGACATTTTATTTTCCTTGTATTTTTAATTTTATTTAAACATTAAATTCTTGCAACTATAGTTTGTTTTAGAAGAAAAAATAAAAATCAAACTAATTTATAGTTATTTTGGCCACAATGAACTACTTTTTCAAAATATTCTGTAAGAAATAGGCCTAGAAAAGGACATGCATGCTTCATTATAGAATTTTAGGAAGTGCTATTTAGGACATTATTTTGGAATTATAGTACCTATAGCTCAGGCATTGTAGATTGCCCCTTTCGTATATATGAAAGCACATGATTACTCCGCAAACATTAGGGACTTGTAAGCTAGAAGCACCTGGGATCTTTGCAGTATAACCTAATGATTGGAAACTTATTTTTTAATGATGTACATCATTTGACATTGGCAAAAATGGGCTTGAGCAAAAATCTGAAAATAAATATATCTTTGAAAGAATTCTATAAAATAGAGGCACTGTAGAAAAGATAAGGGAAAAATGGGAGGGAGGGAAGAATGGGAGGATACAAGGGATGGGATAACCATTGAGATGTAAAAAGAATAAATTAATAAAAAAAAGAAAAGATTTCTATCTAATGTATTATCACTGGAAGAGAAATGAGTATGTCAGAATTTAACTCTGCATTCTTTAGGTGCAGGATAATTATAAGTATAAAAATATCCAAAGCCAACTTTCCTAATACCTCTGTCTGGTAACCATTGACATTGAATGGAGGAACTACCAAAAGGCCTGACCTTATTTAACAGCTTCAGTTATTCCCTTTAAATGTAAATATAAAATACTAATCATAATATATAAGCAATCACTACTGTCTGCTGCAGTTACTTTATTTTGCAGATGGTGAGAGCTCTACTAACACATCTATTGTTAGCGTGAAAGCCAAGCGATCATCTGTGTAGGTGGTTGTGTGGGAGAAATGCTAAGATTTACAAGGATTTTCTCCCACATTGGCAATCCACATTGAACAAAAAGCCAGATGAAGCAATATTCTGTTCCTTTGGCACATTTAACCATTCATTTAATTTGTAATAGTAAAAAAAAGTCCATAATAAGTGCCTGCCATTTTCCACTAAGATGTTACCTTAATGTTTAAAATATATTTTGTACCTATAGTTTTTCAATTGAGTATCTATTGAATAAAGAGCTTATAAAGTTGAGTAAGATAGAATTATTAGAAAAATAGTAACTGTTGAAATTGACAGTTATAAATTTAAAAAGGTCTTTTAAATTTACATCAATCACCAAATAATATATGTGACCTAAGTTGAAAGAAATTATTAGTTTTCTTTGGCTTGAGTAATAACTATTATGATGAATGTCCAGAAAGTACTTCCAAGACCTCTTAAAGTGTCTTGATTCCAGAACAACTATCTGTCTTTCTTTCAGGACTACAAGTTCTTTAATATTTTTCCAATATATTATAGTTAGTATACCTCAAGTTTTGATTGCTTTTACACACACACACACACACACAAACACATACACACACATACATACATATATACACACAGATGCATCAATGATAGGTAACATTAAATACATATAATATGTTTGATCTAGAAAGAAAAGTGCCTAAAAATTTAGTAAATCCTTTTTGTTATGAGGTCTAGAGTTAACATTTCCCAATGAAACCTGCTAATACAAAATCACAACCAAAGCTCAAAATTGGTCTGTAAACATAAGTTACTCAGCTAGATTTATTTTTCTCCATTTACTTATTTATTGGTTGATTTAATAACTTTACAGCCTGATGCCTATCACCTCCTTCCTCTCCTCCCAGTCCCATCCTCATGCCCCCTCACTCCATTCCCCCTTTTCCTTCTCAGAGAAGGCAGGGCTCCAAGGGATATCAACCACCCTGGCACTTCGAGTTGCAGTAGGACTAAGCACATCTTCTCCCACTGGGGCTTGATTAGGCAGCCCAACAATGGGAAAGAGATCCAGTGTTAGACAACAGAATGGGAGACAGCCCTTACTCCCATTGTTAGGGGACCCACATGTTGACTACAATGCACATCTGCTATCTATGTTTAGAGGCTCTAGGCCCAGTCCCAGTCCATACATGCTTTTTAGTTGATGGTTCAGTTTCTGTGAGCCCCATTGGGCTGAGGTTAGTTGAGTCTTTAGGTCTTCTTGTGGTGTTCTTTACCTCTCCAGCTCCCTCCATCCTTCCTCACACTCTTCCACAGAACTACCCAAGAGTGGCCTATTGTTTGGCTGTGGGTCTCTCCATCTGTTTCCATCAGCTGCAGGATAAAGCCTTTCAGAAGACAGTTATGCTAGGCTCCTGTCTGCAAGTATAGCAGAATGTCATTAATAGTGATAGGAGTTGGCTCCCTACCATAGGGTAGGTATAAAGTTGGGACAGTCATTGTTTGGCTATCCCCTCTATCTCTGCTCCAACTTTACTTCTATACTTCTTGTAGGCAAGACACACTTTGGGTAGGTTGGTGTCTCTCTCCTTCCACTGGAAGTTCTACCTAGCTACAAGAGGTGGCCACTTCAGGCTCCTTAACCACCACTGCTTGGAGTCACAGCTAGGGTCACTCTCATAGACTTTCTGGAGCTTTCCTTGTCCAGAGATGCCCCTGCACATATATCAGTCCTCTATCCCTATCCTTTAACTCACTCCCACTTTCCCACTCTCCACAAACCTGATGCCCATCCCCACTACACTCCCCATCTCCTCTCCCACCCAGTTCCAGTCATCCATTTACTTTAGGTGTCTATTTTATTTCCTGTTCTGAGCGAGATTCAAGCTTCTTCCTATGGAAATTTTTGGCTTCTTTGGGTCTATGGATTGTATCATGGTTATCCTGTAATATATGGCTAATATATACTAAGGATATACCATGCCTTTCTTTCTGGGTATGGGTAACCTAACTCAGGATAATATTTTCTAGTTCTGTCCATTTGCCTGCAAATTGCATGATGTCTTTGTTTTTAATAGCTGAGTAACATTCCATTGTGTGCATATTTTCTTTATCCGATCTTCAGTTGAGGGACATCGAAGTTGTTTCCAGTTTCTGGCTATTACAGTAAAGCTGCTATGACCATAGTTGAGCAAGTGTCCTTGTTGTATGATAGAATACCTTTTGGGTATATGCCCAGGAGTGGTTTGACTATATCTTTTGTTATTGCCAATTTTCTGAGAAACCTCCAGCTTGAGGTTGTACAAGTTTTCACTCCCACCAGTAATGATGGAGTGTTCCCCTTTCTCCTCATCCTCACCAGCATGTACTGTCACTTGAGTTTTTGATCTTAGCCTTTCTGATTGTATAAGATGGAATCTCAGAGTCATTTTTATTTGTCCTGATGACTAAGGACAATGAATATTTCTTTAAGTCTTCTCTACCATTAGATATTCATCTGTTAAGAATTCTCTGTTTAGCTCTATACCCAAAAATTTAATTGGGTTATTTGGTTTGAATTCTTGAGTTCATTATATATTTTGGATATCAGCCCTTTGTCGGATGCAGAGTTGGTGAAGGTCTTTTCCCAGTCTGTGAGCTACCATTGTCATATTGACAGTGTCCTTTGCCTTGCAAACTCTTGTCAGTTCCAGGAGATCACACTTAATTGTTGATCTTAGAGCCTGAGCTGTTGTCTTCAGAACCAATGCATTCAAGGCTATTCCCGACTTTTCCACTATTAGATTTAGTTTTATGTTGTGGGCTTCAATCCACTTCGGATTAAATATTGTGCAGGGTGGTAAATATGGATCAATTTGCATACTTCTACATGCAGACACCCAGTTAACCCAGCACCAGTTGTTGAGGATGCTTCTTTTTTCCATCATAAGATATTTGGCTTCTTTGTTAACAATTAAGTATCCTTAGGTGTGTGAGTTTGTTTCTTGGCCTTCAGTTCAATTTTATTGATGTATTTATCTGTTTTTATGCCAATACCATGGTTTTTTTTATTACTATTGCTCTGTAGTACAGCTTGAAATCAGGGATGGTAATATCCCCCAGACATTCTTTTACTATACGAGATAGTTTTAGCTATCCTTTTTTTTTTTTTCACATGAAGTTGAAAATTACTCTTTCCAGGTCTATAAAGACTTGTGTTGGAATTTAATGAGAATTGCATTGAATCTGTAGATTGCTTTTGGTAAGATGGCTACTTTTACTCATTAATCCCACCAATGCAGGATTACAGGAGATATTTCCATCTTCGGATATCTTTTCAATTTCTTTCTTCAAAAACTTGAAGTTTTTGTCATATAAGTCTTTCATTTGCTTGGTTAGAATTACAACAAGATACTTTGTATATTTTGTGGCTATTGTGAAGGGTGTTGTTTCCCTAATCTCTTTCTTAGCCTGTTTATAATTTGTGTAAAGGAGGGTTACTGATTATTTTTTAGTTAATTTTGTATCCAGCCACATTGCTGAAGGTTCCCCTCTAGAATTTTGGGGGCCACTTAGACATACAATCATACCATATGCAAATAGGAGTACTTTGATTTTTTTCCTCTCCAATTTGTATCCCCTTGTTCTCCTTTAGTCATCTTATTGCACCAGCTAGAACTTTAAACACCATGTTGAACTGATATGGAGAGAATTTGTAGCCTTGTCTTGTCCCTGATCTTAGTAGCATTATTTTCAGTTTCTCTCCATTTAATTTGGTGTTGGGTGTTGGGTTGCTGTATATTACTTTTATTGTGTTTAATTATGTACCTTGTAAGCCAGATCTTACCAGTGCTTTTAACATGAAGGGATGTTGGATTTTGTCAGACATTTCCAGTATCTAATAAGATGATCATGTAGGGTTTTTTTTCCTTTAGTTAGTTTATATGATCAACTACATTGAAGGATTTTCGTATATTGAACCACCCCTGCATTGCTGGGAGGAAGCCTACTTGATCATGGTGGATGATATCTTTTCTGCATTCTTAATTCAGTTTGCCAGTATTTTATGGAGTACTTTTGCATTAATATTGATAAGGGAGATTGGCCTGAAATTGTCTTTCTTTGACACTTTGTGTTGTTTAAGTATCGGGGTGACTGTGGCCTCAGAAAATGAGTTTTCCAATGTTCCTTCTGTTTCCATTTTGTAGAATAGTTTGAGGAGAATTGGCGTTACCTTCTCTTTGAAATTAAGGTAGAATTCTGCACTAAACCCATCTAGTCTAGGCTTTTTTGTTTTTTTTTGTTTTTGTTTTTGTTTTTGATTATTTGTTAGGAGAATTTTGATGACTGCTTTTATTTCATTAGGGGTTATAAAAATGTTTAAGTAGTTTAGCTAGTCTTGATTTAACTCTGGTAAGTTGTATCTATATATAAATTTATCCATTTCAATTAGATTTTCCAATTTGTAGCATGCAGATTTTTGAAATAAGACCTAATGATTCTTTGGTTATCCTATGTCCTCCTTTTCATTAAGGATTTTGTTATTTAAATACTGTATCTCTGCATTTTAATTAGTTTGGCTAAGAGTTTGTATATATTGTTGTTTTTTTAAAGAACCATTTCCTGGTTTTAGTGATTCTTTTTATTGTTCTCTTTGTTTCTAAGTTATTGATTTCAGCCTTGAGTTTGACAATTTCCATCTGTGTAGTCCTTTTTTAATAATTTTTTAATAATTTATTCTTTTTTTTCTTATCATGTTGGTGTGTTTGCTTCTTTTTGTTCTGGAGCTTTCAGGTGTGGTATTAAGTCACTAGTGTGAGATTTCTCTAATTCTTTATGAAGGCACTTATTGCTATAAACTTTCCTCTTAGCACTTCTTTCATTGTGTTTCATAAGTTTGGGTATTCTGTGTTCTCATTTTCATTGAATTCTAAAAAGTCTTTAATTTCTTCCCTGATCCAGTGATCATTGCATTGACAGTTCTTTAGTTACCATGAGTTTGTAGGCTTTCTGTTGTTTCTGTTGTTGAAATTCAGCTTTAATCCATGGTGATCTGATATATAAGGACTTATTTCAATTTTATTGCATCTGTTGAGGTTTGTTTTGTGGCTGACCATATCATTGATCTTAGAGGAGGTTCCATAAGGTACTGTGAAGGACATATATTCTTTCGTGTTTGGGTGAAATGTTCTGTAGATACCATGAAGTCCAATTCATTCATAAAACTTAGTTTCATTATTTCTCTCTTTACTTTCTGTCTCAATGACCTGTCCATAGGTGAGAGTGGAGTGCTGATATCTCCCACTATTAATACATGGGGTTTAAGGTATGATTTAAGTTTTAGTAATGTTTCTTTTATGAATATGGGTGCTCTTTTGTTTTCTGCATAGATGTTCAAAACTTTTACATCATGTTGGTAGATTGATCCTTTGACAATTCCTATGAATTGTCCTTGCCTATCTCTTTTGATCAATTTTTTTGAAAGTCTATTTTATTAGATATTAGAATGGCTACTTCAGCTTGTTTCTTGGGTTCTTTTCCTTGTGAAATATTTTTCTAGCTCTTTACTCTGATGTCTATGTGATGCTGGGGTGTATTTCATGTAAGTAGCAGAAAGATAGACTCTGTTTTCTTATCTATTCTTTTAGAGGTATCTTTTTATTGGGGAATTGAATCTATTGATATTGAGAGATATTAATGAGCTATGCTTGTTAATTCCTATTAATTTTATGTTGGTGGTGTTAGTGTGTGTTTGTGTGTGCTTCCCTTCTTCTGTTTTTGCTTGTGCAGAATTATTTCCTGTGTTTTCTTGGGTGTAGTTAACCTCCTTGGGGGTAAGTTTTCCTTTAATTTAATTCTGGAATCTCATTTTGATATTCTTTTTTCATTCAAGTCAATATTTTTCAAATTTTCATTTTTCAGTAGGTAGTTTTTTAAAAAAAATTTAAATTTTAAACAATTTTTAAAAAATTTTATTAAATACAACTTTTCATGTCTTACCTGTTTCTTTCCTTCCACTTAGTTTTTGAGACAGATTTTTCTCTTGTTTCTGCCACTAGACTGTGTAACATAAACTTTCAGTAGATTCTCCTGTCAACAGCCTCCCATCTTGCAACAGGAGTACAGGGATTAATGCCATGTCCCACATCTAGTCTCTTATGTGAGTTCCTAGGATTAAATACAGCTCCTCAGGCTTATGGGACAAGTGCTCTTAGCTCTTGATCTATCTCCTTAGTCTCTAAAATTTACGTTAAAATGTCTGAATTTATAGTGACTCATCATCTTTATATGGTTACTTTCCCATTGTGACCATTAGAAAATTCCCAATTTTTATCATTTATTTTCCTATTGCAAAAATTGACCTAGTGACTATGAAACACCTAGAAAAGTGGGTAGCTTTCAGAAAATGTTTTATTAATGGTGGGCACTGAAGCTATTCATATTCTTGGTACTATAGTGTTTATTCCATGCAAAGCTACATAATTTACCATTTCATTCTTTTTCCCATTTGTTTTGTCTTGATTTACATTTTTTAGTTGGTGTATATCTTTCTATATAGTACTACGATTATCAAATTGTTTTCTTTAAAGTATATAGTGCATTTTAACAACAATTGACTCATCATGCCTCTCTTTTTTTTTTACTATTTTCTCTCCTTTTCCTGCTAGTTTTCTTTCTCCTTTTCTTGATTCTGCTCTCATGTATGAATTTTTTAAGCTCTAAGACCCATGGATGAAATAAAGATTACAATATTTATGTGACTAAGTCTGGCTAATTCAACTATGGTATGATGAGCTACACTATTCAGTTTGTGAAAATATACTCTACTTGTAAAAACTAAAGTCATTCAAAATCATTAATATAATTCAATTTCATACAAAAAAATTGAAAGAAACAAAGCACAACAAAGATAATAATGACATATACAAGAGAGGAAAAATAAAAATGATGTTAAAATTGAGTATTTTTAAAGGTTTTTGCTTGAGGAGGGGTTACAAGAATCCTAAAATTGACATAAACTTGTTATAGACATAAGGATGACATTGAAAGTGTGATTCCGTTTGTCTCCAACTTTAGAGTGATGATTACAGGTGTATGCCACCTTGCTTGATTATGTGGCTTGTTTCAAACCAAGGGATTCCTGCATGCTTGGAAACTAATCTGCTAACTAAGCTACATCACTAGCCTAGGTGAGATTTATATGGTAATGATGTCCGTATTATTATTTTTTAATTAGTGGTATTAATGACTTGATAAATAAGAACTTAGTAGTATAATAAAATATTAATATTCATTTTAAATAACCAATGACTTTCACTTTTCTTGGGTGCTGACGCTTACCTGATTGACACAGACAGGAAAACTACCATTTTGGTACACCATTGAAAGAGACATACATAATTTCAGTTGATTTAGAAAGATTTGATATTATCAGAACAAAATAATCCACTTATAATTTATTCAAAATTTATAACTTAAATTCTGAATTCACTTAGTTTTATATTCACAAAGTATAAATAAGAGTCCAACAAAAATAAACAAATACAGGCAATGTTACAGTAACAATAAGAATAATTAGAAAAAATAGAGACAAATCATAGTTCTTAATTTGCTTATTTAAAACAGTGCCAACTTTGTGATTCTTGACCAGAAATATTGAAGACCAAATTAGTCTTAAAATAATTGGTCATTCCATATTAATATAATTCAAGCATTACTAACTGGGTCTCCTTTCCAGGTCAGTTTGAAGTAATCTCTCAGTTC
>OU015760.1:39599143-39622278 GCA_907169655.1 Acomys percivali
CTAACTGGGTCTCCTTTCCAGGTCAGTTTGAAGTAATCTCTCAGTTCAACAACCAAGTTTATATCATCACTAAAAATAACAGCATAAAACTTCTCCTGAAAACTGATTTAGGAAACAATTTTACTGTAATAATTACATCTATAATTTGTAGCATTTTCCTTAGCCTTGAAATAAATGCAAATATTGAAAAATAAAGTTCACCAATTCATCCTGGAGAATCATGTTACACTTGGCACTCAGAGGAAGGACAGCAGGTCACTGAGAAGAGACTTGATACCCTATGAGCATATACAGAGGGAGGTAATCCCTCTGAGGAACAGTCATAGGGGAGGGGAATAAGGGGAAAATGGGAGGGAGGGGAGAATGGGAGGATACAAGGGATGGGATAACCATAGAGATGTAACAAGAATAAATTAATTAAAAATAAATTAATTAATTAAAAAAAAATAAATAAAATGTATTGTATACTTTTAAAATCTTAGTTGATATTATATTAGAATGGAAAAGAAAGTAAATAGTGAGTTACTTTATAAAATTTATCATAGTAAAAAAAAAGAGATAAACAAGCCCAAAACATGGCAAAAAAATCTATCCATTTGTCTGGCAAAATTATATTACTCTATTCATTAATACAAAAAATGATTATTTATTTCTAACTAGAGACAAAGACAGAGCTTCTCAACAACATGATAAAAAATGTCATCTGATAATGAAAAACCCTGCGATGTAATAAAAACTACACCAATCTTATAACTACTGCAGAAAATTTAAAATTCTATCAGTGCATTCAGTTAAAACAGAAAAACAAAATGGAAAAATGTATGAGTGGTTCAATATTTACTTTGGAACATAAATATGCTTAATTTAAACAGGAAAACCTTTAAGAGAGGCTTGCATGATGGCCCATTGGTTAAAAATCACTTGCTACTCTTGCAGATGATGTGTGTTCTCTTCCTGAAACTCACATGGCAGCTAGCAGCTATCTTTAACTCCAATTTCATAGACACCAGTCATGTTCATAATGCACATGAACATAGCTACATACATGCAGCCCAAACACTCATACACATTAAATAAAAATAAGTACATCTTAAAAGAACTGTAAGAATTTTGTACAAAATACATGACTCTTCTGAAAATGTTCAGAGATTTCTCACAATATATATTAAAAATTTATTGTCACAAAATATGCACATAATTTTCCCATGGAAAAACTAGTCTTTTTTGAATCCATCCCTAGGGAGTTTGTCAGTAATGTGATTTCACATCCTTTATAATCCTACATAAAGATGTTCTTTCACATAACTTTACCTAGCTGTGCTTCTGCCTTCTGATATATTCATGCAACTTGACAAACAAATACAAAATAAGAGAAATACTAATAATAAGGAAATAGGAATTATTACTGTTAGAAAATAACACTTTGTTGCTCAAATAAGATTTTTTTCATTAATGAAGCTAATAGATTATCTTCTTTATAATGATAGGAAATTATCTTTTGATATAGTACTCAAATTATGACCATGTCCTTATAGCCTCAAACAAGTTAAATTTAGAGAAAGTCAAGTAAAGAGTAAGTAAAAATTGGGGAAATACTTTAAAACAAGGTGTATCAATGCAATCTAATTAAGCTGTTTATAAACAGCTTGGCCATCATAAAATCAGATTTCTACCTGCCAAAACCTTCAAGATCCATCTCCCACCAGTCTCTTCTCCCTTCCTTCTCAACATAAGCAAACAGATTTCCTGCTCTTCATAAAAAGAATACTTACCAGTTCATTGAAACATTTGAAAAGAATAATTGCATAGAAATTCTTTCAATGTGCTATTTCTTTTTGAATGTGAGACTTCTTACATTCGCTCAATTAAAGTGGACTTTTTCCAGATTTAGTAATAGTAACAGAAGGTATAAGCCTAAGTGCTGACAGAACTCAGAACCTAACTCCATATAAGAAGTTGGAAGACCACACTATTCTTTTATTTTTAAGGAGAAACCTATAAATAAATATTATTTTTGTTTTTTTATTTTTTATATTTTATTAATTTATTCATATTACATCTCAATGGTTATCCCATCCCTTGTATCCTCCCATTCCTCCCTCCCTCCCATTTTCCCCTTACTCTCCTCCCCTATGACTGTGACTGAGGGGGACCTCCTCCCCCTGTATATGCTCATAGGGTATCAAGTCTCTTCTTGGTAGCCTGCTATCCTTCCTCTGAGTGCCACCAGGCCTCCCCATCCAGGGGACGTGGTCAAATATGGGACACCAGAATTCGTGTGAAAGTCAGACCCCACCCTCTACTCAACTGTGGAGAATGTTCTGTCCATTGGCTAGATCTGCATGTATTATCCTTGGCTGGTGCCATAGTTTGAGCAGGACCCCTGGGCCCAGATCTACCCATCATAATGTTCTTCTTGTAGGTTTCTAGGACCTTCTGGATCCTTCTATTTCCCCATTCTCCCATGCTTCTTTCACCTCAAGTCCCAATAGGATGTCCTCCCCTCTGTTCCACTTTCCTAGTATGTGAAGATTTTCATGGGGCATATATCCCTTCATCTAGTGTCCAGATATAAGTGAGTATGTATCATTTGACTCCTTCTGTTTCTTACTCATTATGATCATTTCTAGCTCAATCCATTTGTCCACAAATTTCGGGAATTCCTTGTTTTTAATAGCTGAGTAATATTCCATAGTGTATATGTACCACAGTTTCTTTATCTATTCTTCTACTGAGGGACACTTAGGCTGTTTCCATGATCTGGCTATTATGAATAAGGCTGATATGAACATGGTTGAACAAATTTTCTTCTTGTGTGCTGGTCCAAGAAAATCCGTGTTCCTCCTGTGTGCAGGGGTACGCAGGTTTTCTGTATTTTGGTCCTTTCAAACTGTGGAGTACTCCCGCTGTACTGGGGTGGGGAGCTTGGTGTTCCTGGTTCAACATTCCATGCAATTCCCTGAATCATTTACTGGAGCGTCTAAACATGGCCCATGCTGCTCGCCACCATCTTGGATCTCTCTATTTTTGTTTTTTTAAACAATCACAAACTGCCTGCTTCATATCATAGGAGCAAGAAATTATTTTCAAATATGGGAAACTGATTTTCTGCCAAACCATAAATTGCTCTCCACTTTGTTTGGTAACTCCAGATCTGCATATTAAGAAACTTTCTCAAATTATTACTAAAAGCAAGATTCCCACATAGATCACTCAAGACGGAAATTTTAGAAGAATAATTTATAAGCAAGAGGAACAGCCTACTAGAAGTTCAGTGGCACTATGTAAATTGTCTAGATCTTAAAATTATGTTTAGATAAATAACCGCTATGTCATTTTTGTTGCTGGTGGAGGTGGTAGTTTTTCAAGACAAGGTTTCTCTGTTCTGTGTAACCTTGGCTGTCTGAACTCACTTTGTAGACCAGGCTGGCCTTAAACTTACAAAGGTCCACCTGCCTTTTCCTCTGTGAATGCTGGGATTTCAGCCATACACCACCATTCCCATCTCCACTATGTCCTAAATAGTATAGGATTTTCTAGATATGTTTTTAAAAAAACATTTACTCATTTTATTGCAGTCAGTAATGTTATCTGGGACTGATATTAGGTCAACACATTTGCCTTTGATTTTCAATCCTTTCATTTTCCATTTTTTTTATAATGACTTGATTTATTTTGTAATATAGTCTAGTTTTTTAACATTAGAAAAGATAGTCACAAAACAAACAAGTTAATAAGCTATCCTACAACAACACAGCTAAGTTACAATATTAATTATTGTGTACAAGAAGAAATGATGACATTAATTAAAGGTAAAGGGGATGACTTATGGCTATCTAAAGAAAGAGCTTGAGGGATAGAAGCTAGTGAAGTAGAGAGAAAATTAGTTGATTCTGCCGGTGCCAACACTTTCACTCTGTCTATGGTATGGTCAAAATGTGCTTTTCCCTAGAGTCATTTATATTCGTGTTATCACCAGCAAACAGAAAACATTTGTATTTAATAATTAGTCATCATATATATAATCACTTCTAGAGATCTATAGGATATTGGCTCTAGAACCCCCATGGATATTAACATTTGTACTTGCTCAGTCCCTTATACTCTATACTCTAGCATTTGCATATAACCTACTTATATCCTTCTGAAAATTTTAAATCATCTCTTGATTACTTATATCTAAATATATGAAAATGTTGTGCAAATTCACAATATACTGTATTGCTTAGAGAATAATGAATGACAAGTAAAAATGTATTTAAATGTTTATTATATTTCTGCTTTTTCCAATACTTTCAATTTCAGTTGAACGAATTTATAGATATAGAACCAGTAGTTATAGAGGGCCTATTGTGCCTGTTTTAGTATCTAACCATAAATTTTAAAGTCTGAATTTTTTATAACATTGTACAACAACAGAAGCAGGATTTTTAAGTTATCAAATTATAAAAGTAGCACCTATATAGTAAGTTTCTAGATATATTCAAGTATCCAAAGGGGCCCAAGCATTTGCACAGGTACAGAAGATGATGGACAAATGAAGAAGGTTTGAAGTACTAGTCATAATGAGAAATGGGTATCCAAGTCCAGAGATATCTAACTATCTTTGTTGAAAATACTTTTAAAAATCTTGATGCTCATTTATTACTTGATTTCCTAAGACTTCTATTTCTACTTTTTATCACTGATTATTTCAGAAATCTTTTTATATCCTTCTTCACCTAAAATGCTTGAGATTTATAGAGCAGGTTGCCTATATATTTAGCTTGAATAAACTTTCAATTCTATCTGCCTTACCTATCAAGTGTAATTATGTAGTTTCACACCTTAGAAGTCTTTTACTATTATGAAAAATTTTAGTCATCAAAATCCTTGTTTCTTTCTAAAGTGCCTCATCTGTACATATAACTGTCCATTTGGTATTTTCACAGGAGTATCTAAAAGTTATAAGCTCACAACCCTTCACAGTATTTGTAACCTAAATTCAAAAAATGTTAATTTGTCTGAAATTATTTTTAATAAATTTGTTTATTTTTAATTGCTTCACTTTATATCCTGACTCTAGATCCCTCCCACATTATAGAGCTCACATGAACACTGTGCTGCCTATCAACTACATCTGAAGAGGTGGACAAGGTCCTCTCCATGCATGATCCGTGGTTGGTGCATCAGTCTCTGCAGGTCCCCCTGGGTCCAGATTTGTTTGCTCTGTTGTTCTCTTTGTAGAGCTCCTGTAAACTTCACGTCCTTTTATTCCCTACCTCTTCCATGAGTCTCCTTGCACTGTGTCTCAAGTTTGTCTGTGAGTCTCAGCATCTGCATAGATCACCTGCCGGGTAAAGTCTTTCAGAGGACCTCTATGGTAGGCTCCTGTTCTGTTCCATCTCTTCAGGCACTTCCAGAGTCTGTTCTATTTGCCCTTCTGAATAGGAACTAAACATCCTCCCTAGGGTAGGCTCCTCCTTCTTATTTAATTTCTTTAGGTCAGTGGATTGTAGTATGATTATCCTGTATTATATGGCTAATATCTGCTTATAAGTGAGTACACTCTATGCATATCTTTCTGGGTCTATATTACCTCACTTAGGATGATCTTTTCTAGTTCCATCCATTTGCCTGAAATTTTCAAAATGTCTTTGTTTTTAATAGCTGAGTAGTATTCCAAACAAACCAAACAATCTAATTAAAAATTCAGGTACAGAGCCAAACAGAAAAATTTCAACCAAGGAATATCAAATGGCCTGGAAACACCTAAAGAAAGTCTTAATGTGCTTAGTCATCAAGGAAATGTACATAAAAACAACTCAGAGAGTCCATCAGAATGGCTAAGATCAAAATCTCCATTAACAGCACATGCTGGCGAGGTTGTGGAGAAAGGAGAACACTCTTGCACTTTGGAAATCAATCTGGTGTTTTCTCAGAAAATTAAAACTAGTGCTACCTCAAGTCCCAGCTATACCTCTCCTGTGCATATATCTGAAAGATGCTCCACCATACAAGGACACTTGCTCAATCATAATAGCTTAATTCATAATAGCCAGAATCTAGAAGGAGACTAGAGGTCCCTCAACTGAGGAAAGGATTTAAAAATAAGCAAGGAGGGGGAGGAGAGCATAAGGGGAGATGATGGGACTGGGAGGAGATGGGGAAGGAGGCAACAATTGGGATGTAAAGTGAACAAATTAAATTTATTTTAATTTAAAAGGAGAAAAATTTGTGCTACATTTACGCATTTGTCTGAAATTTAAATTTAACTGTCATCCTGTGTTTTAATCTGAAAAACCTAAACAAACAGTTCCAAATGAATATACCTAATACATATTTCACCTTAATAAGACATCCAATTCATGAAGGCTCATGCATGTGAAAACAAATTTTCAGTATGGGGAACTTAAAATTCTTGTAAACTTAATTTGATGACTTCAGAGAGTTGATGATAGGCTCAGAATTTAATTTTTTGTTTGCTTGTTTTTGTTTTTGCTTTTTAAAACAGGGTTTTTCTGTCAGAATTTAATTTTTTTTACTTTCTTTCCTAGTATGGTTTATCTCTGCATTGGCCTTGTTTTCTGCCATGTTTTCTCCAGCACAATGATCTCTAGATATTCCAACCTAAAATCCTACTTACTTAATCTCACTTGAAAATAAGGACCTCTTGCCCAATATAAATTCTCAGGGTTGCACTTGACTAAGTCAAATATTGCACCTAAGTCAATGACTTTGATGGATAATTTGAAAATGCTAGTAAGTCAAGCATGCATCACTTATACATATTTGAATCTAGGAACTGAAGGTAGCCACCAAAATGACTAATCAATCAATCAAACAAGCAAAGAACAACAGAAACCAGTGTGATGTAACAAGAAAGTGGTAAAATAAATCCCCAAGAAAATATCAGGATGCTTTATTATCAAATGTGAAGCTAAAGAAAAAAACAAAATAACAGATATCACATATATTCTTCCAAACTGTCTAAGTAATGAGTAAGATTCCTTAAGTAATGGCTCAAATTAGAATACAGGAGTATTTTGTACATGTTTTATTTACTCCCTAAATTTATCTATATATTAATGATGAAGCCTTTCTCAAGTATGTTCAAATTTCTCCTAGCCTAGGTAAATATTGTCTTATTCCTGGAATCTTGCTTATTTCATATCCCTTGATTAAAATTGCTTCATAGCTTCCATTGGCACTCTTAAGTTTCTATGCAATCTGATTCTTACCAAACTCATCCCTAGCTTCTTATACCCCATCAAAACTAGTTAGCTTGTTGACATTCAATGTATAAAAAATACCCTGTCCTTAAAACCCTTTGCATTTATGAACATTTGTTACTTTAAAATTTTCCCTTTTTTTTGTAGCTAGCTATCTTCAAACCTCTCAGGTTTCTGATTAAAGGTTATCTCTTCATAAATGCCTTCTGTAAAACCCCTAGATTATATAAAAAATGTCCAGCTACTGCTGCATATATCTGTAGATACCACACAGTATAGATAATGAGTAATAACTTGGTTTGTACAGTTATTCATCTTATTAATTAGCTTTATGTATGGGTATACAATACTAAACATAAGAAATATATTTGCATTATTTTCACTGCCTTCTCAAATGAAGCTTTTCTTTGTCCCATAATTTTTCAAATGTAGTTTCTGAGTGGGGTATTTACATTAATAAGTGATTTTTAAACTTTGTGTTCTGTAAATAAGCCATATATTAAAATACAGTGAACTGTTTTGATGTGTATTTTGAAGAATAGTACAGGGACAAATAAACTGAGAACCCAAATGTTTTGATTTACTGACATAGGAGAGACTGTAACATATTATAGAATAAAGGAAATTTTATTCCAAAGCTTTATAGACACAGAACAATGTTTCTCTTACTATGTTAATCACCTCACAAGAGACAACATGATACAAATAAGGACTATAAATGAGTTAAACTGTTTTCTACAAAGGTGTGGAACTTAAAGCCATCTTCAGTGAATATTTCTATGTTCATGTTGCAAAGAATGAGATAATATTATAAAGAGATGAAAATATTAGTTTAGATATTTTGTAAAGTATTTTACTGTCTAGTTGGAAGAAAATTATAAAATCATAAAATCCTCACTTCAGAAAAGTTTCATGCTTTTGAATATGTACTTGTGGCAGAGTCAAATACAAGTATCAACTATTGCACAATTAAACTAAGGGTGATAACCTCGACATAGATTAAAGATATGTTCTGTATACCTCCAATTATAAACTGCATATAAAAATTAGGATCAGTACTAAGGCAAAATATTTGATACTTAGAAATAGCTGGTAGAATCTGGAGAATATCAAAGTAAAATCTGTATACTTTATAATCATTTTCAGATGTGATTATTATTTTAGAATATTAATGAAATTATATATTTTGAATTTAGTTACATCCTTATTGGTTTTTGAAAAGCAAGCATCTAACAAGTGATTATACAACAAAAAGCAAATTGTATAATTCTAGTATACTCTAGAAATATTTATTTATTATTTTGTGGGTGTTGTGCACAATCAATGGTGCCCTGTGAAGGTCAGAGGATGACCTGTGTGTGTCATTTTTTTTTTCTTCTATTGTAAGGTTCCAAGGACTAAATCTGAGTCATTAAGATAAATAACAAGAGGCATGAAAAATTGAACCATATCACAGTGCCCTGATTAAAGATGTTTTATCTATCAAATTGAAAAGCATGACTACCAGATTTTTGAGAAAAATAACATTACACAAAATAGGAAGCAAAATACAGAAATTATATATGGAACTAAAGCCATTTTGAAATTTCTTTGGATGTCATTAATTAATTCAATTATTTATCTATAGAATAAATTATAGTGATTGCATTGTAATTTCAAGTACAGTTCTAATTTCAAAGGAAGATTAACAAATGTATGATATCTGCTCTTGAGCTAATTTATTCTAGTAAAGAAGGAAGGCATGTACACTGAATGCACAGTATTGCAATATGATTTCAGACACTACTGCTGAATTCATACTGGTTGTTATATCTGTAAAACTCACAAATTAAGATGAAACCTTTAAAACCTTTCACAGCATTTTAATAGAATGCTTTTACCTTGTAGAATCTATCTATTAATTATCTATCTATCTATCTATCTATCTATCTATCTATCTATCTATCTATCTATCCTTATATGCAAACATTTCATTAAAATGATACATTTTCTCCCACAGCAAAAGTAAAAAAGCCTTTGGGGAAATTTTAGGAAAATTCTGTCAAGTTTTCCATGTGAATGGATCATTGCATTAGTTTAGAAAAGAATAATAAATACGGATTGACTAAACAATATTTAAATACCAAAGATTAGAAAAATGGAGCAATGTGGTAGCATACACTGTGGAACATACACATCATTATATTGTGATGTTAGATATTTATCTACATTATATTAATATATACATGTTATGGGTACACACACACATATATATGCATTATATATATGCATATATATAACCATTTTGGCACTAATGGATATTTCTGACAAAGAGATGATTATTATAGATATGAGGCATCTCAATAAGACTGCACTGCACAGTGGAAGTACAGGGAGGGAAAATGATGCCTGAACAATACATTTACTCACAAAAGTATGAGTACTTTCCTGGTCTAAAGTAAGAGTAGATTACAGGTCTAAATAACTTTATTGAAAGCACCTTAATATTGCACATCTAAAAGCACTTTCTAGGGGACATCAAGAAGCCTCAATGGACAAAGTTTCTTGCTGTTTAAATTGATCCTAGGACCCTCCATCTTGGCGGTCCGACCAAAAGCTCTTCTCTGACCTCCATATATGTGACATGGCATATGCATACTTACTTACCCATACACAAGCAGTCACACAAAATAAATACAAATTACTAAACATTAAATAGAAACAAGTTTTTTAATTCACTATTTTTATAGTTCTTTGAGAATTTCATACAATATATTTTATCACACTGAACCCTTTACCCAACACCTCCTATATCTGCTGCCCACCTCCACACCCTTAAAACACTGCATCCTGTTTGTTTTCTTGTAAACCATCAAGTACAGTTTTTACTGTCCATATATTCTTGGATATGTGGATTTCTATTGGAGAATGATTAATCTACCAGGGACTACCTTCAAAGAAAACTCCCCCTCTCACATCAGTTAACAATTGTAAATATCTCCTCAGTTAGGAGTAAGACCTGGTAAATACCTCCTTGCCTTCATGATGGGATTTATTCAGGCTTGAGCTTGTACATGTAATGTGCAATTGTGCATGCTGTCATAATCACCATGAGATTAGAGTACTGCTGTCCTGCTGTATTTAGACAAGATTGTTTTGTTGTAGTCATCCACTGACTCTGGCTCTTTTACATCTGTCTGCTCCCTCATCTTCTGTGCTCCCTGAGGCTTGGAAAGATGGCATTTGATACAGATGTCCCATTTATGCCTGAGTGTTTTAGTCTCTTATTCTCTGTACCTTGAAAATTTGTGGGTCTATATATTAATTGCCATCTACTGCAAATAGAAGCTTTTCTGATGAAGGCTGAGGGACACATTGGTATATGGGATAGAATAATGAATCCACTAAGCTGAATATCTATGATAGGTTCTACCCTAGGGCTTTTTACCTGTCTAACCATAAGTTCTTAGCCCTAATAATGGTGCTTTCACTAATAGTGTCTTGCTGTAAAATTTCAAAGGCTAATTAATAGCACTGGTAATGGCCTATAGTGTTTATGGGGATCTATGAGACATCACTGGGCAACATCTGTAGAAAATAGTAACCTATTTTTAGCACTAGACTTTTTATTTGTTAGCTTTTGGTGTCTAGTGAGGACATTGTCTTCTTGTTATAGGTTAAATCCATTTTAACTTTGTATGTGTGTGTATTATATTAAAATATTCATTTTATTTAAATAGTATAATAATAAGAATTAATAAAATATAATGTTTAATATATATTAATATAAACATATATAATAAAATATCACCTACACACATGTTTCTACAGTAGCTGTGTTCCATGTGATCTTTTGAAAGTCTTTAATGTTATTTATCCCTCCAAGCATTCTCTCCTCTCCTCTTCTCTTCCACCCCAATCCTAATTTAACCTTTCTTATTCCCATTTAAACTGTTATACCACTGATTTCTATCTGTCTCTAATCCTTGCCTTTCCCATGTATCCTAACTCCCTGACCTTCATGGGTATTTCAAATTAAACATACTTATGTAAAGATTTAAAGCTAATATCCACAAATGAGAGAAAATATCCAACATCCCCTTTCCCCATGTCTACTTCAGCATCTGTTGTCATATTTCTATTGTCTTAGTCACTGTTCTATTGTTTTGAAGAGACACCATGACCAAGGCAACTCTTAGAGAAGCAAATATTTAATTGCTGGCTTGCTTACAGTTTCAGTGATTAGTCCATTATCCTCATGGCAGAAAGCATGGCAGTACACAGGCATACATGGTGCTGGAGAAATAGCTACGAGTTTTACATCGTGATCCACAGATGGAAAGAAAGAGCGTATTAGTCCCACAAGGGCTTTTGAAACCTCGAATCACCTCCCCCCCTCCAAGTGACATACTTTTTCCAACAAAACCATACCACCTAATCCTTCTCAAATACTGTCACTCTGGAGTAACTAAGCATTGAAGTATATGGGCATATGGAACCAATTTTATTCAAACCACCACATTAGGTAAGTTGAAATCCCACAGTCATTTTAATTTTTATTTCTCTAATGGCTATGAATGTTCAAATAGGCCCACATCTCTCCCTCTGTGTGTGTGTTTCTCTCTGTCTCTCACACTTTCTCTTTCTCTGTTCCTGTCTCTCCCTCTCCTTCTCTCTCCCTCACTCCCCTCCCACACTCTACTTGCTTTGCCTGGGTTACCTCATTCAGTCCTGCTACATCAATTTTCCTGTGAAGTCCATAATTTTATTTTTAACAGTAAATAATATTGTTACTAATTTTTATTATTCATTATATAGTTGAAGGATATCTAGGCTATTTACATTATCAGGCTATTAGGAAGAGACAGCTGTGAATATGAATGAGCAGGTATCTCTGTAGTAGGATATAAAATCATTTGAAGATATGTCTGTGGGTTATATAGCTGAATTGTGCGGTAGACCTATTTTTTATTTTTTGTGTTTGTTTTAGCTGTCTGAGGAATCTTCACAATGATTTTCATAGTGATTTCAGCAGTTTACATTCCCACTAGCAGTATAAGCATTCCCTTTCCCCATGCCTATGTCAAAAATCTATTGTCACATTTTAACCATAGCTATTCCTTAGCCATTCTAACTTCAGTAAGGTGAAACACCAAAGTATTTTTAATTTATAACTCCTTGATGGCTAAGAATGTGTAAAAATCAGCACTCCCTATGTTTAATATTCTAAACATATAATAAAATGTTGGAGTGATATATTTATACACTGTGTAAAGATTATCCATATATTATTCAAATGCCAATATCTGTGTTGGTGCAGATATGATTACAAACTGGACTATGGTCTTGTAAATTTTAGGAAGCATCTCCTGCCTCAGTGTTTTGTAAACATTGTTTACCAAAACATTCTTATTGGTTTTAATAAAAGTCTGATGGGCAATACACGGAGGCAGGATTAAGAGGTGGAAATTTCAGGCAGAGAGAGAGGGGATCCCAGGTCGGGACCAGAGAGAGAGAAGAGGTTGCAAGCCAGACACAGATAAAGAAGAAGACACCAGGATGAGACTAAAAAGGAAAAGTAATGGGCCACCTGGCTGAAATGTAGACCAGGCCAATATTTCAAAGTTAAAATAACTAAAAATCTGCCCAACTTGTTGCAATAATCTAATAATATATATAATATGTCTCTGTGACATTTTCAAGCTGTGACAAGCATATAAAGTCCTTACTAATACAATATAAACCAAATAACTCATTGATTCTTATCCATTAGCCTCTCCTACTTCATTCATAGTATACTTATGTTTGCTTTTATGTCTGACAAATTCCTAAACAATAATGTCATTTTGTTGTTGTTATTGCTCTTTCTTGTGCTGATATTTAAGTTAAAAAACATGAGAAATTTTCCTAACTTCTTTTTTGTTTTAACTCAGTATGATACTACAAATATGAATACTCAATATTTAAGTATCAGACAATAGTAATCAAAATGTGGACTTTATTTTTCACTGGTTCACAATTAAGCCAACACATTGTGGCTGAACTGTCAGAAACTTCAAAAGCACTTTGCAGAACAATTTTATGCTTGTAGAATCTAACAATAAGTTAAGGATGAGCTTAGAGTTTGTTCCTTTTTTACATAGCTTTAACATTGTTCTATTGAAACTATTCATCTTTGAGAAGTGTGATATTTTAAAACATGAATGAACAATTTTAAAAAAATAATGAGTATTTTTTTCTGTACAAAGTGAAAAGTGCTGCTACATGAAACTTTGCTGACACCTCAAATATGGTGATCATTCGATATTGTTCTTATCTAAATTGATAATTTACTAGGGTGTGTATTACAACAGTTTATGGATACATGCCCAGTTACTCTATCTATATACAGTCTCTTCTTTAATTGATATTCACCTTCACAGTCTCCTTTATAAAATTTTATTTTTCTCAAAACACCCATATCTTCACCTCTAATGAAGATACAGAAATTATAAATACTTCAGAAAAAATATTTTTCAGTACTTAGAGGCATAATTTACAATGATAGTTATGATGTTAGGTTGTACTGATGACAAGATATCTTGCATTTAACTTTATCATTTTAATTTGTATGTTTATGTTTTCTCAATAGCAAGGAAATTAAGGTAAGACTATCATAAATGATCATTTGAAGGCATAGACTACCACCTGTGAGCTAGCCCTACATTCTCCAATTTTGTCATATAGAGACACAGAAAACATGTTTAGCTTAGCTGTTAAAGAGCATTATCATCAGAGTTAGGATATGCATCTTATGTGGTTTCAGGCTTAAAGCCTAAAAGGTGATATGCAGAGATGATGGTACAACACACATTCAGAACTTAAACCATGTTTGCTAGGTCTTCTTGTGCTTTTCAGTGTTACTTATAGCCAACAGCCAAAATAACAAAATGAAAATAAAACACTGAACAACACAAATATCTTTAGTGTCTTCTTTTAAGCCTTCAGAAACACATTTCTATTTGCAGTTTCTGTGAATTTTTTGTGGACTTTTCTCAATGCTTAATATGTGTAATATGCTTCTTGAAATATTAGAAATCTAGCATCCCATCCAAGAAGTAATGTAGCTTAGGCTTCCATATTATCATACACTTGCCTAATAGTCATCATTAATCTCTGTTTTTTCTCTGGTTTGACATAAACAGTCTCACAGAATACCAACATAATAATAAGTTGCTGTGAGATTATTTGAACATGATACATAAACATGGTTACTAGGCAACCTTTATAATGCCAAATATATCCTCAGTCTGGTAATAGGAAAGGCTCTACCCAGCAAGAGATCCAGGCAGATGCTGACATGCACAATGAGACTCTGCTGCCTATATGTTACATCTGAGAAGAGGGTCTAGGTCCACAACATCCGTAGTTCTTGGTTGGTTCATCAGTCTCTGCAGCATCCCATTCCTCTGCCCAGAATTGTTGGTTCCTTTGGTCTCCTTGTGTATGTCATAATATGGGGAGTGGGATTAACATCTGACAAAGATTCTGGCCTCCACACACTGACCACTTCCCCTGGCAGGGCAGCCTTTCGAGGCCACAGAGGAGAAGGAGGTTGCAGTTAGTCTAGATGAAACTTGATTAGCTAAGGTCAGATGATAGGGGAGGAGGGCTCCCATTTCTGAGGACTAGGGGAGACATGGAGATTGTATGAAGTATCCAGAGTGGAATCAGGAGACTACAAAGAAGGGTGTTATAATCAGGATGTAAAGTGAACAAATTAATTTAAAAAATAAAAGAAATTGGGTGTAATTCTAATAGGTCTGCCTTTATATGTTAGTTGACCTTCTTCTCTTGTGGCTTTTTATACTCTTTCTTTGTTCTGTAGTGTATTAATTACTATATAGTGGGGTAATTTTTTTTGGCCCAATCTATTTAGTGTTTTTTAAATTCCTACAGCCTGTCTCCTCTTCCTCTTCCCCATTTCCCCACTTCTCCTTTTTCTTTATAACCCATTGAATCAAATTAGTGCTGATTGTATGTATATGATTGTACGATTCACTGAAGTAGAAAAAGGCTACTAAAGGTCACACCTTTTCTCCAAAAACTATCAACTACTAATTTACAAAATATTAGTGTTAATTAAAATATTCTGAGACCATTTTATTTTAAATGATCTTCTTCCATATCTTCTGCCACATCCTCTTGCCCTATATTGTACCTTTTTACTCACATTGGCCTTTTGCTAGTCTCATATCATTATCAATAATCATTTTAAAACATTTAAGGCCTTTATATTTTCATATACATTAAAAAACTAGCTCGTCAACTTTGACAAAAAACTTTGATATTGACATTACATAGAATTTATACTTCATCTTCGAGAAAATATCTTAATAATAGCATGACATATAATTAAGGAACATTGGATTCATAATTCTTTCTCTGTATCTTGCTTAAGTATTTGTATAGCTTCATGTTTGATAAACTCTCTATTTTGGAAAATGCTTATAGGATAGTACACTCATATATTAGGCCTGTCCCTCTCTATGACATTTTGTAACACAGAATTTTGGTATTTTGGTTCTCATGGGCTTCAGTCACTTCCTTTTCCAGGTAGTGAGACAAGAACAACTTTTAGACTATTACTTCTTAAATACCAATCTCTTCACTCTAAAATATTTAACTTTTATGAAAGGGATGAATGAAGACCTAACACATTTTTGTTCTTTCCCAATCAAGTGTCCTAAATATTAACTACTGCCACTATTCTCTGATGTCACATATCAATGTATGTCATTTTGTATTATATATACTTTAGTCCAGATATGCTGTTACTTGATGGCATTTGTTGTCATGCATTTTATTCTGAGTACCTAAAAAACCCCAAACCATTTATTACAGGATCAAATAACTGTTTATGGAGGTTAGAGTGAATAAATAAGTGACACAAGTATATCATTTCTGGGCTATGGGTATACATCAATGGTAAAGCACTTCCCTTTCATGTGTGAAGTCCTAGAGTTTTCTCCTTGGAACTACAGCAAAAAAGATGATGAAAAACATAAAATTATGCAATATTTTATGTATTAAACACATGGTATTTCATGCTTATTTTAGATTTTCATCTTTACTAATTTTAGAATTTAATACAGAATTGCTTCTCTTTAGTAGGTGAGATATTTTTAATTATATTTTATTAATTTATTCATATTACATCTCAATGGTTATCCCTTCCCTTGTATCCTCCCATTCCTGCCTCCTTTCCACTTTCCCCTTATTCCCCTCCCCTATGACTGTGAATGAGGGGGACTTCTTGATATTTATCCTATTTACATAGGATAAAAAATTATACCAGCATGGTAAAATTTTATTTGATTTCAGATTTTTACTGCATAAATTCATTGGTTCCTTCCAATTTTCTTTTCACAGGAAGTTTGGAGAATGAAGAAGTTATACTCAGACTCTTACCTAATGAAGATAATGGACAATACACCCTTATTTTATATCAAGTTATGTTATTCATTAGAAACTTCAGGTTTAGAATATTTGGGGAGAGAGAGAACAAGATGATTTGAGGTTCATAAAGAATAAATGTGTTGTAAAATAGAGGCAGCAATTTGACAGGTTAGAACTAACACAAACTACTATTAGTTTTATATATGTACTTTCTGAATAAAAACATTTAGGTATAGTAACAATTGAATCATCCACTGTAATAAATTTACTTAGGAGAAAATAAAAACGTAATACTTTGTTATTTTATATGGAATGGGTTATTTAATATAATGGGCTTATTTTCTTTATTGAAAAGGAGCAGTTATAATTCCATATAGCTTTAATGTTGTGAATGTGCTTCTGTGTGGTTGTTTAAATTTATTAAATTAGGTAAACACTATCTAGCTCAGATGCTCAGAAAAAGAGAGAATTGGTCTAGATTACCTATAAGGCCTCACACAGATTAAAAATATAATCTACTGGTTAATGCATATATGTTTTTTGTGTGTGATATTAGTGATGAAATTTAGTACCTAGTGAGTGCCAGTCAAGCACTCTAAAAGCTATCTACATCCTAAACCCACCTTATTTAATTTGCAAACACCAATGTAATATATAAATTAAAATGTCTTATTTTATATATACTTTTTACTCATATATAACTATGAAATTAATGTAATCCAAATATAGTATTTAATTATTCATTAAGTATTGAAATGCTACATGAGTAAGTTGTTCAACCATAGAATGAAAGGACACATTATATCTTCAAAAAGTAGCAAATAGCTAATGTTTATGGAATAGCTGAAATGTAGTTTTACATCATAGGACATAGATAAGCTTTTGTCTAGAGAACTTTTGACCTAAATGCTTAATACAACACACTCTAACCCAGCCAAGCAATTTCATGTCTTATAATCAATGCTAAGAAACATTAGATGTTTTAACAGCCTTATGAGTTTAATAGCCTTAGGAATGTCTATAATTACCCATGTTAGAAGCCAAGATGCCTCTCAGCCAGAGGCACTCAGCCATTAATAGCCATCAAGCCTCTTTGAATAGAGTTGAAAACACTTTTAAACCTTTTGGGGTTATTAGGGATAATTAAAAGTGGCTGAAAGTGTATAATATCATTCATCAAAGCACTAAAAGCTATGCCATAAGAAATATATCTCAACATTAGTAAATGCATTTCAATTCTTCTTGGTTAAAATATAACTAAATAAAATAATATAAATAAGCATATTTTAGTTTTTACTGTGCATATCATAATACCATTATTTTTGAGACATGCTTTCACTATATAGCACTAGTTGTCCTGGAACTCACTATACATATATATGTGTATATTTACATATATGTATATATATGTGTTTATGTATAACTACAAATCACATATATTACAAATACATAATGCTTATTTATAAAAGCTATGGCTTCCAATATCACTAGACTAATTTTATATCCTATAAGTTATTGTTTTGTACATATATATTTACATATATATTTAATTCAGCTATGTAACTTCTAGCCGAAGAACTAAAAAGTTTATCAAAATTAGAAATATTATAAACAGATGTGGCAGTGTTCTACTTTGCTTTCTTTTGCTGTGCTAAGGACCATGACCAAAGACAACTTTGGGAGGAAAGTCTGTATTTTGTCTTACCCTTACAGGTCACATTCCATTTTTGAGCAAGGTCAGGAAATAACTTGATGCAGTATCTTGACATAAAATCCATGGAGAATTGTTTATTACTGGTTCTCTCTCTCTCTCTCTCTCTCTCTCTCTCTCTCTCTCTCTCTCTCTCACTGGCTCATTCTAAACTATCTATTTTTTTATCTGCTTATGGATGTCCTACCCACAGTTGGCTGAGCCTTTTCAGAACAGTTTTATCATCAGTTAGCATTATCTAGTTCCAGGTGACTCTAGTTTGTGTCAAGTTGTCAAAAATCTGATACAGGCAGCATCCTTTTGAAGATGAAAGCCACTATTTCATGTTTACCCAGATTCTCAAGCAAAGATTTGTCCAAATTGTATCACTATTATTTTCAATAACTGCAGACTTTTCATAATTTTAGCCAGAAGAAATATAAACAAATTTAAGGTACCCAAAAAAACCTACTGTTCTAAGAAAGAAGATATATATACTTTCAAATTATCTAACATGAGCTTGATATTGTGTTCTGCTAAAGTTATAAGCAAAGAAAATGTTTGAGTTGTCTACCTCCATGTTAATATATATGTATATATAAACATATATTATATAATGTATATATAACATTATAACATTAGCATGTTAATATATATGAAGAAATTGTTAATTTATTTAACATATACTTTAAAACTAACATGAAAATAATTTTCATGGCAACAAATAGCTCTAATATTAGTAAACCAAAACTGTGTTTATTTCCTCTTCCTTAATTTGACCAAGAAGAACCTTTATAGAGAGAATCGACGTGTGGAATAGATCCAGCTGCATATGAGAAATATCATCTTATAAGTTAGGAGCTAATGGAAGAAAATAGTGAGTGGAAAAGATCTACTGACACAGATTTTTCCTTTCTTGGCTTTCAGTCTTCCATTGTGTGACCTCTTCACCATCTGCAAGCTCAAGCTCTTTTCATCATATATTTGGTAACATAGAAAGTTTGATAACATAAACATTAACATATGTTATGTAAGCTTGGAAATGAAAAGGGGGACAGGTAGAATATCTCAGTGTATGAACATCCTAGTTTAGGTTTCTATCGCTGTGATAAAACACCAGTGACAAAAACCAACTTGTCTGTCTCTGTCTCTCTCTGTCTCTGTCTCTGTCTCTGTCTCTGTCTCTCTCTCTCTCTCTCTCTCTCTCTCTCTCTCTCTCTCTCTCTCTCACACACACACACACACACACACACACACACACACAGAGAGAGAGAGAGAGAGAGAGAGAGAGAGAGAGATATTTAAAATAATTTAATGAAATAAAAAGATCAAATTTAGATGCATTAAGAAGAAGAAAGCTAAGTAGCTTTGTGAATGATTAAAGAAGGATAGTGGATCATGAAAGATTAGCCAAAAAGTAAATTTAATTCTATAAATTTCTGTTTTAAATGATAAGCCATACTAATATTATAATATAATATATATTTGTGCATTGAACTAGGTACCTAGTTGTGTGACAAGTTGATACAGAATTTACCATCATCAATCTTAAAAGTATTTTACGGGACAAGCTCCTTGGGCCAGTATGCAGATATAAGTGAGTATATACCATTTGAATCTTTCTGCTTCTGGGTAAACTCACTCATTATGACCATTTCTAGCTCAATCCATTTGTCCACAAATTTTGGGAATTCCTTGTTTTTAATAGCTGAGTAGTATTCCATAGTGTATATGTACCACAGTTTCTTTATCCATTCTTCTACTGAGGGACACTTAGGCTGTTTCCATATTCTGGCTATTATGAATAAGGCTGCTATGAACATGGATGAGCAACGTTTCTTGTTGTGTGCTGGTGAATCTTCTGGGTATATTCCAAGGAGTGCAATAGCTGGGTCTTGAGGAAGCCTTATTCCCAGTTTTCTGAGATAGCACCAGATAGATTTCCAAAGTGGCTGTACTAGTTTGCATTCCCACCAGCAATGAAGGAGTGTTCCTCTCTCCCCACATCCTCTCCAGCATGTGGTGTCGCTTGAGTTTTTGATCTTAGCCATTCTGATGGGTGTAAGATGGAATCTCAGAGTTGTTTTGATTTGCATTTCCCTGATGACTAAGGAGGCTGAGCATTTCTTTAAGTGTTTCTCAGCCATTTGATATTCCTCTGTTGAGAATTCTCTGTTTAGTTCTGAGCCCCATTTCTTGATTGGGTTATTTGGTTTGGTGGTGTTTAATTTCTTGAGTTCTTTATATATTTTGGATATTAGACCTTTGTCAGATGTATGGTTGGTGAAGATCTTTTCCCAGTCTGTAGGCTGTCGCTTTGTTCTCTTGACAGTGTCTCCTGCCTTACAGAAGCTTCTCAGCCTCATGAGGTCCCATTTATTAATTGTTGATATTAAGGCCTGGGCTGTTGGTGTTCTGTTCAGGAAGTTGTCTCCTGTGCCACCTATTGGGACTCTAGATGAGAGAAGCATGGGAGAATAGTAAAGTAGAAGGATCCAGAGGGTCCTAGAAACCTACAAGTAGAACATTATGATAGTCAGATTTGGGCCAAGGGGTCCCGCTCAAACTAAGGCACCAGCCAAGGACAATACAGGCAGTAAACTTTAAACCCCTATGAAGATCTAGCCAATGGTCAGAACAGTCTCCACACTTGAGTGGAGAGTGGGATATGACTTTCTCATGTACTCTGGTGCCTCACATTTGACTATGTCCCCTGGAGGGGGAGACCTGGTGGCACTCAGAGGAAGGATAGCAGGCTACCAAGAAGAGATTTGATACCCTATGAGCATATACAGGGGGCGGAAATCCCCCTCAGGAATAGTCATAGGGGAGGGGAATAAGGGGAAAATGGGAAGGAGGGAAAAATGTGAGGATACAAGGGATGGGATAACCATTGAGATGTAACAAGAATAAATTAATAAAAAATTTTTTTAAAGTATTTTACTTAAAACACTGTGTGAAAGAAAATTTTACTTATAAGTAGCTTTTTCAGAGGCATTATAGCTCCTCCTCCTTCTGCTCATTTTTCCCACTCTCCTCTTCCTCCTTCCCCTCTTCCTCATAGCCAAAATTCACTATTGTCTCAAAGTCCCAGCTTTTAGTGAAGTATTTTATATGTGAATATGTAAAAGGATTAGCTATCCTATTTTATTCTTCAACTCTATATCTTTTATTTCCTCACTGGCCTAAGACTTGCCAGAGATCTGCAGCTTTTAGAGATGAAAAGAGAGACAAGGAACTGAACAAAGAAAATATAATAATCCTGAGTGAGGTAACCCAGACCCAGAAAGACGTGCTTGGTATATACTCACTCATAAGCAGATATTAGCCACTTAATACAGGATAACCATATTACAATACAGAGACTGATGTGCCAACCAAGGTCCATGTATGATGTGGACCTAGAACCTCTGCTCTGATAGGCAGCATGTTTCCTTGTGCATCCTGCAATCTGGGTGGTACAGACTACTTCTGACATGGTCTCTGGCCTTCCAACAGTGATCACTTCCCCCCTCAGGCCACAGAGGAAGAGGACACAGGTAATACAGATGACACTTGATAAGCTGAGGTCAGATGTTAACGGAGGTGGGCTCCCCTTTCTGAGGACTATAGAATAGAGGGAGGGGATAAAGGAAGGTGGGTGGGATCAGGAGATGATGAGGGAGAGAGCTACAATCAGGATGTAAACATTTAAACTGCAGGACAAGCATGTAATTTATATTACTAATCCCACTACATGGATAGTATGTTGGATTGTGTCCCTTTAGGAGCTCTGCAATCATTCATTCTGGTACACAGAAAGCTATCTAATGGCAGTTTACCACAGATATTCTCAGCCAATGGAAAATATGTCATCTAAGGATATAGTCCATGCAGTCAAAGACTGATCATTGCATAGGTAAAGACCCAGCCCATTTGCAACACTTAGAAAAACACTCAAGAGGCATTGCTGCTCTGAGCTCTCCAAGCTGTTTTGAAGCTTTTCTTTTAAGTGCATTGCAGTTTCACTCCTCCATTACTTAATTTTTATGGCTAAATTCACTCTTTAACAGAGGTTTTGATTCTGAAGACACCTCCGGTCTGCATCATTCCTCTATCATATAATCAACTTACTATAATAGAAATTAATACACAAAGCTTGAGCCTGGCTATAGGTACTAATGTTAAGACACTCAGGTGAAGTGCTAGGATCAGATAAAAGATGACATGTAAATAATGATATAATCCTGTTGAGAGGGAACTCAACATGAGGGAGGAGTAAATTTAACAGGCATTTTGATTCACCAACAACTCTGTAAGAGTGAAGACAAGTGGCTATTGTGAATATTTCATGGTATTATCCACCAGCTCATCTTTTCATCCAAAGTGGGAAGAGTGGAACTCCTGTAAGACCTGGCCACATCAACACTAAAAATAAACTGAGTAAAGGATGACTACACAGGGGGGAACAGAAGCATATATGAAGTGTTGTATGGTAGAACAGAAACATTATTATGACCACAAATTACATACTCTCAAAAAACGCTGAAGATTCTAGAAGAATTAAGTAAGAGGAACAATTGTTCCAACAGACTGACATAAAAGAGAAACCAACAAGTTAAAATAGATTAGCTTAGAGTAGAGAATACTACTTGAGTCAGAAATAGATGATTTCATGAAGAATTAAATCGATACAGTAGTTTTCAATCTTTGAAGTTTTCTTGATAATAGGTGGAGGATTAGCATAATTTCAATTTTCCAAGATCAATCTGCATATGCCCTTTCTAGGTGGTGTGTGTGTGTGTGTGTGTGTGTGTGTGTGTGTGTGTGTGTGTGTG
>OU015760.1:39630126-39647747 GCA_907169655.1 Acomys percivali
ATAGATAGATAGATAGATAGATAGATAGATAGATAGATAGATAGATAGATAGATAGATACAAAGAAAGACAATATATTCCAATATGTTGACCATAAACTGTTACTCCAGTTGAAACTGGACCATGTTCAAACTTCCCATGGCAAGCCCTTTATAGAAAACTGTTCTTCTCTCCTCAGCTCTTCCCCCCAATCCCCAAAGTCCCTCCAGAAGTGATCAGCTGTGGAGAGCATCTTTTTTCCCCATTTTTAAGCATTCTCTTCAATAGATTTCTGTCTATTCTGTTACTTTTTTTCTAGGGGATGGGATGGGGTTAAGATAGAGGTTGTCACAGAAGCCTTCTATGTCCCTCTTTCTCAAATATGAGTCCTCAGTCATCAATTACCATGCCAGAATTAGCTTCCTTGTCCTTTAAAAGCCACAGAAGCAGAGATCATGGACTTTCTCATGGTTTCTGGCAAAAGCAGGGACAATAACAGTACAGACAAGAAACATCAACATAGTCCTCAGACAAAGAATATCAACATAGTCCTCTGCTGCTGTATGGGCCACAGACACAATCATAGCCCTTGTAGGCAGCAAAGACCAAGGACATCAACATGGTCTCAGGTGGCAATGCAGGCCACTTAATTCAACATAGCCTTTGGTGGCAGCACAGCCCATGGACATAAACATACTTCAGGATGCAGCAGAGACTATAGGCATCCACATGGACTTCAGTGGTAAAACAGGACATAGACATCAATACAGACCCTGGCTGCAGTAGGACCACAAACTCAGGCTTGGCCCTCAGCTGCAGCATGGCTCATGGACATCAGCATGGCCTTAGGTGATGGCCCAGTGGTAACTTCAGCTAGGGACATCACATGGCTCCCAGTTGCTATATGACCACAGACATCTACAGGACCTCTGACTGCAACAAAGCCTGGGGCAGTGGACCATAGATACTAAAGTGGCTTCCAGAGAAACTAAATGGTCTTTCAAAGAGGTCAAATCAAGAAAATGAACCATTCTTTATATTGGACATCCTGTTGTTGCTCAGAACAAGAGTGATCGTGTAACTGCATGGTACATTTGGAAAATGAGTTAGAGAGCAAGCTACAGGCTGCTGTAAAACACCCTGTAAGCCCTACTCAGCAACATGTTCACCCATCCACTTCATCCTTCTTTCATATATCTAGGTCAGGCTCTCTCTACTGCTCACTCACTGCACCATTCCTCTATCTTTCCCATCTCTCCATTAAATATTCATATATATATATATATACATTTTTTTGTTTCATCATACATCAAATTTTAAAAGAAATAAATCTTTAGAAAATAATTCATAGTTGTTCTTTCAGTAACCAAACTGTTAATATGTAAAATCTCTGCCACTTTTGTTTACAGTATGTATTTGATCATCTCCAAGTCATTTTATTTGTTACTAAGAGATGATTATTTTATTTGATACTGAATTTTTCTTGTCAGATACTACTCAGAGAAAATTTAAGATGAAGATTGAAGATGGAGCAAAGATTGAGGGAATGACCACCCAACAACTGGCTTAACTTGAGACCCACCCCATAGGAGAGATCCAACCCCTATCACTGTTATTGATACTTGGCTATGCTTGCAGATAGGAGCATAACACAACTATCCTTTGACAGCCTCCATCCAGCAGTGGATGGAAACAGGTGCTAAGACTCAGAGCCATCTAATAGGAGGAGGCCAGGGAGTCTTGTGGAAGAGTGGGAAGGATGATTGAGGGAGCCAGAGGCATCAAGGCACCACAAAAGCACCACAGAGTCAACTAACCTGGGCCCATGGTGGTTCACAGAGATTGAACCACCAATCAAAGAGCTTGCATAACCTAGACCTAGGTCCCTACACATATGTAGCAGATGTGCAGCTTGTTCTTTATATGGGTCCTCTAATAAATTGAATAGGGTTTGTCTCTGACTCTATTGCCTATCTTTGGATTCCTTCCCCATATGTGGGGTCCCTTGTCTGGTTTCAGTAGGAGAGGATACATTTACTCCTGCTGTGACTTGATGCACCATTGGTTTTTACCCATGGTGGAAGGTCTCCCCTGAGAAGAAGGAGTGATGGGAGAGGGAAGATTTGAGGGTGGGATTGGGAGGAGAGGAGTGAGGAGACTGAAATCAGGCTATAAGTCAATTAAATAAATAATAAAAAATAAATTCAATGCTTAAAAATAAATGTAGCCTGTTGTTTTTGTTGTTATTGTTGTTGTTGTTATGTTTACTTTGGTTTTGTTGAGACAGTGTCTTGTTATCAGACCAAGTTGATGTAGAGAAAATGATACTCTTGACTCAGCCATCAAAGTGCTGGTGTTACAAATGTGTGCCATCACATTAGTGTCTTAAATTTTTAATTATGATATAAATGAATGTTTAAGGACAAAGCAGCTGTTACAATACAAATTATAGGTAAAAACTAAGATTAGTAGTATATAAAAGCAAAGAAAAATGACTCTGTTAAAAAGAAGAACCCCATAACAATCGTCAGATGGTATAAAGATCATAATAAGCAAATTAAGTTTGTTGCAAAGGGGGGGATATCACAAAATAAAAATAATATTCACTAATGTAAATGTATATTCTATAAATAGGCTCTGTCAGCTCTACTATATTGCATTTTCTCTACCCTGCTTAGCTATTTTACAATGATAGACTAACAAGAGAACAAAGTGAGTTAAGTAAATGCTACTTTTCTTGTAAACCTATTCAAAGAACATTTTGCATGAAAATGTGAACTACTTACAACTGGCATATACTTGGCACTCAATAAATGTTTAAAAACAGATTAATGGACACCACTTTTAATGACAGTCTAGAAATAGCAGGTTTATATTTCCCAGAGACCATGTTTAACTTGTGGAGTTCCAGTGGGCTATGTTATTGGGTCTGTTTGTTCCATTCCTTGCCTATATTTACTGACTATAAGTCTTAGGGCATTTCTGTTTTCCTTTAGTCCCTTCTTGTATACTAGCATGATGCACTACTTTGGCATATTTGTTACCTTAAATCATCAGGTCAGGACTGTAAGGCAGAATATATGAAAGAAATAAAGGTAAAAGAAAGAACATTAAACTCATGTGGGAATTCTTCATTTGAGTAATGGACCAAATTCAGCAACTGAACTATAGTACCATAAAATTGTCTTAGAGATTTATGAAGATTGTGAGAATGTGTTATCACCTCTTAAAATCTGGCCACAGAGCCAAAAAGATTAAATCTCTGCTCTTTAGGTCATCATTTAAAACCTTTCCTAGTCAAATTGTTTTTTTCTTCTGAAGGAGAATCAGCTAATGCTCTGTACATATCTTATATATTCACTTTTAACTTTACAAATTTTTTGGTTTATATGTACAAGCTTCACCTGGTCACAAATTACAATGAAACATTGTTTAACACTCTTCAATGTACACTTCCACTTCCAATGTGTATGCCAATCATCTCTTTACACTTGAATAGAAGCCATGACAGCAGTTTATGGCTTTCACATTTCCCACAGAAATCCAATCATCTTAACAGTTTAATATCTTATGTGTTCTCAGAAAACATATCAATAGTTAACTATTGATTACAAATGATAAGAAATAGAATACTTTGAAGTCCTCTATGGATTTTGTTTCATTTAGCCATAATTCCTCCATTAAATACAGTGCCAAATGTCCTCTACCATTATTATTATATTCAAAACTCACACAATACAAAGATTGATATCTTCTCAGAGAAAAAAGTCACAAATACGATATAGGTTATGTGCTATTGTTATAATTATCCTATAAAATCTGTTCAAAGTGATTACAATCAAAAGACTATTTCTATTTGACACTAGATAATATCTACAAGTTGTAATTGTACCCACAAATAATATATTTATTAAAAGGAAATAGGCTGTGATTCTGGGTCTGAGTCCAGTGCCCCATCCCTGGAGGCCCTTGGCAGCTACCTGGTAAAGACAGGTGAGATCTCTATAATCCATCCTCCTGATTACACCAGACCACTGGGCAATCATAGCAGTGGTGAGCTATGCCCAGCTCTCTACACCCTCCATCTAATAGAACTCAATCCTACTTGCATTCCTAAAGGCCAGTAGGCCCCAAGGACCAAGTCAGAAACTGTGCACCATAATTCCCAGTCTTTTCTGTCTTCCTAGAAATCCTAGCATCAGATAGACCTGCCCCTTCCCCACACCACTACTTCCTGGTCCTCATCCAGGGCCTCGATCACTGGAGGCCCTTGGTTGGCACCTGGGGAAGAAAGAGGCCTACACCCCCCCAGAGACCACAAGGACACAAGGAAAACACAGCAGAGTTGCCTAGTACTCTGTACCCTCCATCTATTGGACCTCAATTAAAAAATTAGTATCCATCTTTTATACAAAGGTTAAATGGGCTGAGAAAGAAATTATGGAAACATTAAACTTCACTATATCACCAAATAATATAAAATATTTTAGTGTAACTTTAATCAAGCAAGTGAAAGACCTGTATGACAAGAATTTCATGTCTTGAAGAAAGAGAATAAAGAAGATACCATATGATGAAAAGATCTCCCATGGTCATGGATCAATAGAATTGACATAGTAAAAATGACTGTCTTACCAAAAGCAATCTACAGATTCAATGCAATTCCCATCAAAATGCCAACATATTTTTGACAGATATTTAAAGAACAATTTTCAACTTCATATGGAAAAAACAAAAATCCAAGAATGGCTAAAACAAATCTGTACAATAAAGGAAGTTCTAAAGTTATCTCCGTACCTGATTCCAAGATGTACTACAGAGCAACAGTAATAAAAACTGCGGAGTACTGGGAAAGAAACAGACTGCTATATCAATGGAATTGAATTGAAGGCCAAAAAATAAATCCACACACCTATAGACACTTAATTTTTGACAAAGAAGCTTAAACTATACATTGGAAAAATTATAGCATCTTCATCAAATGGTGCTTGTCTAACCGGATGTCTAAATGTAGAAAAAATTCAAATGGATTTTTATTTATTACCCCACACAAAACTCAAGTCCATGTGGATCAAGACCTTAACATAAAATGAGAAACACTAAATCTATTAGAAGAAAACCTAAGGAAGAGACTTGAATTCATTGGCATAGGAAACATCTTCCTGAACAGAACACCAACAACCCAGTCTCTGAGATCAACAATTATTAGATGGGACCTCTTGAAACTGAAAAGCTTCTGTAAGACAAAGGACACTGTCAACAGAACAAAACGCAGTCTACAGATTGGGAAAAGATCTTCACCAACTCTACATCTGACAGAGAGATAATATCCAAAATATATAAAGAACTCAAGAAATTAAACACCAGCTAACCAAATAATCCAATTTAAAATGGGATATAGAGCTAAACAGATAATTCTCAACAGAGGAATCACGAATGGCCTAGAAACACCTAAAGAAATGCTCAATGTCATTAGTCATCAGAATGCAAATCAAAATGACTCTAAGATTCTATCTTATACCCATGAGAATGGCTAAGATTTTTTTAAAATGCAGGTGAGAGCACATGATGGCAAAGATGTACAGCAAGTGGAACAGTCTTCCATTGCGGGTGGGAGTGCAGACTTGTACAACCACTTTGGAAATCAATCTGGAGGTTTCTTTTTTTTTTGCATTCTTATTTTTTATTAATTTATTCGTATTGCATCTCGATTGTTAGCCCTTCCCCTGTTTCCTCCCATTCTTCCCTCCCTCCCTCCCACTTCCCCCCTTCTCCCCTCCCCTATGTCTGTGATTGAGGGAGACCTCCTCCCCCTAAATATGCTCTTAGGATATCGAGTCTCTTCTTGGTAACTTGCTATCCCTCCTCTGAGTGCCGCCAGGCCTCCCCATCCAGGGCACATGGTCAGAAAAGGGGCACCAGAGTTCGTGTGAGAGTCAGATCTCACTCTCCACTCAACGGTGGAGAATATCCTGTTTGTTGGCTAGGTCTTGGTAGGGGTTCGAAGTTTACTGCCTATATTCTTATTGGCTTGTGCCTTAGTTTGAAGAGGACCCCAGGACCCAGATCTGCCTGTCATAAAGTTCTTCTTCTAGGTTTCCAGGACCCTGTGGGTCCTACTATTTCCCTATTCTTCCATGCTACTCTCGCCTAAAGTCTCAATAGGATGACCTCTCCTCTGACCCACTTTCCTGGTAAGTAAAATTTTTCGTAGTACATATCCCTTGGACTAGTGTTTTGATATAAGTGATTATATACTGTTTGTCTCTTTTTGCTTCTAGGTGAACTCATTCATTATGATAATTTCTAGATCAATCCATTTGTCCACAAATTTAGGGAATTCCTTGTTTTTGATAGCTGAGTAGTATTCCATAGTGTAAATGTACCACAGTTTCTTAGTCCATTCTTCTACTGAGGGACACTTAGGCTGTTTCCATGTTCTGGCTATTATGTATAAAGCAGCTATGAACATGGTTGAGCATATGTCCCTGTTGTGTGGTAGGGCATTAGAAAACTGAGACTAGCTGTACCTGAAGACCCAGATATACTATTCCTGAGCATATACCTAAAAGATGACTCATCATATAATAAAGACATGTACTCAATTATGTCCATACCTGCTTTATTTATAATAGCCAGAAGCTGTAAATAACCCACATGAATTTCAACTGAAGAAATAGTAAAGAAACTATGGTTCATTTAAAAACAAAGAAATCATGAAATTTTCAGGCAAATGGATAGAACTTGATAATATCATCCTGAATGAGGTAACCCAGACCCAGAAAGAAACACATGGTATGTATTAACTTATAAGTGTATATTAGCCATATAGTACAAGATAACCATACTACAATTCACAGACACAAAGAAGTTACATAATGTGGAGGGCCCAAGGGAGGATGCATGATTCTCACTGAGAAGGGGAAATAGAATAACAGAGGAAGTACTCAAAGAGAAGGAACAAAAAAGGAAATGGAATGCTAAGGGAAACAAGGTTGAAGAACTGATGTGGAGAGAGTGGAGGACAGAGGGCTTGCAGAGAGAAAAAAAATCATGGCCTGGGTCATCTTTGAGACAGTCTAGAGACCTACAACAGGATAGGTTCCTGGGAGAATATGGGGGGTTTCTCTAGTTGGGACCACTACTAGTGGCAAACATGGAGACTCAAGAGCCATCCTCTAGACAGGACTCCTAGTAGAGGGAGGGGAACAACAAAACACCCACAAAAACGTTGACACAAAATTTACGCCATCTACAAGATGTGAAGGGATAAAGAAATTGTAGAGATTGAGGCAATGTTAAATGAGTGCATGACCATCTCATGAGAGAGTGCTAATTCCTGACATTATTAACAACACTCTGCTATGCTTGTAGACTGGAGCATAGCATATTTGTCTTCTAAGAAAATCCATACTGCAATGAATCAAAATAGATGCTGAGACTCACTGCCGAACATTAAGTAGAGCATATGGAGCCTGGTGGAAGAGTTAGGGGAAGGCTAGAAGGACCTAGAAGGAGCAGGAACTCCACAAAAAGACCAACAGAGTTAATTAATGAGGGCTCAGGATGCTTGAGGAAACTGAAACATTAACCAGGGACCATGTATGGACCTCCTAAACATACGTACCTGATGGGCAGCTTGGTCTTCATATGTGTCCCTAGAAATGGGAACAGAGGATTTTTCTGACATGCACTTATTTTCCTGCATTTTGATCCTGTCCCCAGGAGGCATTCCCTTGACTAGCCACCTATTTATAGGACGTGTTCAGTCTTGATGCAACTTGATGTGCTGGGTTGTGTAGGTGGAGGTATATCTCCCTTTCGGAGAGGTAGGGGAGGGAGATACAAGGAAAAGGGATGGAGAGAGATTGGGACTGGGAAGAGAGGAGGAAAGAGACTATGACTGGAATGTAAAGTGAATGAATAAATAACCATGTTGATTTAAATAAACAAAATAGGTTAGAAGCCAGAAGTTATAGTCTATAATTTTCTGGGTGAGTTTTCCTTGGGTTGACAAAATACAATCAATGACTCCACTACTTAGCAGTCAGCCATGCAAAGTGCAAACAGCCTTGATTACATTAAAGGAAAAAAGAAGACTCAAATATACTGAAGCATGAAGCTTTGACCTGTATGATGTGAAAACCAATGCCCAATACTCTTCTTTCTACAGACTGGCAGACATAATAGGACTCAAGAGCAAGCACATATTTTTAAACAAAAATTACAAAGTATGTGAAGATTGGTTCAGTTTCAATCACCAAGACCACTTAAGCACTGTATTTGAGTAAATTGTATATTGGATTCATATTTATATTTCATTTACCTCAAAAGTTTTGGTTCTAATCATGATATTGATGACTGACTGTGAAACGGAAAAGAAAAGTATATCAAAATCCTGTGAGATTTAAAAGTTATTATTGTTTTTGCACTTTCCTCATGAGTGATTTTTCCTTTTATCAAAAAAAATTTTTATTGCATAATATATCCTAATTATAGTTTCCCTTCTATCTACTCCTCCAAGTTCTACCCTACCACCTCTCTTATCCAGATCCACATTTGTTTATCATTAAGAATACATAATAATCTTTAATAATAAAGTATAACAAAATAAAACATAATAATATAAGACAAAAAAAATCTCATTAGAGTTGGACCATACAAACAGAAGGAAAAGGGTACAAGGAAAGGCACAGAATCAGAAATCCACTCATATGCTGACTTGGCAATCACAATTGCATAAAAATATTAAACGAGTTCCTGGAGACTTTGTTCCACACCCTGGGATCACCACTGGGATAGCTGAGGTAGGTGCTGGTACTCTGTAGCTCCAGTATCAGTCTGAGGTAGTGTATATAGAGCCAGTTATCCTGTCTTTGGCTGGGTTTGAATACCCTGCCCTCTGTCCGTGGAGCTTTGGTTCCCAGGCTGAGATCACCCTATAGTGCCTGAACCTCTGCTGGCTTCTAGAAGTTGTTTAGGTTTCTGCCTGCTCCAAACAGGTTCGCCCTGCCAGGGAGAGAGCAGCTACTGCCTTCTGATTCTTGTTGGTTGGCTAGATTTTTGCCCTATCCCCTCTAGCCTGTCCAGCCTCTCCCAAGAGTCCCTACTAGGCTGTGAAGCCCGGTTAAGCTGGGTCCATTGTAAGAAATTATGCTAGAGAAGTCCTCTGGGGCCAACAGTTAGGCTCCTGCCCAGCCCTGCTCAGACAGCTGCTGTGGTCCATGACTCTTGGTATCATTTCTGGTCTCAAACTGTGCTGCTGTGGTGGGTGTCCCCAGTCTCAGACCATACCGCTGTGGTTACACAGCATGCCACAGGAGTCTAGGCCCCTGTGTGACACCTGGACTTTCTGTAGACTGGCACAGGGTGGTTGGGGGGGCGGTCTGGTGACCGATCCACCCATTTCCCCAATATTTTCCTATGTCAAGTGCTCTCATGCCTCCCTGCCAGGATTTCAGTCCCAAATATAGAGTTCATGCTGCCAAGCAAGGCCAAAACTCACAGCTCTCAGGCTGGGCCCTGTCCAGGCTCCAGGGATTGGGCTGTCGTCCTCCATGGGCCAATGGAAGACCAGAGATCTGACTCATCCATGGTCTGCATTGTAAGTATCTCTCTCACTCATTGATCCCCAGCTCCTGCAGTCCATGGCTCCCCTGTAGATCAGACACTGTATATCATCTTCGCCACCATCTTTGCTCCCTAGGTCTCCAGCCTGCCCCAGGCAAGACTTCCCTGACCACCACTATAATCACTCTCCAACAAACTCCTCTCAATGACCAGTGAAAGACACCAGAAGCTACCTCCCAACATCAGAGACAGCAAGATGATTAAAGGCCAGCATAGAAAACATAAACAACAAAAACCAAAACAATACGGCATCTCCATATCACATCTATCCCAAAGGAAGCAACCTGGAGAACATAAGAACAACTGAAATACAAGAAAATGACTTCAAATCCTTAGTAATGAAGATGATAATCGAGGAAATGAATAAAATCAATAAACAAATGTAGAAAGACACAGCCAAACAGGTGGAGGACATTAAAGAGGTCTATAAAAGGCACTGGAAGAAATTCAAGAAAACACAAACAATCATATAAAGGAAATCAATAAAACAGTTCAAGATCTGAAGATGAAAATGGAAACAATGATAAAGACATAGACAGAAGAAAAACGAAAGCGAAAGCTTAGAGAAGAAAGTGAACAGCACAGAAGTGTCCTCCTCTAACAGAATTCAAGAGATGGAGGAACAAATCTTGGGACTAGAAGATACAATCATAGATCTTCAAGCAACTATCAAAGAAAATACTAAATCTGAAAAATTCTTCATGCAAAACATCCAAGAAATGAAGGACACCATGAAAAGAGGAAACCTGAGGATAATGGGCATTGAGGAAAGAGAAAATGCCTGACTCCAAGGCCCAGAAAATATTTTCAACAAAATCATAGAAGAAAATTTTCCCAATTTAAAAAAGGAGACATTTATAAATATACAAGAGGTGTACAGAACACCAAATAGAATAGACCAGAAAAGAAAACCTTCCAGTCACATAATAATCAAAACACAAAATATACAGAACATAGAAAAATACTAAGAGCATCAAGAGAAAAGGGCCAAGTAATATATAAAAGCAAACTTATCAGGATTACACACCACTTCTCAGCAGAGACCATAAAAGCCAGAAGGGCCTGGACAGAGAACCTGCAAAACATGAGAGACCACAGATGCTAGGCCAGACTACTATACCTAGAGAAACTATCAATAAACATTGATGGAGAAAACAAGATATTCCATGACAAAAGCAAATTCAAACAGTACCTATCCACAAATCTGACTTACAGAAGTTACTAGAAGGAAATCTCCACCCCAAAGGGACAAGCTACAATAAAAATTACATGGGAAATAGAGACACTGCCACAAAAATGCAACCACACTAACTCTCTACTGCAACCAACATCAAAATCAAGAAACTTAACAGTCACTGGTCATTAATATCTCTAAATATCAATGATTTCAGTTCTCCAATAAAAAAAAAACACAGATTGGTTGAATGATGCATATACAAGATGCATATTCTTATGCATTCAAGAAACACATCTCACCCATAAGGACAGACATTACCTCAGGATAATAGGCTGGAAAAGGATAGTCCAAGCAAAGGGACACTGGAAGCAAGCTGGTGTAGCCATTTTAATATCTAATAAGATAGACTTTCAACCAAAATTAATCAAAAGGGATAAGGAAGGACACTTCATACTCATCAAAAGTAAAGTTAACCAAGATGACACCACAATTCTGAACATCTATGCTCCCTATACAAGGGCACCGACATTTGAAAAAGAACTATTAACAAAGCTTAAACCACAGATTGATCCCCACACATTAATAGTGGGAGACTTCAAAACCCCACTTTCACCAAATGATAGGTCATTGAAACAGAAACTAAACTAAGAACTAACAACACCAACCAATGTCATGAATCAAATGGATCTAACAGATATCTACAGAACTTTTCATCGAAACACAAAGGATTATACTTTCTTCTCAGCAACCTATGTAACCTTTTCCAAAACTGATCACATAGTAGGTCACAAAGCAAGCCTCAACAGATACAAGAAGATTGAAATAATACCTTGTATGCTATCAGATCACCATTGTCTAAGGCTGGACTTCAAAAACAAGAGAAATAATAAAAAGCCTACACACACATGGAAACTAAACAGTTCTCTACTTAATGAAACCTGAGCCAAGGAAGAAATAAAGAAATTAAGGACTTCCTGAAATCCAATGAGAATGAATGAACAACATATCCAAATCTGTGGAACATATTGAAAGCAGGGCTAAGAGGAAAATTCATAGAATTAAGTGCCTTTATAAAGAAATTGGGAACATCCCATATAAGCAACTTAATGACACACCTGGAAGCCCTAGAAAAAAAAGAAGCAGAAACAGGAGTAGACATCTGGAAATAATAAAACTCAGGGCTGAAATCAATAAATGAGAAACAAAGAGAAGAATTCAAAGAATAAACAAAGCCAGGAGTTGGTTCTTTGAGAAAATCAACAAGATAGACAAACCATTAGCCAAACTAATGAAAAGGCAGAGACACTATCCAAATCAACAAAATTAGAAATGAAAAGGGAGACATAACAACCGACACTGAAGAAATACAAAGAATCATAAGATCCTACTTCAAAGGCATATATGCCACAAAATTTGAAAACCTAAGGGAAGTAGACAAATTTCTTGATCGATGCTACTTACCAAAATTGAATCAAGGACAGATAAACTAATTAAATAGTACTATTTCCCCTACAGAAATAGAAGCAGTCATTAATAGTCTCCCAGCCCCCAGCCCCGGCAAAAAAAAAAAGCCAGGACAAGATGCTTTCAGTGCAGAATTCTACCAGACCTTCAACGAAGAGATAATACCGATACTCTTCAAGCTACTCCAAAAGATAGAAATGGATGGAACATTACCAAACTCATTCTATGAGGCCACAGTCACTTTGATACCTAAACTTCACAAAGACCCAACAAAGAAAGAGTATGTCAGACCAATTTCTCTTATGAACATTGATGCAAAAATACTCAATAAAATACTCATAAAATGAATACAAGAACACACCAAAGATATCATTCAGCATGACCAGGTAGGCTTCATTCCGGGCACGCAGGGATGGTTTAAGATACTGAAATTCATCAAAGTAATCCACCATATAAACACACTTAAAGAGAAAAACCACACTGCCATCTCTTTAGATACAGAACAATCATTTGACAAAATCCAACATCCATTCATGCTTAAAGTTTTGGAGACATCAGGGATTCAAGGCACATATCTAAATATAATAAAGGCTATATACAGCAACGAATAGACAACATCAAATTAAATGGACAAAATGGAGAGATACTCAAGAAAATTCCTCTAAAATTGGGGACCAGGCAAGGCTGCCCACTTTCTCCATATCTATTCAATATAGTTCTTGAAGTTCTAGCCAAAGCAATAAGACATCAAAAGGAGATCAAGGGGATACAAATCATCAAGGAGGAATTCAAAGTATCCCTATTTGCAGATGACATAATAGTGCACATAGTGACCCCCAAAATTCCACCAGAGAACTCCTACAGGTGATAAACACCTTCAACAAATTGGCTGGATACAAAATTAACTCAAAAAACTCAGTAGTCTTCATATATTCAAAGGACAATTGTGCAGAGCAAGAAATTAGAGAAACTACACCCTTCATGATAGCCACAAGCAACATAAAATATCTAGAAGTAACTCTTTTCAAGCAAGTGGAAGACTTGTATGTAAAAAAAACTTTAAATATCTGAAGAGGATTGAAGATGACATCAGAAGATAGAAAGATCTCCCTTGTTTGTGGAACAGAAGAATTAATGTAACAAAAATGGCCATATTGCCAAAAACAATTTACAGATTCAATGCAATCCCTATCAAAATACCTACACAATTTTAAAGACACTGAAAGATTAGTTCTCAACTTCATGTGGAAAAAAAAAAAACTAGAATAGCTAACACAATTCTGTACAATAAAGATCCTCCTGAAGAATCTCCATACCTGATCTCAAGCTGTACTATAGAGCAACAGTAATTAAAACAGGATGGTACTGGAATATCAATAGGAAGGTTGATCAATGGAATCTAATCAAAGACCCAGAAATAAATCCACACACATATTGTCATTTGATTTTGGACAAAGAAGCCAAATCTATTCAATGGAAAATGGATAGCATCTTCAACAAATGGTGCTGGTCTAATTAGATGTCTAAATGTAAAGAAATGCAATTGGGTAGGGGTTTAAATTTTACAGCCTGTATTGTCCTTGGCTAGGGCCTTAGTTTGAGCGAGACCCCTTGGCCCAAATCTGCCTATCATAATGTTCTACTTGTAGGTTTCTAGGACCCACTGGTTCCTTCTACATTGCTATTCTCCCATTGTTCTCTCATCTAGAGTCCCAATAGGATGTCCTCCCCTCGGTCCCAGTTTCCTGGTAAGGGAAGGCTTTCATGAGACATGCCCATTGGACTAGTATGCAGATATAAGTGAGTATATACCATTTGAGTCTTTCTGCTTCTGGGTTATCTCACTCATTATGATCATCTCTAGCTCAATCCAGATCTAGCCCATGGACAGAACAGTCTCCACACTTGAGTGGAGAGAGGGATTTGACTTTCTCAAGTACTCTGGTGCCTCACATTTGACTATGTCCCCTGGTGGGGGAGACCTAGTGGCACTCAGAGGAAGGACAGCAGGTCACTGAGAAGAGACTTGATACCCTATGAGCATATACAGAGGGAGGTAATCCCTCTGAGGAACAGTCATAGGGGAGGGGAAGAAGGGGAAAATGAGAGGGAGGGGAGAATGGGAGGATACAAGGGATGGGATAACCATAGAGATGTAACAAGAATAAATTAATTAAAAATAAAAAAAAAAGACAACAACTTTCACAAAAATCAAAAAAAAAAAAAAAAAGAAATGCAATTGGATCCATATTTGTCACCATGCACAAAACTAAAGTCCAAGTTAATCAAAGACCGCAACATAAAACCAGAGACACTAAATCTGTTAGAAAAATGAGTAGGGAAGGGCCTAGGACTCATTGGCACAGGAGACAACTTCCTGAACAGAACTCCAACAGCCCAGGCCTTAAGGTAAGTGATTAACAAATGAGACCTATGAGACTGAGAGGCTTCTGTAAGGCAGGAGACACTGTCAACAGAATAAAGCCACAACCTGCAGACTGGGAAAAGATCTTAACCAACCTTTCATCAGACAAAGGTCTAATATCCAAAATATATAACAAGCTCAATAAATTAAACACCACCAAACAAAAAAAACCCAATCAAGAAATGGAGCTCAGAAGTAAACAGAATTCTCAACAGAGGAATATCTAATGGCTGAGGAACACTTAAAGAAATGCTCAATGTCCTTAGTCATCAGAGAAATGCAAATCAAATTGACCCTTAGATTCTATGTTATACTCATCTGTATGGTCAAGATAAAAATCTCAAGTGACAGCACATGCTGGCAAGGATGTGGAGAGAATGGAACACTACTTCAATGCTGATGGGAATGTAAACTTATATAACCACTTTGGAAATCTATCTGGCAATTTCTCAGAAAACGGGGAATAGGGCTTCCTCAAGACCCAGCTATTCCACTCCTTGGAATATACTCAGAAGGTGCTCCACCACAAAACATGGACATATGCTCAACCATGTTCATAGCAGCCTTATTCATAACAGCCAGAACATGGAAACAGCCTAAGTGTCCCTCAGTAGAAGAATGGATAAAGACATTGTGGTACATTTAAACTATGGAATACTACTCAGCTATTAAAAACAAGAAAATCCAGAAATTTGTGGATTGAACTAAAAATGATCATATTGAGTGAGTTAACCCAGACTCAGAAAGATTCATATGGTATATACTCACTAATAATTGGACACTAGTCCAACAGGTATGTCCTCTGAAAGTCTTCACTTACCAGGCAATTGGGATAGATGCGGGGACCTCCTATTGTGACTCTAGGTGAGAGAACTACTGGAGAATAGGGAAATAGAAGGATCCAGAGGGTCATATTATCCTATAATTATATCATGATGGAATAATCTGGACAGAGGGGGGTTGGCTCACACTGCTGCACCAACCAAAGAATACACACATTAAATATTGAACCCTTACTCAGATCTAGCCAAGGGACTGGACATTATACACAGTTGTGTGGAGAGCAGGGCCTGACACTGACATGAACTCTTGTGCCCCATATTTGACCACATTCCTTTGGTGGGGAGGCCTGGTAGCACTCAGAGAAAGAATAGGAAGGCTACCAAGATGAGACTTGATAGGCTGTGACTATATGGTGAGGAAAGAGGTCCCCTTCTGTTACAGACCTAGGGAATGGGAATAGGGTCAAAGAGGGAGGGAGGAATAGGAGATGACAAGCAAGGGGATAAAAATGTAGGTGTAATCTGAATAAATTAATTTTAAAAATTTAAAAAGAAATTTAAAAACAGTATACTGAAAGTCATAATATGTATGAAGAGGACCTGCTGGTTCAAACCTGTGTAAGCCATGTGCATGCTACTTCAGTATCTGAGTTCATATGAATTTTAATCATGATGATTTAGAGCACCTTGTTAAAGGAAAAGTATTGGCTCAGGATCCCCAAGACAGTGTTCTCAGCACAAAGGAGATTTATTTCCTCCAGAAGAACAGAGGGCAAGAAATAAGAGACAAAGACTAGAGATAGAGTATGAGAGAAAAGGAGAAGGAAAAAGGGTAAAGTGTCAGGAGTATTTATTCTGAATGGGCGAGACTACCTCTGGATAGAGAGGAGACAGAAAAGAAAGCAGACTTATTCAGGTGCCAAAGCTACTGCAGTGTGCTAAAGTGAACCATTAATATAAGGAGGTTTTTGGTGGATAAAGACTTTCTACTACTAATGGAGGCCTGTGGATGAAAGACAGGAGACAGAGGGCTGTCATGTCTCTTGAGAGGCCAAGAGGAGAGCTCTCTGGAAGGAAGTAGGTCATTATCAAGGAAGGGATGAATTTCAGACCTTTCAATAGGGTTTTTCAGAGGGGGAAGGGCTCCTGATTCCTGGAGAAAAACCACAAAAGTGAAAGAAAATTTGCCAACCACAGCAAACTGTTTGGAATGTGCTTATCAGATGTTGGAGTACACAGAGCTTTAGGGAAAGCTCACCAATTAGGCACCTTTAGGTGGAGAATGATAGTACTTGAAGGTCTATATGTATGAGTACTAGGCTATGGGGGCAATGGTTCTATAGGTGGAATTTGAGTCACAGTACAATTTTGTAAGGAAAAGTATAGGCTTAGGACCTCCAAGACCAAGCTCTCAGCACAAAGGATATTTATTTGTCCCAGGAAGATAGAGCAACAGGGAGAAGGGGATGGGAACATAGGAGAGATGAGAAAAGAGGTAAGGGATAGGGGTAAAAGTGATTTGTCCCAGAGGAGAAAAGGGCAAAATGTTGTCTCTGGATAGAGAGGAGACAGACATGGCACAGAAAAAATGATATTTTATCAAGGTATAAGAAACTCCATGATATGTTGAGGTGTTTAATTTTCATTGGGCATCTTAATTGGGTGAGCCAAATGGCACTTTTGATTGGTGGACTTCAATATGTTGATAGTTGGACTTTTGTAGTCAGCCTCAGATGGAAGAAGTGGCCTAATAAGTAAATACACTTTGGGGGTTCTTCCAGGCAAATCCAACAGAGGTCTGCCCCATGCCCTCTATGCACCATTTCCTGAGCACCAGCTCTACCTGAAACCTCAGAGGCCAACAGCCTTCGGGGACTACCAGGTTGAGACCACCTCTGAATACCTAGACAGGCTTGTTTTGGTGGAGTGTGCCAATCCTGCCTGGTAAAATTGATCTTCACCAGCAGCACTTCCAGGCTTTACCTATCACATGGGAATAATTCATCACATTGGAAAGACCATCAGATAAATGGATAAGTAACCACCCAAAAGTACATAGTACATGGCATAAGATTTGCAAAAACATACAAACAAACAAAAAACAACAAAAAACAAAACACACACACACACACACACACACACACACACACACACACACACACACA
>OU015760.1:39647757-39669138 GCA_907169655.1 Acomys percivali
ACACACACACACACACACACACACACACACACACACACACACACACATACAAAACCTTCCTCATTTTGGGAGGAGGTGCTTTAGGTAGCACCTCTTATGGCCAAGGTTGATATTTACGACCTTGACTTGCAGATTCAAGTCCAGTATTTTTCCCAAAAATCAAAACAGTCCGGAAGGAAAAAAAACTCTCCCAGTTTTCTGTTCATTTTAGCCCTAATCCGTTAATGCCTGCAACTGATTGCAAGCCCTGACAAAAATGCTGCTTTTTCCCAGGTCTGAGAATCAGGGCCTGAAACCTCGCCCTACTTCAGATTTAGCAGCCCTCACTGAATCCCTACAGGAATTTAAAACTGAATGCTTTTAAACATTTTCTTAACTTGCATTTATCAACCTAAAAATATTTTTTAGATTCTTGTAGTTTAAATTTTTATATCTTTAGACCTTATATGAACTATTTTTTATCCAGTTATTCACCAGGAGACACAGGCAATTGATTACTGGGAGTAGTCATTTAAATGAAGGAATAGTTGAACTCTGTTTACCTTTTAATATGAAGCCTGTGAGTAAGGCAAACCTGTATGCCTTTTAAATAGGAGACCTAGCACCTAGTAGTTTTAACTAGCTAGTGAATTGACTAATGAATTAACAGTGGATCTAATTGTCTTCTAGCTGTCAATCTACCATTAAGCTTAGCCTTAAATATGATCAGAGACCTAAGAAGGATAAACTAGATGAATTTATATATCAATTAAAATGACAGAGATGACTAGTCAGTCCACCACCTAGATAGCTGTTCCAGGCTCCTGTGGTTTTTTGTTATCACCATGGGCAGAGGCAATCTGGCCATCAGACAGAGAAGATAAGAGGCCATTTCTGTGGAAATAAAGGACATAAAAGTTTTTGCCTTTATCTTTTTTTTTTTTTTAGCAATGTGAAACAATAACTATGGAGGTGTCTAGTTTGCCCACAGTTTAGTATGAACCATAGCAGTGGATAAGGAATTGAGTACAGTCTTGCCCAGTTGTCAGTATACCACAAACCAGAGTTGAAGTCACCTGTCATGCCCATATCTTCTCGGAGACCTTGGGAGGTTACTGTTAAGATTTTGGGGATCTCTCTTATAATAAGCCTAAACATATTTAATGCTAAATTCAGCAGGTATCTGATAAGCTTGAGGGTTAGCATATCTGGGTTATACAATGCCTGTCTGTCTTTAGCTATCTGCTTCAAACTACATCTTTTCTCCCTGACCAAGACCATTAACAACTTGCAACCAGTCCCCCTAAAATGACTATAAACATCCTTCATCTATTGAACATCCAAAAACTATCTACCCCACCATGGGAATGGGGTGATGTTCTCTTCTCCTGCTCTCTCTTGGGTTTTTCTCTCTTATTTTTCTCTCTGTGTCATTCTTATTTCATTGTCATACAATAAATAACTTTATACTACATCTGTTGGCTGGCCTCTATATTTTTATATATTATAATAGTTAATATTTTATCATGTAAGACCTGAACATCAATACTCAAATTGTTATGTAATCATCTTTGGCTAATATAATTATAAACAGTGGCATTGATGTTCTAAAATTTATTGATATAAACAAAAATATTCTCTTTTCAGTTAACAAAGGGAAGCAAAAGAACATCAGTCACACAAGTCCAATATGTTTCAGCAGTAATAGATGCATTTAATAGAGGTAATATAGCAAGAAACAGTAATTTGGTAGTAATATCTTTCCCCTGAGATTTTATAAGCTTTACTCTTAGTGGGGAGCTTTTTTTAAAAAATAATTTTGTCTCATTTTTTTTCTTCAGGTATATCCTGAGTATATGAAGACCCAATATTACCATATAAGCAGATAATAGTCTTTAATATCTCATTTATTTTCTATTAATAGGGACAAGTGGCAGGCTAGAATTTAGCATTAACTTTCTAATATGTTAGGTACTTGAAAATAATCTTTCCTGCCTCTTTCTTAATTATCAGGCAACTGATTGCCTGATATGGCTGACCATCAAGTAATATCTTTAGTTATCCTTAAAAAATATGTTATAATTTAGTTATTTACCTTTGTTTAATTTTGAAAACAAATATAGTAGGCCAAATGAAGTCCACATTGGCAATCATTCATGACTATAAGCACAATCATGGATATTTTAAAGAATATAATAATCCATGAGGTAACCACAAATTTTCATGTCTCAAGTTATCTTTAACAGTCCATAATAAAATGACAACCATTTAACTGAAGATCCTTCAGCATCAAGATATCTAACAACAAAGACTGGGGAATTTCCTGACCCCTGAATCACTGTATCACTATAGAATCACATATCACTATAGAACGCAACTGTTCCCTATATGACCCAGTTTATAACGAATAATTATTTCTTAATATTGCTAGTAAAAACAAAAAGGTTAAATATATATCTTTAAATCTGTCTTTGTTAGCCTGAATAGACCTTATGAGCCAGTGACTCTCAATCCCCCCCTTGCAAAGAGTTTTACCTCCTGACTAACTGGTAGTCAGTGTTTTATTTTTACTTATACAGAATTCAGTGGACAGGAATAGATTTATGTTCTAAAACATAGATCAGATCATGTTTGTCCCCAGATATGTGTTTTAAATTTTTTCTTTGCTTTTTTTGGGGGGGGGGCAGTCATAAGTTTATTCATCATTGATAAGCCATGATAGAACAGAGTTAATTTTATAATCATGAGTTTTTTTCAATCTCCTAACCCAATTTTTAGCAGTCTTGAGATGTTAGGGACATTAAACAGAAAGAAAATATCCAATTCAGACTGGGAAGATTGTTATGTCCCAAGAAGTGCATTATCAACTTTTAATAGAGTGCAAATGTCATTAGGCCTAAGAAAAGTATTCAGTCTAAAATTTCTGCAGTTATTATTTATGACATCATAGTGACCCTACATGAGCTAATTTTTCTAAGAAACAGGGTCTATAGATTTTGTTGTGTGACAAATAGAGCATTTCTCAGTCTTCAGATGATAACTGAAGTGACAAGAATCAAAATGAGTACAATTTCCAGATTTATTCCCAAATTGATGATAACAAACAAAAAGTTGTCCTGACACAAAGGAGTAAGAGATGGTTAGAATCTATTTGCAACTTTGGAAGGCTGAGATGGACTCCAATTGAGCTGAACTAATAGCTGTAATTTGTTAATGTAAATACTGCATGTTTATGGCTAACTCAGAATTGTTCAAATGCTGATGGAGATGGGACTTATCCTGTGTCCAGGTGATGTTAAAAGCAATATATTCAATGTGTAAGTGCCTGGGTAATCAAACAAAGACTGGCTCTGATTTACAAGTAATAAAACATAAGAAGGTTGATTTACAAGAACAAAAGTTATTTTTGCCAAGACAAATTAATACAATTAGTAATCATACAATATCTGGTTAAAACATTTTCAAAAACTCTTTTTATATCATCAAAATAAAGATTTTTAAAGAGTGAGGTCATAGAGCATAATCATACTTTTTATAAGATAAAACCAAATTTTAACAGTGTAAACAATTTAGAGATTCTAAAATCAATACCAAGAGCATCAGTTTTATGTTACAAAATGTTAGCTAGACCGACTAACTGCCACAAATGTGGTGACTTGAATAGTATTGGGAAATGCTTTATCTATGTAGATGTAGTGTATTATTTGAGATAATTTTTACTACCCTCAAAAAATTCTGTACAAACATGCCTTTGCGATGTCAGCACACTAAGCAGTTAAGTTCATTCAATAATCCATTATGCTCTATTTTGAAAAGAAGCTCTTTAAACCCAAGAAGTTAACAACTCAAAAAATTAAGGAACATCCTCAAACTGACCAGATTTACTAGGATCCTCACTCATCAAGTATATGTAAGCATTAAAGACTGCTTAGAGACACTATTAGAAAGTCCAGCTGCCTGAAAGTAGCTTGGACCAGTTGAGCTATCTAGAAAGGCCATTCTAACCAACTGAGCAGCTTTCAGGTTATGCAGTGAGTTCCAGGTTTTCAATTTTTCATAAGCCATCACTCATGGTGGGTGCACTCAGGTGATAAAGCTGCTTTTGAGTGATTTCTGCTCACTAAGTAACTACCTACCAATATTCTTGTAATTAATCGCAAAGCTCATTGGTTTATCAAGTTGAATTTTAATTGTATATTTCTTTGTTCACTAAGACATAGCACAATCACATTAGTTGGATCTCTGTTCTATTTATTTTTTTTCTGATTTTGTTTCAATCTGACAATAGCTATGTACATAGCTGGGCCAACCTGGAACATACTGTATATCTCAGGCTGTCCTGCCACTCAGAATTAGTCTCCCTCTATTTCCTGAGTACATGGACAACAGACATGTGTATGCTTGTCTTGTTCCCATATGCTACTTGTGATGAATAAATCTGTAATAAACCTGGAAGTGAGGATATGTATTTGAGATCCTTTTTCATTCTCCTTAAGTACATAATATTCAGAAAGGAGGCAAGAAGTTCATATGATGGTTCTATTTTAATTTAGTAAATTTAAATGTAGAATGTGGTATGCACAATAATAAAATGACTTCTGCACTGAATAAAATTATTATACTCATCTTCACACAAATTTATGTCTCTGTGTATATAACAATTAGATAATTATTTCCAATTTTTATTTACATATTTTGACTTCATGAATAATCCATATAAAAATCGAAGAATGTGAAATCAAGTTGCTAAATGGAGCTACTTTAGCTTTACTTGTGTTTGCGGCCACACACAATAAGTTCCAATAATCTCCTATCCTGAAGTTAGAAAAGGAAATGCATATACAGGATTTCTTAGGAGCTATCCAAACATGAGTTTTACAATACTACTCCATAATAAACTGCAACATACAAACATATTAAAGTTGTAGAAACAGGATTTCTAAAAGCAGTTTAAAGGAAGGTAGCCATGAAGCAATTTTTCTTCCTTATAATGGTCAGGCAGAACCTTTAGAACATAGATTATCAATGAGGAAACAATGATAAAGTAGGATGTAGTGTAGCCTGAATCAGAGAAAACAAGCTTTCCTTACTGTCTCCATCCCTAGAGAAGCCAATAGATTTTTGCTGATTATTTTGTAATTAGTGTTCGTATACTGTGGATTTAAGTCCTTTTAGATTATTTCAAATGAAAGGATAACAGCTAAAATCATGCTCAATCAGAGAGGGTACTTTTACTGAATTAAAATAATTAAAGATTAAGTGCTCAGTCTCCTAATTGGAGCCTGAAGTTACAAAGCATTAGAAATATAGGAATAATTATTTTGCTTCCCACCAAGACCCTAAATTCAATATAACAATAGAAAATATGCAGAAAGAACTCAAAGGCAGTATAAGTAAGTGCCAGCGTGAAGACAAGAAAAACCCATCACTCAATCACTAAATTGATGGAAATTAGAAAAACAATTCAAACTATGAAAATAATACTAAATGAATAGATTGAGTTAGAGAAGCAAACCCAAATAGGAATAAAGTTTAAAAGTAAAGTTTGATGAAGTAAAAAAAGCTTAATAAGAAACTTTGCCAATGGAATTAATAAGGCAGACAAAGAATATACGGACTTGAAGACAATGTAGATGGATTCAGCCACTCAGTAAAATAAAATAATTTTAAAAAACAACAAAAACAGCAAAAAGCATGAACAGAACATGCAATAATTTTTGGATACTATATCAAGATAAAACCTAAGAATCTTAAGTACACAATAAGGCAAGGAAATTTAGTCCAAAGTAAGAGAAAATATTTCAAATAGGATCATAGAAAATAATTTCAAAATCTAAGGAAAGAGGTGTCTTTTATGCCACAAGAGGCATATAGCACAAAAAAAAAAATTGATAGGGCTAGAAAAAAAAATCCCAATGTTATATAAGAATCAAAGTGTTAAATGTACGGAACAAAAATATTGAAAACTACAAAAAAGATTAAGTTACATATAAAGGCAAGTCCATCAAATACCTCCTGGTTTTTTATAGATAAATTTAAAGCTAGTATGTCTTAGAATAATGTACTACAAGTTCTTTAAGACCACAGACAGCAGCCCAGACTATCATACCCTGCAAAACTGTCTACTACAACCAAAGAAAAAACAAAAATTTCCCATAATAAAGGTAAGTTAAAAGAATTTACTATATCCATGCTTTTCCTACAGGAAATACTTATGGAATATTTTATATTGAAAGGGGAGAAAAATGCAACCAGTAGTTAACAGTGAAAAAGTGACAGAATTTGATTGGAGAGTAAACAAAGGAGCATTAAGAAAACAAACATCTTAAATTTTAACAAAATGACAAGATCCAATAGATATCTTTCCATAATAACTGTAAGCACCAAATAGTTTCAATTTTCTTTTTAAGTCTTTTTAGATTTATTTTATTAAAATGAGTGCTTTATCTGCAAGCATGTCATGCCTTGTGCCAGAGGAAGTGGTAAGCTTCTATATGCATGCTGGGAATCAAATCTGAGTCTTTCACAAGAACAAAGAGTATTCTTAAACACTGAACCAACTCTTCAGCCCCAGTCTGAACTTTCAAATAAAAAACAAAGGCCAATTGGCTGAAGCAAAAGAAAAAAAAAAAGGTGGGGGGGATACATGACTTACATGACTCTATCACAACCAATATAAAACATATTAGTGTGAAAGGATAAGCAAAAAGTAATGGAACTAGGACATAAGCAAGCACAGACTTCAAACTGTAACTAATAAGAGATAAAGAAGGTCAAGTCATACTGATCAAGTGACTACTCTATCAAGAACACATTACAACAATAAAAATATATGGACTAAATTCTGTACATCTAATTTAACAAAACCAAGGTCACTAGACATAAAGCAAGACATTACAAAATGCATATTAATAGTATTTAAAAGTAAAAGATTGAAAACTTCACCCCAAAGGGACAAGCCACAACCCAAACTACACAGAAAATAGATAACTACACCATCACAAAAACACAACCACACAAACTCCCTACTGTAACCAACATCAAAAATAAGAGACTTAAGAGTCACTTGTCATTAATATCTCTCAACATCAATGGTCTCAATTCTCCAATAAAAAGACACAGAATAACTGGATACATAAATAAGATCGATCATTCTTTTGCATTCATGAAACACATCTCACCCACAAGGACAGACATTATCTAAAAATAAAAGGCTGGAAAATAGATCAAGTAAATGGTCAAAAGAGCAAACTTGTGTAGCCATTTTAATATCTAATAAAATAGGCTTCCAATCAAAATTAATCCAAAGGGATGAGGAAGGACACACTGCATACTCATCAAAGGTAAAATCAACCAAGAAGACATCACAATTCTGAACATCTATGCTTCAAACACAAGGGCACCCACATTTGTAAAAGAACTATTAAGAAAGTTTAAATGACACATTGATCCCCACACATTAATAATGGGAGACTTCAAAACCCCACTTTCACTGAAGAATAGGTCATTGAAAAACTGAAACTAAGCCAAGAAATAACGTCAATAACCAACACCATAAATCAAATGTATCTAACAAATATTTATGGAAATTTTCACCCAAACACAAAGGATTATACCTTCTTCTCAGCACCTCATGGAACCTTCTCCAAAATTGATCACATAGTAAGCCATAAAGCAAACCTCAACAGATACAAGAAGATTGAAATAATACCTTGTATCCTATCAGATCACCATCGTCTAAGGCTGGACTTCACAAACAAGAGAAATAACAAAAAGCCTACACACACATGGAAGCTAAGTAACTCTCTACTTAATGAAACCTGGGTCAAGGAAGAAATACAGAAAGAAATTAGGACTTCCTGAAATTCAATGAAAATGAAGGAACAACATGCTCAAATCTGTGGGACACATTGAAAGCGGTGCTAGGAGGAAAATTCATTGCACCTTTAGAATGAAACTGGAAACATCCCACATAAGCAACCTAATGACACACCTGGAAGCCATAGAAAAAAAAAAGAAGCAGAAACACCCAAGAGAAGTAGATGTCTGGAAATAATAAAACTCAGGGCTGAAATCAATAAATGAGAAACAAAGAGAACAATTCAAAGAATCAACAAAACCAGGAGTTAGTTCTTTGAGAAAATCAACAAGATAGACAAACCATTAGCCAAACTAATGAAAAAGCAGAGAGGCAATATCCAAATCACCAATTCAGAAATGAAAAGGGAGATATAACAACAGATACAGAAGAAATACAAAGAATCATACGATACTACTTTAAAGGCATATCTGCCACAAAATTTGAAAATCTAAGGGAAATGGACAATTATCTTGATTGATACCACTTGTCAAAATTGAATCAATGTCAGATAAACAAATTAAATAGTCCTATTTCTCCTATAAAAATAGAAGCAATCATTGATAGTCTCCCAACCAAAAAAAAAAAAAAAAAAAAAAAAAAAAAAAAAAAAAAAAAGCCCAGGGCCAAATGGTTTCAGCACAGAATTCTACCAGACCTTCAAAGAAGACCTAATACCGATACTCTTCGAGCTACTCCAAAAGATAGAAACAGATGGACCATTACCAAAATCATTCTATGAAGCCATAGTCACATTAATACCTAAACTCCAAGGAGACCCAACAAAAAAAGAGAATTTCATCAATTTCTCTTATGAACATTGATGCAAAAATACTCAATAAAATACTCACAAAATGAATACAAGAACATATCAAAGACATCATTCAGCATGACCAGGTAGGCTTCATTCCAGGCATGCAGGGAAGGTTTAACATATGGAAATCCATCAATGTAATCCACCATATAAACAAACTGAATGAGAAAAACCACAATGATCATCTCCTTAGATGCAGAAAAAGCATTTAACAAAATCCAACACTCATTCAATTTTAAAGTTCTGGAGAGATCGGGAATACAAGGCACATACATAAATATAATAAGGCTATATATAGTAAGCCAATAGCCAGCATCAAATTAAATGGAGAGATACTCAAGGAAATTCCTCAAAAATCGGGGACCAGGCAAGGCTGCCCAATTCCTCCATATCTCTTCAATATAGTTCTTAAAATTCTAGCCAAAGCAATAAGACATCAAAAGGAGATCAAGGGGATCCAAATGGGAAAGGAGGAAGTCAAATTAGCCCTGTTTGCAGATGATATGATAATGTACATAAGTGACTCCCAAAATTCTACCAGAGAACTCCTACAGACGATAAACACCTTCAGCAAATTGACTGGATACAAAATTAATTCCAAAAATCCAGTAGCATTCCTATATAAAAATGACAAAGAAGCAGAGGAGGAAATTAGGAAAACTACACCCTTCATGACATCCACGAGCAATATAAAATATCTAGGAGTAACTCTAAAGAAACAAGTGAAGGACTTGTTTGAAAGAGACTTTAAATCTCTGAAGAAAGAGATTGAACATGACATCAGAAGATGGAGGGATCTACCTTGTTCGTGGATTGAGAGAATTAACATAGTAAAAATGGCCATCTTACCAAAAGAAGTTTACAGATTCAATGCAATCTCTATCAAAATACCTATACAGTATTTTAAAGACATTGAAAGATAAATTCTCAACTTCATATGAAAAACAAAACAAAAAAAAAAACAGAAAAGCAAAAACAATCCTATACAATAAACGATCTTCCAGAGGAATTTCCATACCCGATCTAAAGCTGTACTATAGAGCAACAGTAATTAAAACAGCATGGTACTGGCACAGCAATAGGCTGGTTGACCAATGGAATCAAATAGAAGACCTAGATATGAATCCATACACTTATAGTCACTTGATATTTGACAAAGAAGCCAAATCTATTCTATGGAAAAAGTAAAGCATCTTCAACAAATGGTGCTGGTCTAACTGGATGACAACATGTAGAAAAATGCAATTAGACCCATATTTGTCACCATGTACAAAACTCAAGTCCAAGGGGATTAAAGACCTTAACATAAAACCAGAGACACTAAATCAGTTAGAAGAAAAAAGAAGGAAAAATCCTGGAACACATTGGCACAGGAGACAACTTCCTGTACAGAACACCAACAGCCCAGGCCTTAAGGTCAACAAATAATAAATGGGACCTCATGAGGATGAGAAGCTTCTGTAAGGCAGGAGACACTGTCAAGAGAACAAAGTGACAGCCTACAGACTGGGAAAAGATCTTCACCAAGCCTACATCTGACAAAGGTCTAATATCCAAACTATATAAAGAACTCAAGAAATTAAATACCACCAAACCAAATAACCCAATTGAGAAATGGGGCTCAGAACTAAACAGAGAATTCTCAACAGAGGAATATTGAATGGCTGAGAAACACTTAAAGAAATACTCAATGTCTTTAGCCATCAGAGAAATGCAAATCCAAACAACTCTGAGATTCCATCTTACACACATTAGAATGGCTAATATCAAAAATTCAGGTGACACCACATGCAGGCAAGGATGTGGAGAAAGAGGAACACTCCTTCATTGCTGGTGGGAATGCAAGATAGTACAGCCACTTTGGAAATCTATCTGGTGCTATCTCAGAAAACTGGGAATACAGCTTTGTCAAGACTCAGCTATTCCACCCCTTGGAATATACCCAGAAAATGTTCCACCACACAACAAGCACATATGCTCAACTATGTTCACAGTGGCCTTAATCATAATGGCCAGAACATGGAAACAGCCTAAGTGTCCTTCAGTAGAAGATTGGATAAAGAAACTATGGTACATTTATACTCTGGAATACTACTCAGCTATTAAAAACATAGAATTTCCCAAAATTTGTGGAAAAAATGGATTTAACAAGAAATGATCATAATGAGTGAGTTAACCCAGAAGCAGAAAGACTCAAATAGTATATACTCACTTATATCTGGACAGTAGCCCAAGAGGCATGTCCCATGAAAATCTTCACTTATCAAGAAAGTGGAATAGAGGGGAAGATATCCTATTGAGACTCTAGGTGAGAGAAGTACAGGAGAATGGGGAAATAGAAGGATCCAGAGTGTCCTAGAATCCTACAAGAAGAACATTATGTTGGGCAGATCTGGGCCCAGGGGTACTGCTCAAACTATGGCACCAGTCAAAGATTATACATGCAGTAAACATTGAATGCCTACCCATATCTAGCCAATGGACAGGACATTCTACACAGTTGAATTGAAAGTGGGGACTGACTTTCACAGGAACTATGGTGCCCCATATTTGACCATGTCCCCTGGATGGGGATGCCTGGTGGCACTCAGAGGAAGGATAGCAGGTTACCAAGAAGAGACTTGATACCCTATGAACATATACAGGGGGAGGAGGTTCCCCCTCAGTTACAGCCATAGGGGAGGGGAGTAGGGGGAAAGTGGGAGGGAGGGAGGAATGGGAGGATACAAGGGATGTGATAACTACTGAGATGTAATAGGAGTGAATTAATAAAAAGTAAAAGATAAAAAAATAAAAATAAAGCCACCCGTGACTACAATGTAAAAAAAATAATTTCTAAGAGTGGAAAGACAAAATACATAAATTTGATTATAAAAATGAGTTCTGTATTTTTTGGCCTTAATGAACTATGTAACAATAAAACATCAAATGCATGATAATATGGAATTTAAAACAAAAAGCAAAAGATTGTTAAAAAATTATTAAAAGTATGGGATTTAAGCACTCCACTTTTATCAATGGAGCAAATGTCTAAACAAAAAATTAACATAATGTTACACAATGATCACAGATCAAATCTATCTATCTATCTACATATCTACAGGATATTCCATCAAAACACTAGGTATTGATACTTCAAAAATGGCTATCCAAACAAAAGCAAATTCAGATTCAATGCATTTGTCATTGAAATTCAAAAAATGAATCTGACAGAGGCTTAAGTCTCTAAAATATACAAAGACACCCCCCAAAAAAGTAAAAATCAAGTTTCTGCCTCATAAATATATCTACCAGATATATTAGGACAGAAGGCTGAAGATGATGCTCCAAAGTTATAGAGAATTTTGAGTGACTGTTCAGGCAGTAAACTGTTTCTCTCATCTTCTCATTTGGGAAGTTGCTAACATTTGTTCCCTGTGTACTAAGGTAACAATTTTATTCCTTCTCGAGTCTCTGATGTGATTGAAGAACAAATAGTTTAGTTTTGCAACAAAGCTTAGTTGTTTAGGTGTTAAGCTACTTTTAGGTCTAGATAGTTGGTTTCTTTTTATAATGATGAAGTATGATAAATATTGATTTACATTCCAAAATTTAGACTCACCAAGATAGGAAAGATGCTTTCTTCAAGGTTGCCAAACACAAATAGCTAAAATACTATGAATGTAATATATATATGTATATAATTCCTGATTGTTTTGTGATTCTTCTTGCTATAGGTAGTTTTTGTATATATGTATAATAATATCATGTGTATGTAAAAAATTTAATAAAGAAATTTAGAAACATAAATAAGAAAGCTAACAACTCAATAGAAAAATGAGGCATGGAACAGAGTAGTTTCCCAAAAATACATATAAAAAACAGATAAATATATTATACATATTCAAAGCCCTTAGCTATCAAGGAGACATAAATTAAAACTACTCTGAGACTTCATCTTACCATATTCATCATGATTAAGTTCAAAGTGACAGCAAATTCTGGGAAAAGAAGAACTCTTGGCAAGAGGGAAAACTATTGCAACTTCTATTTAAAAAGCTAGAAATAATATATCCACCCTTTGTAACAGCCATATCATTTTTAGATATATGCCCCAAGGACTCTATATACTGTTACATAAGCAGTTCTCATCCATGATTGCTATTACTTTATTCACAATATACAGAAAATGGAAATAGCCTAGATGGCCATCAACTGATGAATATACATTGAAAATGTGTTGTATTAACACTATGGAATTTTATTCAGCTATACAGAAAAATGATACTATGAAATTTTCAGGCAAATGGATGGAGATAAGGACGATTTTATTGTGATAACTCAGACACAAAAGACAGGAATCCTCTTTCATATGTTGACACTAGCTCTGAATCTTTAAATGTGTATGTTTATGTTGGATTACAAGCAGAAGTCAGGAAACTAAAATATGGTCATATAGATGGATGCCAAGAGAGAAGAAACATTATAATGGTAGTTAAGATGGTTGAAAGGAAATAATGAAAGAGTAAAGATTAAATGGGAAGAGTGATTGCAGGGCTGGGTAGAGGAGGGAGTGTGTGAATTGATTGGTAAGACATAAAACCTCTGTAAAATCCACATGAAATCCTACTATAATAGAAGCTTCCTAAAGTGCATACATACATAAAAGAGCTTAAATAGGGTTTTCCTATGATTTAGGAACAGTACCTTTCCCAGACAGTGTGATCTACAAAATAAGAACCCCATTTCCAGGTGTATGGTAACTCTTTTAGAGGTTTTTGCTCAGTGGGAACACATAGACCAGATCCCCAAAAGGTTATAAACTTTTACTATTTCTCAGGGCTACATTTCAAAATTAGATAGTAAGGTACTTATTGATGAAGATACCACATACTTGATTCATATAAAATACAGAAATAGATACTATTGACATGGAAGTTTCATTTCTATTGTCTGGCTTTCATGGTCTTGAGTGTATTATGCACACTTTTTGTAGAGAAAAGTAGTGAACAATCTTACCTAGCTGTGAACTCTGAGAGCTACAGTAACAACCAGCCTGGCAAGATACGCCAGTTGGTGCAATAGTGACATGAGTATTATGTGAACAGCCAATGATTTTCTGATTGGATTTAAGGCCCATACCACAAGACAGACTTCATTTCTTGTACCATTAACTTTTCCAAGAAACTGTGTCTTGTTGGATTACAGGCCACAACAAAATAACTACTTTTTAAATGAATAAATATAATATTAGACTTTCTCTTAAGTGCTTTTCATCAGAGAAACTTCTTTTTGTAGTATATGGAGATTAATACAGAAAATCACAACTAGGAAATGTTTAGGAAATATAAGACTGAAGAACACTCAGTGTTAAATAAGACATCTATTATCACTCCTTTTTCCTTCCAAGTATCAAGGATAAGCACAGAGAAGAGGGCAGGAAGATTTTAAGATGCAAAGTTAGTAGATAACTACGGTAAAACAGTGTTTTCATGACATGAGTAAGTTCTTACATAGAAGAGTTCACAAGGCTTAAGACCAAATGCACAGAACATGCACAGTCAAGTCAGATGGTCAGTTTAAGCATGGGTGGGAAAAGAGTCACAAATTGTCACCACTAGGTAAGGAACTATGATCACTAGATGTCTGCTATGGGCACATGATATGGGGAGGGAATAGGGGTAGAGGGATACAGGAAGAATTAAAAATAATGTAATGAAGCAATGGACTGGTTTGATGATTTATAAAAAAAACAAATACAAGTTTAAAAAGATCTTTCCATATAAAAATAAAAAAATATCTACAATTACCTTCTTGAACTTGCCTGATATAAATATTTCTAAAGTAAAGCATCAAGAAACCCCTTTCTAGCTGTTAGAATGAAATGAAATTAAATTACTCTTTTTGAGAATTAGATGAATATTTTCAAGTGTTACACAGTCTCTAGTGGTTAGAATATAGGGACCAGGGTAAATGTGCTACGTAGGTCAAAACAAATGGACAGTTATTAGTTATCTGATGTATGCATCCTACAGAGAAGAAATTATGAGAAAGTACATACTCCATTTCAAATTTACAAGAGAGCAGCCTAAGAAAGCATAGTTTTGTGTCTACTAGTTGTTTGACACTAGGATCTTGAAACTCAGTATAAAGGAAAAGAAACAGCCAACCACCTCCTCCACAAAAAAATAAATAAACAAAAAATAAAAGCAAAGAAACAATAAAAACAAATACTTTTGAACTCTATAAATTAAAGCTAATATTCTCACTAAATTATACCACTTTCCATGTAGTTTGGGCCAAAGTTCTACGGATTTTAGCTGCTATTGTCCATCCTAGGTCAAGTACTCATTTATAATCTATTTACTGTCAGATATACAGAAGTTATAGCAAGAGTATCTAAGGTCACTATCCACCCACAGGATTGGGGGAACAGGCATCATCAATTGAACTTTAGTCTGAAAGAATAGAGCATAAGGGCAGCTTTCTATTAACCTACCAAAATGAAAAAAATGCTGTTACTTAGGTGGTGACTACTATTTTCTCTTAGTAAACATGAACATAAATCTTCAGGTGTCAGCTTGAGACACATCCAGTTTATGTCCATGCTGGAGTGACATTTCACAATCATATTCTTATTCACACAGAAGAACGCTGTCACACACTCCCTGTATACTCAGGTAATTGATTTTATTCCTTCTCAAGTCTCTGATGGGGTTGAAAATCAAATAGTTCAGTTTTAAAATTAAGCTTAGTTGTTTAGGGGTTAAGATGTGTTTAGGTCTTGATAGATGTTTTAAGTTGATAAATATGAGATCTGATAGATATTGATTTGCATTCAGAATTTTAGACTCACAAAGATAGGAAAGATGTTTTCTTCAAAGTTGCCAAATACAAAGAGAAAAAACACTATGAATGTAACATATATATATATATATATATATATATATATATATATATATATATATAACTCCTGATTGTTTCCCTGGTTCTTCCTGCTATAGGTAATTTATTGTATATATGTGTAATAATATAAATGTGTATGTAAACATATTTAATAAAAAATTGTAATTAAAAATCCCAACTAGCTCATCTAATACCTTCCAAGAGTGTCTGTTTCCTCTTTAATATTTGGAAGCTGCATCCATTTCTCCCACTTAATGATAAAAAATATTAATATAACTACATGGTCACCAAATAGCCTATGTTTCCTGGCAACACCAATTCAGACCATATGTCTTCTTCCTTTAGAACTTACCAAAAGTTTTATAAGCCCAGAATCCAGTAAAAAGTCAACCCTCTAAATAGCATCTTGCTGAAGCTCCACAATAAGGCTCACCCAGTATTCCTAGTTGCCACAAATAAGAAATTCAAGTATACTATTAATCCACCACTCCCTTTTCACATCTAGAGTTATCTGTTGCTGTAGTGCTACTTCTTAAATCTTCTAGGCATTATATAAGCTGAGAAACTACTTCATATCCATGATATTTTCTTTCATCTTTGCTTGTACCCTTTGCTTCAGGGGTTTTATGCTAAGAGAAGATGCAAATTGTAGCAAAAGGTTAATGGCTGTTAATAGCCAAATGTGTTTTCTTTTTAGAAGTAAAATGCCATCACAGAAAATAACTCGTGGCCTCTTGCAAATGGCCTGTGTTTTAATTATTGTACATTCTTTGCTGGGCAAATCATTTACTATCTTAGAATCATAATTTCTTTGTCTTAAAAGTGATCTTGATCTACATAAGTACTTTCTGGGAGTCTGATGTTTGCAAAATCATGTATAACAACTTAAAACTGTGACACTTTCACTTTTCAATCTTGTATCTCTTTAATCTTACCCATTAGATCATTTATTTGAAAGTGTTTTGCTACTCAGTGTTACAATAACTATTATAGCATATGAAGGCATTTTGCTTATTTACAGGAAAAGTGTGAGTGTTTTATAGAAAGATGGGAAAATTTTGGTCAGAAGTGTTTGGTATCTATAGCAAGAAGTAAAATATGAATCAATTTAAGAATGTATCTTTTCTGAAGATTTATTCATTAGCAACTATAATTTAAAAACAGATTCTTTCCTTCCTGATCATATTAAAGTGCTATGTATTATATTTCAGTCTATAGTATCACTATGCTTTAGAGAGTGGCTGATGCAATGAACACATAACTCTATACATGATTTTTGTCTTTGTAATCAACATCACAAATAAAGTAGCTTAATATAATAATATAACATTGGACATATTTCACAATTTTGATGAGTCAGGAATTTGGTTCCCTTTTAGGGTCACAGGATTTGAATTAAGTTGTTGTCTGAGGTATATTCTGACTTGGAGGCATCAATTGTAGAAAAAAAATGCTTCTAAACTGATAAAGTTTGTTGTCAGAATTAATTTTCTTGTACTTGTATTTCTAAGGACCTTAGCTTTTTGCCATGCTTTGACATTACCCTAAGTTCTTAGAGTCTATCCAGAGTTCCTTGCATCAGTGGCTATTGATCATGAACATATAGTTTATCAAGCTTTATTAGGTCTTATTTAAAATAATTTAAACTGATTAAATCTTACTTACCTTCCCTAATTTTCCATTAGAATAAAATCAATATAGAATAACTAGGAATCCCAGTGATATGTACAATGTCTTATCATCTTTGCCATGTTCTATGGTTGGAGACATTCAGAATTCTAGTCCACAATAAATAGGAAGAAATTATATATGACATGAAATGCAAATGGCTTGGAATAATGAAGTCTGTTTTAGGATCAAACTACCAAGTATTCAAAAGAAATGCAGGGAAGGAGAGGGACTGAGGGATGGAGGAGGATTGGGAGGGAATGAAGGAGGGGTATACAATCAAGATGTGAAGAATTTAAACTGCAGGACAAACATGTAATTTATATTGATAATCCCACTACATGAGATTAACTCTGAAACTGGCTGAGACATGAATGTCTAGGCATAGACAATGCATCTTGTTGGCTACAGAACACCTATGAATTACTATTAGATGCCATTCTTCATATGGCATGAAGGAAGATTTACAGATGTCTTTTTTTTTCTGCTTATACAAAGAGCAGAAAACCATCCTTAATTGTTCTGTGCATCACACACACCTTACACACTTATAATTCTAGGACTGTCCAATGCTTGTGAGAAATTATATGCTTTTAGAACAAAAGAACTGGACATTGACATTGGATCAGACCTGACAGAATGCATTCCTCTCAGCATGCTGGACACAGACTTCCTGTATCCTTCATGTTCCAGCACCAATTGCTTCAATTGCTGTTCCTCATCAAAACGAGATACTTTCAAAGAAAGCTCCCAATCCCAATTGGTCCAGAATTAAGCATGGAATTTCTCAGTATTTATAATCTGGACTGCAAATGTGATTCTTAGCTTGTTTAACTATTTCCCTAATTTTGTTTGTGTCCGTAGTAGATAGTATATATCCCTAATCATCCAGAAGCATCTTAAGAGAATGATGCCCCATTTCCTTTAAGGGGGATTGGGTAGGTTTTTGGTTGCTTTCTGGGGCTATAGAGGGTTATTTTCAATAGGAGTTTGTTACAAGTTATTATTGATCTTATTTAGAAAGAAAAGAATGTTAAACTTAGCAATGTCTCTCTTTTCCCTTATCTTACATTCTTAGGTTTGGAGATAGGGGTTGAAAAGAAAGAAGGGGGAATATAGAATTATATAGGGAAGATAGAACAAAATGTAGATTAGTGAGTCTACTCCTCAACTTAATTCCTCAATTGTCACTCACAAGGTTATTTTTAATTCCCTGGTATAGATTTGTGTATATAGATGCAACATAAGTTTATTTCTAGATATAGTAGTAAGTTTATTCTACACACATTATGTATTTCTACTCTAATATGAGGTATTGTACCTATATAACTCAATTATAATACATGGCTTACTTCCAATATTTCGAAAATACTATTGCAGGCTGTTTAGAATAAATAAGTTATACAAGTTGATTATTAGCTGATCAGATCATGGTCATGTCAATTGCTGGTCTACTTTTATCACAAGAATATACATCTTATGCATGTCAGATAGATATGATTCTATAGGAAGATAAGGTAGGATAGTTAGGTAAGGTCTTCAAAAACTCAGAGATATGGAATACAGCATTTAAAATGTGTTTATTATTTCAAAGATGCACTGACAATGAGACAGGTTAATTCAGGGCAACACCCAACCTACCTCAAAGAGGATGATGAACATCAAAGAACCTCCTTATGGAGATGGCTTCAAAAGTGGCAAACAAGCCACTGGGAAAATTTTCCTCATTTCTACCACAGAGAATTCTACCTAAAAAGGGCAAGCTTGGATGCAGGCAGAGTCAATGGCCAAACTCTGCCAAGACAGGGTAAGCAAGTCCTCAATAGTTCCTGCCTCAACAATATGTCTGTCAGGTATATTGGGCTAGAAGGCTGAAGAAGATGCTTCAAAGTAATAGAGAGTTTTGGGTTACTATTCAGATAGCAATCTGTCTTTGTCATCTTCTCATTTGGAAAGCTACTAACCTGCACTCCCAGCATACTCAGGCAATTAATTTTATTCCTTCTCAAGTCTCTGATGGAGTTGAAGACTAGGTAACTTACTTTTACAATGAAGCTTAGTTGTATAGGGGTAAGATGTTTTTAGGTCTAGATAGATGTTTTAAGTTGATAATGACAAGATGTGATGGAGACTGATATACAGTCAGAATTTTAAATGCACCAAGATAGGAATGATGTTTTCTTCAAGGCTGTCAAATACAAATAGCCAAAACACTAAGAATGTAACATTTATATAATTCCTGATTGTGTCATGGTTCTTCTTGCTATAGGTAGTTTATTGTATATATGTGTAATAATATAAATTTGTATGTAAAAAATAAAAAATGTTAAAGAAGAAATGCAGAAGGAAAGCTTTAAAAAATAAGTTTCTCACCATGTTTCATCTTTTGTGGAGTACTTTTAACTTGTCCACTAAAGTTCCATAGATTTCAGTGGACAGGAAGAATATAAGAGGTAGATGGGTCATGTTTTTAACATCATTCATTGTTCCATAGAATATTTAAAGAATTCCCAATGAATCATTTGATGTCATTTCCTAAAATGTATAAAGTAGGTATTATTGTATGATGAAATATTGAAATCATATTGAATAGCAATAAAGGTGCCTAAGAAGCTTTATTACCTTACTGACTAATATAGTAGTTAATTGATCAATTTTGATATTTTTAATCTTTGTATGTGCATGTACATGTGTACTGTCCTGGCTAGTTTTATGTCAACTTGACACAATATTGAGTCATCTGAAATGAGGGAACCTCAACTGAAAAAATTATTTCATATGATCCAGCTGTAAAGCATTTTCTTGGTTAGTGATTGATGGGGGAAAGATCAGCCCATTATGTGTAGTACTATCCTTGGGATGATCATCCTGAGTTCTATAAGAAAGCCGGTTAAGGAAAGTCATAGGGAGAAAGTCAGTAAGCCACACTCCTCCATAGCCTCCTGTATCAGTTCCTTCCCCCAGTTTTCTGACCTCTTTGAGTTCCTGTCCTCTCTTCCTTCCATGATAATATGTAAATATAAGTCCAACAAACCCTTCCTTTCAAAACTTGCTTTTTGGTTATAGTATTTCATCTTAGAAATAGTGACCCTAATAAAGACACACCTGCCTTGTTGTTTTAGGAAGGATTGTTGTTTGCTTTGATAGACCTGACTTTGTTGTTTAAGGAAGGATTGTGGAAGGCCTTTAGAATGTTGATCTAGAAAAGCTATTGAGTGTTCAAAGCTAAGTTGGATGTTATGTGGGTCTTTGAAAATATGAATGTGAAATAACTATAACAGTGGAGATGATGGAGGCCTGGCTTGTGAAGTTTCAGAGGTAAGCAAAGATTTTTTCCAGGTCTTTTGTGTGAAGTATCTGTGGCTCTGGTCAGGTGGGGCTGAAAAGTCACCCATGACTAACAAAAGACCAGAAACTATAAAGTAGAATTAATGATCGAAGGTCAGCTGAAGCTAAAAAATTAACAGTGATTAAGAAAAGACAGTATCATTGAGATGAAAATATCTGGGAAGTGTTTCCTGAGAGCACACAGAGGCTATGTTCCAAAGGCAGTCAACATTGTACCTCATACCAAGAGCTAAGCTTATAAATTGCCTGGATAATATTGATTTTGAAGGCATGAATGGGTCATGGCAAATAACTGAGGGTTGACTCTGTAAGAGATCAGCAGAGGCCATTGGTGAAGGTGCAGTCTCACTGGCAGTTGAAGACCCTGGATTGAAGGGACCATAAAGAGCACTATGAAGAAAATCTAGGAGTGGCTAATGGTGAAATTGCAGCAGGAATGGAGTAGAATACTCCAACATTTTGGAGATGCTAGTACCATAGGATGAGCACCAAAAATAGTAACAATAGTGGGATGGAGTCTGCTCAACCTTAAAAGGGAACACAGAGAAGGAGATGCAGGCTATACAGACACTGGGGGAGGAGGACCTGATCTGTCAGAGGTCTATTGGAGGAGAATAGGACAGAAGATGGAGGGAGATTGAGAACAGGAAGTTAAGAGTGAGGGGATTACAATTAGGACATAATGTGAATTAATGATAACAGCAAGAACAAGAGCAAGAACAAGAACAAGAACAACAAGAACAAGAACAAGAACAACAAGAACAAGAACAAGAATAATAATAAATAATAATAATAATAATAATAATAATAATAATAATAATAATAATAA
>OU015760.1:39669148-39732349 GCA_907169655.1 Acomys percivali
AATAATAATAATAATAATAATAATAATAATAATAATAATAATAATAATAATAATAAAGCAGCTGTGTGTGTGTGCCAAAGATGGCAGAGCTAGAGAAATGACCCAAACCCATTGGAAGAGCCCAGAAAATTGTGAGTGAATCCCAGATGAATGTATGTTGATTCATTTGCACTTTGGAGTTTAGTTTTTCTTTGTTTTTAATTTTATGGATGCCCACAGTAGACAGACTGAATTTTAAGGATATTTTTTTATGTTTTAAAAAGACTTTGGATTTTTAAAATCATGGAATTTTAAAGTGTTTAAATTAGTAAAGACTGAGCTATGTAAAGTTTATAAAATCTTTTATTTTGTGGCGTTTATCTTAATGTGTGATCTTGTGGATGAAAAAGAAAAATATAGTTATGGTATCATGGTAATGTTTGTGTGTCAATGTGACAAAGGGTCAATTGTCCTGATTAGTTTTATTTCAACTTGACATAAGCTACAGTCATCTGAAAGGAGGGAAATTCAATTGAGAAAGTACCATCTTAAGATCCTGTTGTCATTTTCTTGGTTAGTGATTGATGTACAGTCCATTGGGGTAGTACTATTCCTGGTGGTTGAGGATTCTTTAAGAAACCAACTTACATAATACAGATAGTAGAATTCTGGTACTAGGCTGTCTCTCACTTTTTATTCTCACTTGGAAAAAAAAGAGAAACCCAAATATAAAACACAACAGAAAAACATAGGAAGATAAATTTTACCAACATGTAGTAATCCAAACTTCAAACTATAGCTCCCTGAAATTCTAATGAGTTATTATAAACATATAACACCATAAAAATATGTGTAAGCACGTGTGTGACTAAAGCTATTGTGTGAGTAAAGAAGATCCCTTGTTAGCCAAATGAATCTTTTAAGTTGAGAGAACAGAATATGAAATGTCTCCCTTGGCAGTTATAAAGGAAAGTCATGTGTACATTTCTAAATATTCCATTACACACACTTTAATTGCAGTGGTATTTTAATTGCACTGTGATTGCAGTTTTATAAGCAAGCCTTATAAAAATAGACTTATGTTATACTATATTGAGTGAAGCATTTCAGCATTTAAGAAGATGATATAAATATGAAGTGTAAACTACATTAAGTTCTTTTTATAAGGTGATTGCTCTTTAATTCCACCTCCACTGCCCATAGGTTGAAAACAGTTGGAGAATGAACACTGTAACTGACTAGCATGGGAGATTTTAACACTTACTTGCAGTGTTGAGGGAAATCAGTTTATACACATCTTCTGAACTAAGCTAAAATCTCTATCTAGAGCATTCTTATTAAGTGTCCATATTATCAACCTTGCCTATATATGTTGGAGCCTAATTTCTTTGTAGGGTACCCTTGCCTATATAATCAACAAAAATATGGATGTTATGATTTTAAGATCAGGAATAGCTTCTTTAATTGTTCCTTTGTGCCCATTTCAGGTATTAAGAAAAGATATATTGGAAAAATTATACTTTTAGAAATGCTAGACCTACAACATCTGCTTCTGTTCTTTCCAAAATGTTTCTGCATTACTTTTTCAAGTTTATTTTTTTAAATACAAATATATTGAGAGAAAATGATGCCATTCTGAAGATCATGCTGATATGACAGACTGATTCAGAGAAATTGAGCAGACATTATCACAACATCTGTTTTACCTCTCTGATCTCTGGACAGGAATCACATTATAAATGAACAACCAACATTTGTAATACTCAAGCCATTAGAATCTTTTAGTATTTAACTAGATATACTGAAGGGCAGTACAAAAGTTATTGCTACATCTGTTGTGTTTCAAAATCATCTAAATCTTCAAATGCTCTATTTGGCACATACATAAGAAATGAGTTTGTTCTTAACTTGAAAATGCTGTTTTTAAACCTATATCTGACAAAGGTCTAATATCCAAACTATATTAAGAACTCAAGAAATTAAACACCACCAAACCAAATAACCCAATTGAGAAACGGGGCTCAGAACTAAACAGAGAATTCTCAACAGAGGAATATTGAATGGCTGAGAAAAACTTAAAGAAATGCTCAACCTCCTTCGTCATTAAGGAAATGCAAATCAAAACAACTCTGAGATTCTCTCTTACACCATCAGAATGGATAATATCAAAAATTCAAGTGACACCTTCATTGCTGGTGGGAATGCAAACTTGTACAACCACTTTTGATATCTATTTGGTGCTTTCTCAGAATATAGCTTCCTCAAGCCCTTGCTATTCCACTCTTTGGAATATATCCAGAAAAATGCTCCACCACATAACAAGGACATATGCTCAACCATGTTCATAGCAGCCTTAATCATAGTAGCCAGAACCTGGAAACACCCTAAACAGTTGAAGAATGGATAAAGAAACTGTGGTACATTTACACTATGGAATACTACTCAGCTATTAAAAACAAGGACATCCCGAAATTTGTGGCAAATGGATGAGACTAGAAACGATCATACTGAGTGAGTTAACCAAGAAGCAGAAAGAATCACATGGAAGTGAGTATATACTCACTTATAATTGGCTAGTAGCCCCAAAGGCATGTCCCATGAAAGTCTTCACTTACCAGGAGATTGAGATAGATGTGAGGAGACCCTACTGAGACTCTGGTAAGAGAAATATAGGAGATGGGGAAATAAAAGGACTCAGAGAATCCTAGAAACCTACAAGAAGAACATCATGAGGGTGGATCAGGGCCCAGGGAGGTCTGCTCAAACTATTACTTTAACCAGGACAATACAGCAGTAAATATTGGTCTGGTCTACCCAATGGACAGGACATTCTCCACAGTTATGTGGAGAGCAGGGACTGAATTTGACATGAACTCTGGTGCTCCATATTTGACCACCTCCCCTTGGTGGGGAGGCCTTGTGGCACTCAAAGAAAGAATAAGCAGTCTATCAAGATGAGACTTGATAGCCTATGACCACACAGTGGGGTAGGAGGTCCCCCTCAGTCATAGACCTTGGGAAGGGGAATTGGGTGAAAGTGGGAGGGAGGAAGGAATGGGAGGATGCAAGGGATGAGATAACTATTTAATTATAATCTGAATAAATTAATAACATTTTTAAAAAGAAAATACTGTTTTTATATAACTTAGGTTGAGTTTTCTCCTGTCTTTAAACTCCAGTCAACGAACTACAGTAAAAATAAATGCATTTTAAGTTAATGTATTTGAAATTTTTTTAGCTTTCTAGGTCCTATGATTCCTGATGAAACAATTGAAAATATTGGGCACCTAATCCGAATCCATCTATAATGGACATAATTTCTTGTTTAGTAATATTGGGAACAGATGCACAAAATGTATTCAATTTGTTTCTTGAGATTTACTGGAAGACTAAATAAAAACTCACACTTAGAAAAGAAAACATCTACAAATCTGTAATAAGTTAGAAGAAATTTTGGGTCATGTTAAATATAAGGTCCAAATTGGTTGTAGGTCTTTTAGATCACCAAGTATCTGTTAAATCAAACTGTTCATAAGTTGGTACCAAATATACTGACCATCTTTCATCAAAACACAAAGCATGTAATGCAGACAGATTAAGAAAAGATTAGCAAGAAATATCAGGGGGAAAAGATGATTAGAGGGGCTGGAGAGATGGCTCAGATGTTAAGAGAACTGACTGCTCTTCTGGAGGTCCTGAGATCAATTCCCAGCGACCACATGGTGGCTCACAACCATCTATAAGGTGATCTGATACCCTCTTCTGGACTGCAGGTGTATGTGCAGATGGAGCACTGTATGCAAAATAAATGAATCTTCAAAAAAAGTTGATTAGAGAACTAGAAATACATGTCATCATAAATGGAAGAAGATCTGCATATGGCTGAGAAAAAAAGAAGAGTTCATGGGGATATGTTTCCACAATTGTTTTTATTTATTTTACATGCAGATTTATGGATAAATATTCAGTGATTCATTGAGACTGAGGCAATTGGAAATCAGTGTTGGTTGAATGTTCTTAAAATTCAACTGCTTGTTGATCAAAGACCCCAGTCTCAATGAAGCCCTGAATGTCTGGATCCTTCTCTCTCACGTTGTTCAATTAAAGCTTGGTTTGAATAGAGACATTGGATACAATACTCACTTGGGACTCATTTTAGTATTTTATTAACTCCTATTTGGAAAATTAAAAAGCTTAATGTTTAGCTTCTTTATATCTAGAGAATTAGCAGTTATATACATTTTGAAAATGAGATGCAGTCATATGAACTAAATATGAAGACATTAGTTCTATATTTCTTCTGTTGAGGTCAGTGTAAACACACACACACACACACACACACACACACACACACACACACAAAGAAGGAATTTAATGTTTCATTTTAAGATCTCAGATACCAAGAGTCACATTTAGGACATCTCTTGTCTAATGGTGTACAAATTTATAGGACAGCATGCTTTTGACATCAAGAACTGTAGCCACTTAATAATGAATTAATCAAAAGTCTAATGAATTGAGGTATTTTAAACAATATAAAATGGGTGATAGTAACTCCACATGTATATAATTTCTGTTATTTATTATTTTTTTCATTCTTAAAAGATAATTTAATGAACTTAAAGACATAGGTTCCTTCCTGCATGAATACATCCTAGGAGCCCAGAGCAAAGGCCAAGGGTATCCTAAAATATGAAATACCTTTAGCCAACAGGTTTCTTTTTTTTGTTTTAATTTTTTATTAATTTATTCTTGTTACATCTCAATGGTTATCCCATCCCTTGTAATCTCCCATTCTTCCCTCCCTCCCATTTTCCTCTTATTCCCCTCCCTTATGACTGTTCCTGAGGGGGATTTCCTCCCCCTATATATGCTCATAGAGTGAGTTAGCCCAGAAGCAAAAAGACTGAAACCATATTTACTCACTTATATCTGCATACTATCCCAAGGGGCATGTCCCACGAAAGCCTTCACTTACCAGGAAACTGCGACAGAGGGGAAGACATCCTATTGGGACTCTAGATGAGAGAAGCATGGGAGAATAGCAAAGTAGAAGGATCCAGAGGGTCCTAGAAACCTACAAGTAGAACATTATAAAAGGCAGATTTGGGCCCAGAGGTCCCACTCAAACTAAAGTACCAGCCAAGGACAATACAGGCGGTAAACTTTAAACCCCTACCCAGATCTAGCCAATGGACAGAACATTCTCCACGGTTGAGTGGAGAGTGGGGTATGACTTTCTCATGTACTCTGGTGCCTCACATTTGACCATGTCCCCTGGATGGGGAGACCTGGTGGCACTCAGAGGAAGGATAACAGGTTATTTATTATCTTAATTTCCTTTCTTGTTGCTGAAATTTGTGGGCAAATGGATTGAACTAGAAATGATCATAATGAGTGAAATAACTGAGAAGCAGAAAGAATCAAATGGTGTATACTCACTTATATCTGGACACTAGCCCAAGAGGCATGGCCCATGAAAGTCTTCACTTAACAGGAAAGTGAAATAGAGGGAATGACATCCTACTGGTACTCTAGGTGAGAGAAGCATGGGAGAATGGGGAAATAGAAGGATCCAGAGGGCCCTACAAACATACAAGAAGAATATTATGATGGACAGATCTGGGCCCAGGGGTTCTGTTCAAACTATGGTACCAGTCAAAGATTATACATGCAGTAAACATTGAAAGCCTACCCAGATCTAGTCAATGGACAGGACATTCTCCATAGTTGAGTGGAGAGTGAGGATTGACTTTCACACGAACTCTGGTGCCTCACATTTGACCACGTTTCCTGGATGGGGAGGCCTGGTGGCGCTCAGAGGAAGGATAGCAGGCTACCAAGAAGAGACTTGATATCCTATGACCATATACAGAGGGAGGAGGTCCCCCTCAGTCACAGTCATAGGGGAGAGGAGTAGGGGAAAATGGGAGGGAGGGAGGAATAGGAGGATACAAGGGATGGGATAACAATTGAAATGTAATATGAATGAATTAATTAAAAAAAATTTAAAAAAGCAAAATAGGAGTATGTATTTCTTCAATGTATATTGGAATATATTATATAACACAGTCCTATATTTGCTACCATAAACAAAATAATATAACGATAAAAAAGAATAGTAGTACAAGAATAGAAAATACATGAAATAAATATAAGTGAGATAACTAGTGGATTCAGTTGATTTAAAACTTAGTATGCAAACTTGTGAGAGATAATCTTGGTGCCAGTATAGGAGGCATTGGAGGGGAGAAAATAAGAGTGAATTTGACATAAACATCATATTCATGCATGAAATTATCATAATGAATTAAAATAAATTAAAGAATGCTTAGATTTATTAATGAATTGCTGTTTTTGGTACATTTTAGATTAATCTTCTAAAATTTTCAGGACATCAAAAAATATATATGTGCAATATATTCACTGATTATATTCATTGAAAATATGCTAAATTGTTTAGGTCAATTATTGGCTTCTAAAAGATGTCTTTTTTTCTTTCTTTTTTTTTTTTTTTTACCAACTATGATATTTTAGCTTGTTTTGGCTCACTTTCCATTCCCTTTTTCTTTTTCTTTTATCACCAGGTTGATGTGAAATGTCATGTACATGTTTAAAATATATAAGATGAGAATTTTTAAAATATTAGTTGAATAACATTGTTCTGTTTTGACTTTAGATTTAATTGTAGCCATTTAGCATTTAGTAATATTTCCAGTGTGTGTCATCATTCAAGAATGTCTAGTTCTTCCCAGGGGAAATGTGTAAAATGCTTTAATAGTAAAAATTATAATCTAATTGTTTATAAAAATTGATTAAACTTTTTCTTTACTTTTTGGTTCATATAAGCTGACAAATTCAAAACAGAAAATTAACAATAAGTAGAGAAAATGCTGCATTTTAAAAATTACTTATTGAAAATAGATCTTCTCTCATTTGCTACACTGGAACCAGAGTTTTCTCTCCCTCCACTCCTCCTGGACCACATTGCACTCTCTTCCATATCCACTCTCCCTCTGTTTCCTCTTCAGAAAAAAACAGGCCTCCCAAAGATGACAGCCAAGTATGATGATTTCTCAAGTAATCAGACATGGCATACATCCATTCCCTACTAGCAAAGGAATTAAAGCAAGTCATAAATACAAAATCTAAAATCTAATAGTGATATTCCTTTAAACAATCCATAGTATAGTGAGGTGAGGTAATTTAGTAAAAATTACTTTGCACTATTACTAGGGAATACAATGTACAATAAGTGTATTCATCTTTCTATATGAAATTGTTTACAGCGGTACAGGCCTACATTTTTCAAGAGTAAAAGCATTTCCTACTATGAAATAGTAATATGAAATATTTCTGTTTAAAAGCAAAGAAAGTATATTATCATTATAAGCAAATATTTCCATATAAGCATACATATATGTAGGTTCATCTCAATCGTTGTGTACAGTTTTTTCATACAAAAATATTAGATTCTTGTTTAAAAATAGTGTATCTTATAGCATAAACTAAAAGATCATTAAATGTGAAAGAAAAATATAAGAAACATAACTTATAATACAAAATAGCAGATCTGAGGATATTTAAACTCTAATAATTTATTAACAAGGGAAATGAGGGAAGTACTATTTGTAGATGAAGTTGATGTAGAATATAAAACCATTTCTACAACACAGTGTATAACTGACCAAAGCTTTTTGCTGCCAGTTATATATAGATGTGATCAGAAACTGTGGTTTCCACTGTGATGAAACTAGAGCCCTCTCTCTTGAACAACATTATTAGCAGGATGATTTGGTTAGCCAGACACCTCCAGCCATTCAACTTTGGAAGAATTTTGTGGGTAAATTCATTTGTCCTTTCAGTTTTGGTTATATATAGTTGTTTGGTTTAGAAGCCTCTGGGGTTTTGGTTTGTCACTTGACATTTGAATATATGGGACATTCTAGTTCCTCAAAGCTCTTAAATTTGGGTAGCCATAGATTCATAAGATGACAAAATTTCCTACCACAGCTCCAGATATTCATTTCTATAGATTATCAATATGGATTTTGACTCATTAAATCATTCACTTAAAGGCTGCTAGAAATGATCCAAACATTCATGAAATAAGATTTCAAGTGTTTGGTTGAACAGGATAACTGATGCATGGGAGCAAGGCAGCATGTGCTAAGAAATCTTGTTTATCTGGATAACAATAAATACAAGGTTTGCTGGCTGTCATATGAGCATCAGGATCCACAAATATAAGTGACCAAGGAGCCCTGGTTACAGGAAGTGTTGAACCCACCAATCACTTCTACAGCTTTTCTTTCTAAACCAAAGGAGCTTGAATGTTGTCCTGTGTTGTCTTTATTATGTTTGCTTTCCCCTTCCCAGACACCAAAGTCAGAAACACAACAAACCCTTTCTACACAAAATAATGAAATTTCAAATAAAAGTGACATCATTGGTGTTACAGATAATATGGAATTCTAGGAAAATATTTTCTACTGGGTTAAAAAGATAGAATCATGCTGCATGTACGTGGAGAAGACAATACTGTTCAGAGATGAGCATTTCATCTCATGAAAGCACATGAAAATTGACTGAAGAGATGTTGATAGTGGATCTTGCTTAAATTGTTGGACCAAATCTGTAATTATTATCTAATTATTCCACATAGTTTGATTACTAGGTCTTGCAAAATTAATGCTTTCAAAATGTTCATAAACTGAGACAGACCTTCAGAAATCTGATGAAGAGAAGAATGATGCATCAAGTACATTGGCCATTTCAAATTGTTGGCTTTTATCTTAAGTGTTGCAGCCTAAATTACACCAATTTTAAAATAGAACTCTTGGCTAGGGCTCTTCACTCCAAAGCCATCAGCTAATTTGGACCAAGAAAACTCCATCTTGCAAGTGTCAGATCATTGTTACCCTTTCAACTCAACACTTTGATCTATTCTCATGACTTCACTTAAACTTAAGATCACAAGGAAATATGTTTCTAACATATTTGAAAGTGGAACATAAGTATTTGAAAATATTATTGTGTTTTACTATGATATTTAGAAATTTTTAATAATTGTACAAAGTTGTTTTGAGACATAAATTGTCCCTAGTGAAAAAAACTAAAAAGAACCTAAAGCATACAAATAAATGCCAGCTTATTTATAATTCAAGCCTTAAAATAGATGCATGCATGCAGGTGTTTTTTCCCTTGTATTTGCTCTTTTTCTCCTTGTGGATATATGTATAATCAGGTCCACAAATCACAAACAAATTTATCTACTGTTAATTTTTCTTTACTACAAAAAAAAACTTAATGTTTATCACAAGTCCATTGAAATGACATAATTTTTAAATTACTTCAGTGATTATGAACACATAAATTTGTTTTCTCTGATTTTAGATATAGCATGGCTTTTGTATTCTATCTTTTTCTTATTATGCTATGACCTATTCTATTAAAATGCGCTTCTACTGTTACACTAGTTAGGACAGAATATGAAAGCCAGACAGATTGTCATGGGAGTTTAGAGGTTTATGTGTCATGGTTGGTTTCTTATTAGTATTCCAGATATATGCAATCATGAATAAATAGTCTTTGTTACACCACATCCAAAAGCACAGAGAACATTCTTACCTGAAATGCAATTTCATTTTAATTCCAGAGCACCACCAGCCCTGCAGATGAATTTAAAACTCTCCTTTAAATAATAAATACTTTGTTGATCTCCTCAGTGTTGATGAGCATATGAGTATATTATCTATAAATTCTCCTGATTTTCTTTTATTTTAGAACTATGTTATGGCAGTCACTAGAGTGAGTTTTGAGAACTCTCACTTCAGGGAATGATTAACAGAACTTCCCAGTTACTGCCCTCTAAAATTCAGTATGCCATTGCTAAGGAGGTCAGAATTACCAAGAGCTAATTTTGACCAATGATTAAGTATGATGGGGATATTAAGACAAAACTGTTCTGAGAAAAAGAGAGCTAATTTGACTGCCCACATTTCTTCATGCACTTTCTATCAAATTCATTGAGGTGTCTTGGTATTGTGCAACAGTCTAATATATTCCCTGACCAACTTTGTCTTCTTTTCTCTCCCCAATTTGTATTATACTTATGTCACAGTGTGCCTACTGTTTTAGTTTCCTGTGATCACTTACCAATGCTTCCTTCACAGACTTTCTGTTTCTAATCTCTTGCACATATAACCTACCTTACCACATGTGGCTCAAAGGACTGGAACTAAAATATATGTCCTTTCCTCCTCTTGTCTTTATGCTCTGTTAGTTAGTAAAAATATCTTGTATCTTTTCCCTTATAATATCACATTTTAATGTGATGTTTCTAGAGGCAAAAGTGAAAGAATTAGTAACTGGAGAAATATAAGCAACAAAGGCAGCAAAGAAAAGACATTGCATAATATTTCAAGCCAGGGCCAAATGAGAGGACACTGTTTATTGCTTATTGATTTTTTTTTTTCTTGCTGGTGGTGCGCTTGTGTTTTGAAGACAATCACACCAATGTGGGGAATTAATATTATGAGGGTTCGGCCCACAGTTTCTTGGAAAACCTAGCATTTTTTTAGTTTGGAAACACCAAAGCACATAATGAGGGCATAGACCCTCTTCTTGATATTAAGGATTAATCTATCCTTGAAGTAACTGAGTGAAAGTATAAGAAGGATTCTATGTTTCAACCAGTTTATGATCTAGTGGCATGAAGTGAGTTCTCAAAATTGATCTCATTTTTCACTTTTGTTTCTATCTTTGTACTCTTTAAAAATGTTCATTATAATTAGTTTAAGACATTCTTTTCATCGTGTAAAACAGTCCTTATAGTCACAAACTCCTTAAAATGAAGATATTTCATTTTTGAGATAGCTCTATATTTTTTAGCAGATGTTACTTAAGGAATAAATGAAATTATTGTCTAGAAATTAGATATTATCATTTGAATCTAATCACTAGGGGAAAATATTTGCATATCTAAGTGTGTTTGCATATATGCACATGTGCTTTTTCATGTCTTCTGCCTATGTTAATTATTAAAAGCTCAGTTGTGCACCATCAAAAGCACACTGCTTAGCACTCCTTTACTTAAGACTAAGCAATTTACTTAGCCTGGATTTTATTACAAAATAAAAACTAACATAACCTTTACTAGGATATTTTTGAGATCTATGACATATTTTACCATTTCTCCCATACCGATTAGGTCAGGTTTTGTCTTTGTCAATTTCAATAATAATTATGTTTTCTATAAATGTCACATTATAAAAATGAAATATATTATATCTCTGTAGTTCTTACATATCTCTATAATAGTACTCTTTGTGTTTAAAATTACACTTGTCAGTGTTTTGTGTATCTATTTATTTTATAATAGATTATGTTCATATCATAAATTATGAGTTCTTACCTTAATATTTCTAAATTTGGATGATTTTATTCACTTATTTTATCCTTCAGAATTGAACATTTAATTATTTACTTCGTATGGGACATGCTAAAGTCCTTTGTTTTTTCTTTTCTCTTTTTTTTTCTTTTGCTTTCTTGAGAAAGGGTCTCTCTGTATAGCCTTGGCCATCCTGAACTCACTTTGTACACCAGGCTGGCCTCGAACTCACTGAGATCCACCTGCTTTGGCCTCCTGAATGCTGGGATTACAGGTGTGCACCACCACACCCAGCCTATGATTTTTTAAAAATGAGGAATGCTTTGACTTTATCAAAAGTGGTTATTCTCAGTATTAAAATTAATTATATTTTATTATGCTTTTGGTAATTTATAGATTTTAAATGAAGATTATATATGTGTAAGTATGAAAAGTGTGTAACAGTGCTTTTGTGCAAATATAAGGATTTTGTTATTAATTTCTAAAAATCATAAATATAACCTCACTATCATGGGATAGGGACAGGAAGCTCATTGAAGCTGACTGGCAAGGTGGCCAGACTAGGCAAAATGGCAGGTTGCCAGTGAGAAGTGAGAGACCTAGTTTGAAGGAAATAAGAAGAGCGATAGTAGACAATCGATGTGCTTAAGAAGCATGTATGCTCTCATATATGTGTACCATATTCATATATACAACACAGACATTCACACATATAAACAAATGCTTAGTATAACAAAGACATACAAAATTCATAAATAAAAACTATATTTATACTTGCTCCCTTGTGGACTTACAAAAACTATATTATTCTATATAGATAACTATTTTAAATGTTATTTATATATTATATACACTAGGTTTTTTATATTATTCTATACAAAAGCTAAACATGAAAGCTAATGATTTTTAGAGTAACATATTCGTCCCTGGTGTCATGTTCACTAGTTAAGGAATTAGTTTCAGGCTATAAATTATATCTTCAGTTGTGTCTCATTACGTTGTATAACTAGTGGGATTGTTTTATGCTATACTCATTTGTTTCAGTGAATTCAATTTAAGGTATGGTTAAGTCTTTTGTTATTTGATTTTCTGTTTTTGAATCAACCTATGTTAATTTGAAAAACAAAACAACAGATATATTGTTGGCAATTTCTAGTTAGTCCAGTGTTTATTACTGACTCTTTTGTAGCCATGTGTTATTGTATTCAACGCACATTGCTTCCCTGTTCTCTTCATTTATGACAGCTTGTACTATCTTAAAACGAACTTCAATCTTAAAAATCAAACTTCTCAGCAAGATACATGAAAAGTTTCATTTTGTCTTCTTTCTTCTGTCTCCTGACTCATCAATAGCCATGTCCCATCTCCAAAAAGACATTCAGGCATTTTCCATGTTAAGATTATTCCTTGCTCTTGCAGAATTCCTTATCAGAATGTATTTCTTTCTACCCTGAAAATCCTTTTTCCTATTCTGTTTCTGATTGATTCTTACACATGCTCAACAATCACCTTAGGATTCACTGAATCTGCAAAGCTCACCATATCCCAGCTCCTGTCTAATTCAGGGCTCATTTGTTTCCTTTGCAGCTGTCTACAATACCATCTATCATCCTGCTACCTTTGTATCTGACAGCTCCAAAAGTATTGTCTGAGTTTCCCTGACTCCACACATTCTCATTATATGCCTCTTTTCTGTCAATATGAGCAATGAAAATCACTACTTAGGACATACATACATAATTATGTACATAAAATATGTACACATACTTATTTGTGTATAAATTAATTATGTTTAGAGACAGAAAGCCGACATTGATATACAGTCCAATTCCTATGGGAAAACAACAAACAAGATGATATTCACTTATTTTACTTTCCATGTTTAAGCTATATTTGTATTGGATATTTGTTAACTGTAGAAGTAGTTGTTAACATTACTGAAAAATGATTTTAAAGTTATTTTACAAATGGCTTTTTAGATAATGAAATCAATCTACATTTCTGAACATATCAATACAAAAGTTATTTTAAAATTAATTTGTATCTTGAAAACCATCATGTTCTCCTTTTTTTGCTCCTACTGTTTAGAATGGTATGTCTTATTCTTTAATTTAATTTTATTAATTTATTCTTGTTACATCTTAATGGTTATCCCCTCCCTTGTATCCTCCCATTCTTCCCTTCCTCCCATTTTCCCCTTACTCCCCTCCCCTATGACTGTGACTGAGGGGGACTTCCTCCCCCCTGTATATGCTCACAGGGTATCAAGTCTCTTCTTGGTAGCCTGAAAACCATCATGTTCTTATATCTGGAATTGACAGTCATCACTTATGCTTGTGATAAGTCATTTGAATCTGATATAGAAATTTAATTCTTTCAGAAGGAAAACTGGGAAAAGGCCATTAATAATTTTTCAAAACATAGAAGTCAGTAATACATACTATATCCATTTATATATCTAAACACACATGTGTATTATTTGGTTCTGTTTAGAAATTTAACAGCTACAGAGAAGACATTCAATAAGTATTGGATAAATGAACTTTGTACTGGATTGTAAAACGTAAAGAAAAATATAATGTAAAAACATTTAAATTGAGAATAAAACCAATGCTTGCATGGTGGCTCATGCTTGTTATCTGAGACTCAGAAAGCTAAGGCCATATAACAGGAATTTGAAGACAGCACAGACTACAAAGTATTTTTTCTCAAAAGAAAACAATACAGACAGCAGGTCACCGAGAAGAGACTTGATACCCTATGAGCATATACAGGGGGAAGTAATCCCTCTCAGGAACAGTCATAGGGGAGGGGAATAAGGGGAAAATGGGAGGGAGGGGAGAATGGGAGGATACAAGGGATGGGATAACCATTGAGATGTAACAAGAATAAATTAATAAAATAAATTTAAAAAATTTAAAAAAAGAAAACAATACAGAACAAAAAGGAATGAATCAGTCTCTCAAATCTTGATCCAGTATATTATTCTATGTGTACCCAGATTAAATATTTTGAATATATTATAGAGTGTAAAAATCATTTACCCAAAACTTGCAATGTATGATTTAAATATAATTATAAAAACATTAGTGGGCCCTAGATAAATTTATTTAATCACATAAATGCTAAGATTCCTTATTAATTAAACTAAAAAATTTAGTTCAAATTTTTCTTCCACCTCTGACATATAGAATTTCTTTCTTTTTTTTTTACATATAGAATTTCTCTGAGTTACTTAATAAAAGCAAGTTCGTTAGATAACCTATGTTCGGTGCTTATAAAGGATAAATTACATACATAGGTCATACTACGAAGAGTAAAAAGGAAAATTAGTTATGTCTGTAAAGTTCATTTATGTGCCTATATTATCTTCCAAAAAGCACATGTATTTTATTTGTATGTATCTTATTAGTTTTTGTTTTTAGAAATGTACAAACATGAATGTGGACATTAACGTAAAGTGTTTCCTAGAAATTGAAAAATGTCCAAAAACATGATGCAATTTAATGTTTGTGTATAATTGTTATCAATGATACTGAGCTCATATTTAGTACATATAACACCCAAAATTCCAAAAGAGGTTTGACTGAAACCCTCTCCCTGTGTCTCTCCCTCTCTCTCTTTCCCTCAACCCCACCTCTCTTCCTCCTATTTGCTTTTCTTTGTTTGCTTTCTTCTGTATACTTGCTTAATTTTTTTTGTTACTATACTTTGAAATTTAAGAAACATGTAAGGCAGTCAAATGAAGTGCGATAGACAAAGAAATGGGTCCATAGAAGAGGCCAGAAGCGGCTTTCTTCTAGTGAGAGAAGGTATGTCAGACAAGTGTACCCCATGATTTCAAGCTTTACTTGGTAGAATTATAAACATCAATGGCTAGTCAGGGTCATAAAGGGGAAAAATAGAAGCCGGGCAATAGGAATCAACAGAGAGAAAATAAAAATATATTTGGGATCATTGATATGCTCTGGCATATCAGAATTAATATAGCTTATGGAGAATTATAGTCTGATGATATAGTCTTATGAGCTAGGATAGCCAAATGCATAACAAGAATGGGAATCACTGGTTGAAAAATATATCAGCATTATCAGCATCAACATCGCAATGGTCATTGGAAATCACTGATATTTAAGCACAGAGCCTCCATTGGAGTTAATGTATTTATTGGTTTTGAAAAAAGAATCATGCAAAGTAGACCACAAAAGCAGCCTCAAATTTCTAACACATCTGTCTGTATCTCAGGTGCTGGGCTTATTGTTGAAGAGGGAGCAAGTAACACATTTAAATCCAAGAAAATAGGTATTTTCATTTTCACAATACATCGCTGAGTCAAGAATTGCTTTAAAAGGTGTAATTTGAATTGTATTTGTAACACTATATTTTCAATTTTTAAAAATATCAAACCAAACAGATAATAGCCCTTGTTCATATTTGAAAATAAGAAGATAATAAACAATAGGAGAATGTAAAGACATACTTTAAAAATCAAATTGATTGCTTATGCCTAAAATATGTAACATGATATGAGAGATCCAAGATGGCTGCAGTATCTCACACTTCATCTCATTAGCAGGAAAACCAGAACTGCACAGAGACCTAAAGACCAAACTGAGAAGTCTTCCATAGTGTAAATGTACCACAGTTTATCTATTCTTCAACTGAGGGACATTGAGATTGTTTCCAAGTTCTGGCTATTATGAATAAGGCTGCAATGAACATGGTTGAGCAAATTTTCTTGTTGTGTGGTGGAGCATTTTCTGGGTATATTCCAAGGAGTGGAATAGCTGGGCCTTGAAGAAGCTGTATTTCCAGTTTTCTGAGATAGCACCAGATAGATTTCCAAAGTGGTTGGGCAAGTTTGCATTCCCACCAGCAATGAAGGCATGTTCCCTTTTCTACACATATTCTGCAGCGTGTGCTGTCACTTGAGTGTTTGGTCTTAGCCATTCTGATAGGAATAAGAGGGAATCTCAGAGTCGTTTTGATTTGCATTTCTCTGATAACTAAAGATGTTGAGCATTTCTTTGTTTCTCAGTCATTCAATATTCCTCTGTTGAGAAGTCTCTGTTTAGTTCTGAGCCCCATTTCTCAATTGGATTATTTGTTTTGGTGGTGTTTAATTTCTTGAGCTCCTTATATATTTTGTATATTAAACCTTTTTCAGATGTAGGCTTGGTGAAGATCCCAAAAGATGCTCAACCACACAAGAAGGACATATGCTCAACTATGTTCATAGCAGCCTTGTTCATAATAGGCAGAATCTGGAAACTACTTAGATGTCCCTCAGTTGAAGAGGGGATAAAGAAACTGTGGTACATCTACACTATGGGATATTACTCAGCTATTAAAAACAAGGAAATACTGAAATTTGTGGGCAAATGGATGGAACTAGAAATGATCACACAGAGTGAGTTAACCGAGACTCAGAAAGACTCACATGGTATATACTTACTTATAATTGTACACTAACCCAAAAGGGATGTCCCCTGAAAGTCTTCACTTACCAGTAGATTGGGATAGATATAGGGATTTTCTATTGGACCTCTAGGTGAAAGAAGAATGGGAGAATGGGGAAATAGAAGGATTCAGAGGGTCCTAGAAACCTACAAGAAGAACATCATGACAGGTAAATCTGGACCCCGGGGTGTCTGCACAAACTACTGCACCAATCAAGGACAATACATGCAGTAAACATTGAATTCCTATTCAGATCTAGCCAATGGACAGGACATTTTGCACAATTGTGTGGAGAATGGGGACTGACTCTGACATGATGAACTCTGGTGCTCCCTATTTGACCACTTCCCCTTAGTGGGGAAGGCCTAGTAGTACCCAGAGCAACAGTAAGCAGGCTACCAGGATGAGACTTGATAGGCTGTGACCATATGGTGTGGGAGGAGGTCCCTTTCTGTCACAGGCCTAGAGGAGGTGAATAGGGAGAAAGCAGGAGGGAAAGAGGAACTGGAGGATACAAGTGAGGGGATAACAATTGAGATGTAATCTGAATAAGTCAATTAAATAACAAAATACAAATTAAAAGAAGAAAAAAGAAAATTGAGCCTACAATTTACACTCTGGATCTATAGTCTCTTCCACAGTCCTTGAAGTTTTCATTTATAAAATAAAGACAGCATCACATCATTGTCAGTAATCCGGTATGAATTTTTGTCTTTCTGTCAGGTTGTAATGCAGAGAATTGGAGGGAAGTTATGCACGTGGGGACAGGGAAAATAATTGAGTCCTGAAATGTTCTTGAGAAACCATTTTGTACTGAGCATGTTGATATATCTTACAGTAATTTAGGGGTTTTCATTGGAGTGACGTAGGAAAAAAAACATAAAATAAGGCATTTTTTTTGTGTCTCAACTTAATGTGAAACAGCATTCATGGAAGGTTTTAGATGTTTGTAGGCATGATGTGCTGGTTACAAGTACAAAGCTCTTTGAAATTTTGAATTCTCATTGTTAAATAAAAAGCAGAAATGAAAATGATAATGTTATAGTTTTCACTAGATTGAGTTTTTGGATTATTTTATAATTATAGCATAATTGATGTTCTCTTAGGAAAATATCAACAATCTTGTAAAGTCTAATAAGTTGGTACCTTGACAATTATGGCAAACATAGTATTTGATTTTCTACTAGGGTTACAGATGAGTTGATTTCTGAAAGAGATGCAGACAAATAAAATTAATATGATACAGAAGTTTAAAAAAAACAAAACAAAAATGTCCCGGCATTCAGTGATGTTCTGTCTTTGTCCAATATACAGTCATGTTTCTCACCCTCTCCACTAAATCAGATTCAAAGAGATAAATTGATAACATCAGTGAACACACTTGTACTATGCTTATTTATCAGATATAAACATTTCTCAAGAGGACAGTGGAGATCTTTGATATTTGGATTCAATTTCTTACTAATTGATATTTCTCTCAGAGCTGAAGTACAGTGGCAATGAAAGGAAAGCAAAGAGAAAAGGAGAATGTAGGTTATATTTCTGTTTGGGAATTTTTCCTTACTCTTAGCTCTTTCTATCCACACTCAAGAGGTAAAGTGATTTGAATTATCTGTTGATTTGAGAGGTTTATCTATGTGACCTGCTTTGGGTAACATCTGTAATTTTTCAATTTCCTCCCTCTTCATGTTAATATTCAGGGGAACTCGATGTGGACGTACAGCAAATACATGCCTCCATTAAAATAGTCTATTCCTTTTAAGACCAAGTAAATTAGCTACCATTATTTTTCCCTTGATGTACATCAAATTAACCTTTAAAGCTTGTGGACTTTCTCCACAACATCCACTGTTTTTAAGTCACATCCTTTCATGAAAAAAACAAACAAACTGGAGATTCTTTGCTCTAGTTTCTTGAAATAACATGATCATTTAAATATTTTTTTCATATTGTCTCTTCAGATCATAACTCCTCTAGTTTCAGGGTTCACATTTAGATATTTTATCCATTTGAAGTTACTTTTTGTGAAGTGTAACAAATACAGGCCTATTTCATTTTTCTGTATGTGAATATCCGGTTTTCACAGCACAGTTTATATATGGTATATTATTTTCTCTAGAATATGTGTTCTGCAATTTTGTTAATCTCTAAATGCCTGAATTTATTTAAACTTATATTTATATCTTTGTTTTTTTACATATGTCACAATATCTGCCTTTATATTGGAATCAAATTAATTTTATTACTATGCTCTATAATGTATCTAGAAAGGGGATCTCTGCAGCACAATTCTTGTTCAGTATTGTTTTGGCTATCTCAGGTCTTTTGTGGTTCTGTGTGAGTTTTAGGACAGATTTTTCTTTTTTATGTTTTTTATATTTTATTTTTTTATAATTTATTTAGAATACATCCTGATTGTTATCATTGGTATCTTCTGGTTCCTGCCTCCATCCCTCTTTACTATTCCCCTCTCATAGACCTCAAACAGAAGGGGACCTTCTCCCTTACCATATGACCGCAGACTATCAGGTATCCTCTGGAGAGCCTGCTTCTCTTTTCTCTGAGTGACACCAGACCTCCACACCACTGGGAAGCTATCAAATTGGGGGCACCAGAGTTCATGTCAGAGGCAGACCCTGCTTTCTCTACAACCATGGTGAATGAAGGGGTCTAGGTTTACTGCATGCGTTATCCTTGGTTGGTACAGCAGTTTGTGAAGGTCCCCCTGGCCTTAATGGTCTTCTTGTGGGACTCCTGGATCCTCTGGGTCCTTCTATCTCTCCATTCCTCCATATCACTATCACCTGGAGAGCAGCAGTGAGTCCCAGGATCTGTTCCGATCTCCTGCTGTGTGGATACTATTAGAGGACATCTATGTTGGGCTAATATCCACTTATAAGTATGTATATACCATGTGTGTCTTTCTGGGTCTGGGTTACATCACTCAGGATGATCATTTCTAGTTCCATCCATTTGCCTGCAAATTTCAATATTTCATTTTTTAATAGCTGAATAGAATTCTATTGTGTAAATGTTCCACAGTTCAGTTCCTTTTTCCATTCTTCAGCTGAGGGATATCTAGGTTGTTTCCAGATGCTGGCTATTATGAAGTAGGCTGCTATGAATGTAGTTCAGCAAATATCCTTGTTGTGGGGCAGATTATCTTTGTAGTATATACCCAAGAGTGGTATAGAGTGGTCTTGAGGTAGCATTATTCTCAATTTTCTGAGAAAGATCCAGATTGATTTCCAGAGTGGTTGTACAAGTTTTCACTCCCAGCAATGCAGGAGAGTATTCCTGTTTCTCCACATACTTGCTAGCATTTCTGTCCTGTGAGATTGTGATCTTAGATATTCTGATAGGTATAAGATGGAATCTCAGTGTAATTTTGATTTGCATTTCCATGATGACTAAGAACATTGAGCATTTATTTAAGTGTTTCTTGGGTACTTGATATTCTTTTTTTCAGATTCTTGTTTCATTCTGTACCCCATTTTTAATTGGGTTATTTGTTTTGGTGGTGTTTAATTTCTTGAGTTCTTTATATATTTTGGATATTAAGCCCTATGTCAGATGTAGGGCTGGTGAAGATCTTTTCCCAGTTTGTAGGCTGTTGCTTTGTTCTGTTGACAATATCCTTTGCCTTACAGAATCTTTTCAGTTTCATGAGGTCCCATTTATTAATTGTTGATCTTAGAGCCTGAGCTATTGGTGCTCTGTTCAGGAAGTTGTCTCTTGTGCCAATGAGCTCAAAGCTCTTCCCCACATTTAATTCTAACAGATTTAATTTGTCTGGTTTTATGTTGAGGTCTTTAGTACACTTGGACTTGAGTTTTGTGCAGGGTGATAAATATGGATCTATTTGTATTTTTCTACATGTAGACATACAGTTAGACTGGCACCATTTGTTGAAGGTGCTATCTATTTTCCAGTGTATGATTTTGGATCTTTTGTCCATAAGTATGAAGATTTATGTTTTGTTCATCGGTTTGATGCCATTGATCAACCTGTCTATTTTAATGCCAGTACCATGCAGTTTTTATTACTATTGCTCTGTAGTGTAGTATGAAGTCAGGGATGGAGACACCTCCAAAAGTTCTATTATTGTATAGGATTGTGTTTTAGCTATTCTGGGTTTTTGTTTTTCCATATGAAAGTTAGAATTATTCTTTCAGGGTCTATAAAGAATTGTGTTGGTATTTGATGGGGATTGTATTGAATCTATATATTGCTGTTGTTAAGATGGTCATTTTATTATGTTAATCTACTTATCCATGAGCTTGGTACATCTTTTCCTCTTCTGATATCTTCTTTAATTTCTTTCTTCAAAAACTTGAAGTTCTTGTCATACAAGTTTTTTACTTCCTTAGTTAGACTTTCAACAAAGTGCTTTACATTGTGTAAAGGATAGTTTCCTTAATTTCATACAGAAAAGCTACTGAGTTTTTTAAATTAATATTTCATCCAACCACATTGGTGAAGGTGTTTGTCAGCTCTAGGAATTTTCAGGGGGATTTTTTGTGGTTACTTATGTATACAATCATATCATCTGGGAATAGTGATACTTCTACCTTTCCAATTTGTATCTCATTGCTCTTCTTTATTTGTATTATTGCTCTAGCTAGATCTCCAAGTACTATATTGAAGAGATATACGAAAAGGGGGGCAACTTTGTCTTTTCCTTGACAATAGTGGAATTGCTTTGACTGTCTCTTCATTTAATTTGATGTTGTCAATTGGCATGCTGTATATAACCTTATTCTATCGTTAGATATGGGCCTTATATCCCTGTTATCTTTAATGCTTTTATTATGAATGGGTGTTGGATTTTGTTAAACATTCTTTCAGCATCTAAACAGATGATTATGTGGGGATTTTTTTTCTTTCAGTTTGTTCATATGGTGGATTTTATTGATGGATTTCTGTATGTTGAATCATCCCTGAATCCTTGGGATGAAGCCTACTTGATCATGATGGATGATACATTTGATGTGTTCTTAGATTAGTTTTGTAAGTATTTTCTTGAGTATTTTTGCATCAATTTTCATAAAGGAGATAGGTCCAAAACTTACTTTCTTTATTGAGTCTTTGTGTAATTTAGATATTAATGTGACTGCGGCTTTATAAAATGAGCTTTGCATTGTTCCTTCACTTTCTATTTTGTGAAACAGTTTAAGGAGTATTGGTATTAGCTCTTATTTGAATGCCTGGTAGAATTCTGCACTAAAACTATCTGCCCCTAGGCTTTTTTTTTTTTTTGGTTGGGAGGTTTCTGATGACTGTTTCTATTTCCTTAGAGGTTGTAGACCTGTTTACACTGTTTCACTGATCTTGATTTCCTTTGGTAAGTGGTATCTATCAAGGAAATCATCTATTTGCTTTAGATTTTTTTTGGTGAAATTTTGTGGAATGCAGACTTTTGAAGTAAGACCTGAGGATTTTTTTGTATTGTCTCATTGTCTGTTGTTATGCCTCTCTTTTCATTTCTGATTTTGTTAATTTGGATACTCTCCCTCTGTCTTTTTGCTTAGGGTTTGTGTGTCTTGTTGATTTTCTCAAAGAACCAGCTCTTAGAATCATTGATTCTTTGTGTTGTTCTCTGTTTCCAATTTATTGATATCAACCCTGGATTTGATTATTTACTGTGATCTGCTCATATTGGGTGTGTTTGCTCTTTTTGCTATAGAGGTTTTAGGTGTGCTGTTAAATAACTAGTATGAAATCTCTCTAATTTGCTTAAGAAGGCACTTAGTGCTATGGACTTTCCTGTTAGCACTATTTCATTGTGTCCAATAAGTTTGGGTATGTTGTGCCTTCATTTTCATTGAATTCTATAAAGTCTTCCATTTTTTTTTCCTTATTTCATCCCTGACCCAGAAGTCATTGATTAGGGAGTTGTTCAGTTTCCATGAGTTTGCAGGATGATTGTTGTTTCTGCTGTTGCTTTGTTCCAGCTTTGAATCCATGGTTGTCTGATAAGATACAATGTGTTATTTTAATCTTCTGGTATCTGTTGAGTCTTGCTTTGTGAGCAACTATATGGACAATTTTGAACATTCCAAGAGGTGCTGAGAGAAAGGTATAATCTTTTGTATTTGGGTGAAATGTTCTATGGATATCTGTTAGGTCCATTTGGTTCATGGTGTCTGTTAATCTCATTATTTCTCCTTCTTGATGATATATCCATTGGTGAGAGAAGGGTATAGTCTCCTACTCTTAATATGTAGGGCACAATGTGCGATTTAAGCTTTAGTAATGTTTCTTTTACAAATGTGAGTGCCCTAGCATTTGGGGCCTAGATGTTCAGAATTGAGACATTTTCTTGATGTATTTTTTTTTGATGAGTATTAAGTGTCCTTCCCCATCTCTTTTGATTGCTTTTCATCAAAAGTCTACTTTATTAGATACAAGAATGGCTACTCCAGGTTGCTTTTTGCATCCATTTGCTTGGAAACCCTTTTTATAACCCTTTACTCTGAAGTAATATCTATCTTTATTGCTGAGGTTTATTTCTTGTATGCTCCAGGATGATGGGTCCTGTTTTCATATTCTTTCCCTTAGCCTGTGTCTTTTCACTCAGGAGTTGAGGCCATTGATGTTGATAGATTATTAATAACCAGTGGTTGTTAATTCTTGTTTGGGATTTTTGTTTGTTTGTATTGTTTTGTTTTTTGATGTTGGTTTGGGTAGAGTATGTGTGTTTCCCTTCTATTTGTTTGCTGATGTGGGATTATTTATTCCCTGTGTTTTCCAGGGTGTAGTTAGCCCCTTTGGGTTGGAGTTTTCCTTTTAGTAACTTCTGTCAGGCTGGATTTGTGGATAGGTACTGTTTACATTTGCTATTGTTGTGTCATTTCTTATTTTTTCCCTCTATGGTGAGGTAGAGTAGATGGGGATGACATCTGTGGTCTCTTGGTATCTATAAAATGATGCCAGATGTTATTATGATATGTTTGCCCTTATATGTGATTTGTGATTTTTCCCTTGCAAGTTTTAATATTCTTTCTTTGTTCTGTACATTTAGTGTTTTGATTATTATGTGATGGTAGGATTTTATTTTCTGGTCCAGTCTATTTAATGTATGATTATAGGCATCTCTTTCCTTAGGTTGGGGAAGTTTCCTTCTATGATTTTGTTGAAAATGTTTTCTGAGCCATGGAGCTTGGAGTCTTCTTCAATTCCTATTATTCTTAGGTTTGTCATTTTCATAGTGTCCCAGATTTCTAGGACATTTTGTGTCAGGAACATATTATTTTTTAACATTTCCTTTGTCTGATGTATTGATTTCTTCAATCATGTCTTCTGTATCTTAGATTCTTGCTTCCATCTCTTGTATTTTCTTGGTGATGCTTGTGTCTGAAGTTCTTGTTTCTTTCCTTAAGTTTTCTTTCTCCAGGATTGCCTCTATTTGTGTTTTCTTACTGCTTCTGTTTCCATTTTATGTCTTGAACAGTTTCATTTATTTTCTTCTCCCATTTTATTGTATTTTCTTGTATTTCTTTAAATGATTTATTCAATTCCTTCACTTTTTATTGCATTTTACAGTTTTCTTCAAGAGATGTTTTCTCCTTTAAGGCCTCTAACAATTTTTTATCAGATTAAAGACCATTTTCATTCAGTTCAGGTGTGATAATATCTCCAAGGTTTACTATGGTAGGATAGCTGGTTTCTGGTGGTGACCCTATGGCCTTGAGCTTTGTTGCTTGTGTGTTTTTGCTGACCTCTAGGCATCTTGTTGTCTCTGATGTTAGCCAGCTTGCTGCTCCCTGATGGTCAGGCAATTAAGGAGTAGATGGAGAAGACTGAAAGTTCAATGTTCTTTGGACCTCAGCACAGGATGACAGAAAGACAATGTGGGTCTAATCTGAGTACCACTCCCTTCTGCTGGCCTTGTCCCTGGTAAGTTACACAGATCCAGAGTCAGCTGGGAGAGAAGGCCTTATGCTGAATGTTGCTCAGGGCCCATAGTGACCACCTTGGGATGATGGAAAATGGGGTTTGGGTCATGCCTGCAGCTCACCTCTCTGCTAGCTGTGTCTCTGGTGAGTCAAGCAAATCAGGCAGATCATGAGCAGGCATTGGTATTAGAGTCAGCTGCTCGGTGAATAAGTTCTGACTCTATGGATTCATATTCAGCCAGGCAGTTGCATGGTAGCCAAGCAAGCACTATGATCCTAGCATTCAGATTCAGCTGGGCTCTACCATCTTGGACTGGGGCCCTGTTTGTTCATTTTGTCCAGCTGGTCTCCACAGAGGGACCAATAGAACCATGGATTGGGGTTGGGATGCTGACCCTGGTAACCAGACACTGCCATTGGGGGAGCAGGAGGAATCTGAGGTCTGGTTCTTGGAGTTAAAAACTTTTATAACTGGTGATCCATGGTCTTAAGTGGCAGAACACACAGGGCACTACAAGTTAGGAATATTGCACAAATCTTGGACCTGAGAGACAGCTGCAGGGGTCTGAGAAATGTGCATCGGCAGCTCCTGGGATGTTCTTCCTGTGCAGGGAAACAATGACAACTGTGTTTTTGAGTCAGCCACTACATAACTCACCATCAATGCAGCCCCTGATACAGCCACTTAGGCACATTATGCTCTGCCTCCCATCATCTTGGAAGTCCTCGGCATTTTTTTTTAAAGTTTTTTCTAGTCAAGTCCATTGTGCCCTTTCTTTCTGTATTCTTTAAATATTTTATTTTTTATTAAGTCTATGATTGTTCTTCTTAAATACTGTCTCCCAGAGTTCATTTAGTTAATTCTCATAGGCAAACATTTCTACAGGCATGGTAGTTTTTGGAGTCAGGGAGTGATGCCTTGAGCTTTCATATTATTTCCACTTATTAATGAGATCTAAACATGTGAACTTTTGGTTAGTTTATGTTTGATATGAACAGAATAGTTTGGAGCAGAAGAAAGGATATATAATGTGGGTCATGTTGGGCCTAGAGATTTTATATGGCTTGAGTGGAAGGAAGACAAGTGGACTTGTTTGGTATTCAGGGCTATGTATTGTTGCTTGAAGGGTGTTTCGGGAGGAGGATCAGGCATACTAGCTGGGTAAACTTGAAAAAAAGAATGTCAAATTATTTTCAAAAGATTTTGAGTTAGACTATAATACTTGTTTAACTTACATAAATGCATATGACCCTGAGTTTCATCTAAGGCATCAGAAAATGAATATGCTATTGTTACATCCATAAAGCAATCCCATCCCTAAGGCTCAAGGAACCTAGTGGAAGAGAAGATGGAAATACTGTATGGCCCAAAGGATACATATGTAGGATATAAGATAGTGTCTTCTACATAATCTCACACTCTTGATAAGATTCAAACCAAAGGCAAGAAATCAAATAGGTTAAACTAAATGCAAGGAAGTTTCTATAATTATAAAAGTACAACACCAACAGAGAATTAAAGAAAATACAGGAAAATGTATTCTGATGCTTGTACATGCCTGTGTTAATACTCACATCAAGAAAGAGTATCATTGGCAGTTTCGAAATCCACACATATACTTTTCCTTCACTTTGTGATAACGACTATCAAAACATCTAATAGTACATCAGTTTAAACTTGCTCTAGTAAGATGGCATAATATACAAGGGACTTTGGGTCAAATTATTTTTTCCTTGACCTTTTTTTCACAACATTTATGCAAAATAACTGAAAATAATGAAGGTCATTAACTCAATGTGTTTTGTACTACTCTACTGGATGAATACATCTACCATCCATGAGAATTTGGAGCTCTCCCTGTTCAGCTAATATGGATAATGTTAATGTGACTATTTTAGAAGAAACTATTTAATGAACATGCTTCCTCTTTCTTATGTATGAGAATAGACTTCTAAATTCACAGTAACTGGAAAGCTACAGCCCATAAGTCTTCCCAAAGTAAGCAGTGTATATTTAAATTCACATTAACAGTCAAATGGTATATACTCACTTATATCTGCATACTAGCCCAATGGGCATGTCCCATGAAAGCCTTCCCTTACCAGGAAACTGGGACAGAGGGGAGGACATCCTATTGGGACTCTAGATGAGAGAACAATGGGAGAATAGCAATGTAGAAGGATCCAGTAGGTCCTAGAATCCTACAAATAGAACATTATGATAGGCAGATCTGGGTCATGGGGTCCCGCTCAAACTAAGGCCCTAGCCAAGGACAATACTGGCGGTCAAATTTAAACCCCTACCCTGATCTAGCCCATGGACAGGACAGTCTCCACACTTGAGTGGAGAGAGGGATTTGACTTTCTCAAGTACTCTGGTGCCTCACATTTGACTATGTCCCCTGGCGGGGGAGACCTAGTGGCACTCAGAAGAAGGACAGCAGGTCACTGAGAAGAGACTTGATACCCTATGAGCATATACAGGGGGAGGTAATCCCTCTGAGGAACAGTCATAGGGGAGGGGAATAAGGGGAAAATGGGAGGGAGTGGAGAATGGGAGGTTACAAGGGATGGGATAACCATAGAGATGTAACAAGAATAAATTAATAAAATAAAATAAAATAAAATTCTGATTGTAAATAAAAAAAAACAGTCAGTGGCAGTTTTATTTTCGGCATTCATATCAACACTTAATATTGTGCGTCTTTTTTTTTTTTATTTCTGCCATTCTTATGCTTTTAGGAAACAATCATTAACTAAGAAATACAATTGCATATTTCCATTAAATGAACCACTGGTGGAGTGGAATCCAGAACTCACTGCACTCTCACTATGGACTGGTCATCATCTTTGTGAATGAATATCAAAGATGAATAAAGCTAATAAAGTTGTAATTGATGGAAGAAATTAAAAGATAAGATGCCCATGAAGCTTCAAAAAGAAGTGATGCTTAATATCTAGTTTTGTTGAGGCAGCACAGGCAGTCTACATGAAGGAATGAAAATACATACTGAGAAAGCATCATCTGAAAAAATCATGAAAGCACAAAAAAGTTTGGAAAATTCAAGAAATGGAAGTTATTCTGTATGTATTGATATACTGTGGAATATATTTGCCCTTTTGTGGCAGTATGATAATATCCAGAAATGTACATTAGCTGCTTTTCTTTGTAAGTGAAGTCAAAAGGACTGTGTTGCACAAAATAGGTAAAATAAATCATTTAAGCGAGTGGCACTCAGAGGAAGTACAGCAGGTCACCGAGAAGAGACTTGATACCCTATGAGTATATACAGAGGGAGGTAATCCCTCTGAGAAACAGTCATAGGGGAGGGGAATAAGGGGAAAATGGGAGGGAGGGGAGAATTGGAGGATACAAGGGATGGGATAACTATAGAGATGTAACAAGAATAAATTAATAAAAAAATAAAATAAAATAAAATAAATCATTTAAGCTCCTTAAGTCTTCTGTATTTTTCAGAGCAAGTTAAAAATAAAATAATTTATTATATTAAAATTACCTTTTCAAAAACACACAAAATACTCAACACATTGAAGCTGTTCTGTGCACAGCAGAGAGTTAACTGTATTGAGAAATATTAAGCCGAAAACACAGATTCTACTCCCAAAGAGACTTTAAAACCTTTCAGAAAAAAAAATGTTTAAAGGGCAAAAGGAATAGATACTCATTAACCTACTCATTTTTAATAAAATAACTAAATAAACTGAAACTTTCTGAACCATTCGGGCTTTCACTATGAGGTCAAAATGAAGAAAATGATAGTGAGCACTGGTCTCCAATATTTAAACAACTCAGTTTTACTATGTTTAGGATCCTGGGAACCTTTAGTCCTGATTAGGCACATTTTCTAGATGAGAGAACCATGTGAGAATAGAAATGTAGCAGGATTCAGTGGGTCCTAGAAACCTACAAGTAGAACATTATGATAGGCAGATTTGGGCCAAGGGGTCCCACTCAAACTAAGGCACTAGCCAAGGACAATACAGGCTGTAAACTTTAAACCCCTACCCAGATCTAGCCCATGGACAGGACAGTCTCCACACTTGAGTGGAGAGTGGGATATGACTTTCTCACATACTCTGGTGCCTCACATTTGACTATGTCCCCTGGAGGGGGAGACCTGGTGGCACTCAGAGGAAGGACAGCAGGTCACCGAGAAGAGACTTGATACCCTATGAGCATATACAAGGGGAGGTAATCCCCCTCAGGAACAGTCATAGGGGAGGGGAATAAAGGGAAAATGGGAGGGAGGGGAGAATGGGAGGATACAAGGGATGGGATAACCATAGAGATGTAACAAGAATAAATTAATAAAATAAAATAAAATAAAAAGATTTAACTCACGGTTTCAACTTGATTACCTCCAGCTAAACAAGGTTTCCACATGTTCTTTAACTATCTACATCATTCAGGAAAACAGATTAAAGTTATTGCCAAATTCTTTAAAAAGAGCTGCCTTCATTAAGTTAATAGAAACTATTGAGATATGTAAAATTAATAGGCACAGAATATCTATAAAAATTAATAAACTGACACACTATCAGTTGGGAAATAGCTCAAAACCATACACACTTTAAAAAATAATTTCAATGTACTCTTCTATAATCCTAACTGGCAAAACACATGAGGATAGGTTTGTTTTTTTTGTTTTGTTTTGTTTTCCACATTGTTAATGCCCCTGGTCTCAAACATACATACTGAAATTAAACTTGAAACACTATGACATTCAATGATTTTATTTGGTTAGAAACCATCAATAGAGCAAAAGATATTTTATAACATATTCAACTTAGAGATGTTGAAGACCCATGTTGTTAATAATTGGTGGGGGGATAATAAAATATAAATAACAACCAGGACTTTATAAACTGAATTCCACACAAAGTAATAGAAATATTTAATTTTGTTTGTGTTTTGTGTTATTTTACTTAGTTCACACCAATGTCTCTTATTCTATGTACCTTGACCAGTTAGGATTTCAGTGTTACATTCATTCTACTGCAAGAATTAGCTTCTCTGATAAAGGCTGAGCAGTGTACTGATTTAAAAATTATATTATTTTAATTTTCTTAGCAGCCAAATAAAAATTTAGATTCATATAAATATCAGAGATTAGATGTGGGACATCAGGAATGGTGTAATGATATATACTAAAATTATTTTCTTGAGCTGAAGTTATCACTGAATAGGGCTTTATAGTTTGAGGACTGCAAATTAGCAATGGTATCCCAACACTGTAGAAAATCAGTAGTTTATTTCTAACAGAGTTTTTTTTTCTGTTTTCTATCCCTCTCCTTTTCCCAGTTCCTCCTCTAGCACCACCACCACTCTCCCTCAGATCTACCCTTTTCATTTCTCATTAGAAATAAACAGGATCCTTAGGCATAATGATAAAATAATATAAAACAAAATCAAACATATCAGAATAGGACAAAACAAACCAACCGAACAAAATGAGTCCAAGAAAAGGCACAAGAAACTGATACACATGTTAAAAAGCCCTAACATAGCATTATGAGACAGGAACTCCAGATGCTATTGAGTTCATTTTCTGTTGACCATCTCTTGCTGGACATGCAGCCTATGTTTAGGATTGCTACTCCCTTGCAGAAAACTAAATTTTCAACGGAAAATTTGAAAAGTTGTTGTCAATTGAACATAGCTTCTGGGTTAGAGATGGGGGCATGTGTCCACTTGTGCTTTCACTCTAAGACCCCATCTGCTATCAACTTGTGCAGGCCATGTTCATGACACTTCAGTCTCTGAGTTCATATGGATCTCTTCATGTTGATTTAATAGAGCTTGTTTCTTGATATCTCCACTCCATCTGGCTCTTACCGTCTTCCTACCTCCGCTCCAACAAGATTCCCTGAGCCCAAGAGGAATGATTTGATGGAACCATCTCATTTGAGGCTAATTATTCTAAGGTCTCTTAGGGTCTTCTTTCTTAGAAATCCTATTATATTGCATTTTCTTATTCATAACATTCATTTTCTACTCAAAGTTATTATTTTTTATTGAGAAATTCAATGTTTGGATATTTTTTAAAATATATTTTATTAATTTATTCATATTACATCTCAATGGTTATCCCATCCCTTGTATCCTCCCATTCCTCCCTCCCTCCCATTTTCCCCTTACTCCCCTCCCCTATGACTGTAACTGAGGGGGACCTCCTCCCCCTGTATATGCTCATAGGGTATCAAGTCTCTTCTTAGTAGCCTGCTATCCTTCCTCTGAGTGCCACCAGGCCTCCCCATCCAAGGGACGTGGTCAAATATGGGGCACCAGAGTTCGTGTGAAAGTCAGACCCCACTCTCCACTCAGCTGTGGAGAATGTCCTGTCCATTGGCTAGATCTTTAATATATCAAATCACTTAGTTTTCATGAAACCCTGATAAACTTGGCATCACTGTAAAAAAGTTACTTTAAAGAAATAGAGGGTTGCGTGGGTCCACAAGGAGACCATCAAGGCGGTGGATCTGGACCCAGAGGGCCTGCACAAACTGCTGTACCAACCAAGGACAATGCATGCAGTAAACCTAGACCCCTTACTCAGATCTATTCATTCTCCACGATTGTGGGGAGGGGGGAATACCTCACACATGAACCCTGGTGCCCCTCATTTGATCACTTCCCTTTGGTGGGGAGGCCCTACAGGCATACAGAGGAATGGGAAGCAGGCTATCTGGAGGAGACCTGATAGGCTGTCTGTGGTCAGAAGGAAGGGGAGGAGGTCCTCTTCTCTCAGAGGTCTAGGGGAGGGAAATAGTGTGGGATAGTGAGGGAGAGTGAGAATGGGAAGACACAAGCAAGAGGATGACAATTGGAATGTAATCTGAATAAATTATAATAATTTTTAAAAAGAAAAAAAGAACTAGAGATCAAGCCATGCATCATGGCATGGGCCTTTAATTCCAGCACTCAGAGAAGCAAAGTAGGCAGCTTGCTGTGAGTTTGAGGCCAGCCTGGTCTACAAAATGAGTCCAGGACAGCCAAGGGTACAAAGAGAAACCTTGTCCAAAAAAAAAAAATGAAGAAAGAAAAGAAAGAAACAGAGATTAAATTTATGATTGTGAAAATGACTGCATGGAAAAATAAAAGAAATTGGAGTGTCTAAATCCTATGCTGTTTTCTTTTTAGAAATTTGGTGTGTCTATAATTCACTATAGTTTGCATTTTATTCAAACCATTTTGATGAAACTTCTTTATTTCAATATGGATTTTATTTTTCTATATACTTTTTGTATAAACTATCAATTGAGATAGGACCCTGAACTTGTATAATTTTATAAGTTAATTATTTTATTTTATTTCAGTATGAAAATATGAAATTTCTTTGAATAGAGGAATGGATAGAGGTAAATCATTCATAAATAGCAGAAAATATTATTATATCTTATGTCAAACACATTGGCTCCATTATTTCTTTATACTATACACTCATTGTGATCAAAACACACAAATGAACTAATGAAAATAAGGACTTACCTAAAAATATCTGTTTTCAAAATAAAGTGAACTAAAATATCCCAAGATATGTTATATGTGTACATTAAGCAATCTCCAAGAAACATTGAACAGTTTTTTTGCTTTTCTATATCAGAAGATATCAAATATCCCATGTCTTAAATAAGTCAAAACTAAACTAAATTTTTTCTTATAATCAGAAGAACCTAGGAATTTTAAAACTTCATTGTGGTCTGTCATTATTGAAATAGCTGCTATGAAAACAATGGATAATTTTTATGAAAGATCTTATTATGAAAATAAGAATGTCAACTAACTCATATTTAAAAGGAATTTGTGTTTCACTATAAACATATACAACTAAATAACCAGGAAGTTATCTTGTTACAAATACTGATCTATAGAGAGCTGTTTCTCTTTTTTTTTTCTGTTTTGTATTTTGTTTTTTGAGACAGGGTTTGTTTGTGTAGCCTTTGCTATACTGGACTCACCTTGTAGACCAGGTTGGCCTCGTACTCACAAAGATCCACCTGCATCTTCCTCCCAGAGTGCTGGGATTACCGGCATGAGGCATTGTGTCTAACTTAGAGATTTATTTCTTAAAAAACTCTTTTCAGAAAATATTGCATGATACTGCATGGTCAAATGTATGAGTTCAGTATATAAAAATTTTAAAAATTAATTGGAAAGCAACATAAAAATTTAAAAGGCACACACAAAATAAATATTAGACAATGGAGAATATGATACAAATTATAATAATGTAACAATTTATAAATTGATGTAAAAATTAAAAATAATTAAATATTACATCCAAAACTACATGATTCACTGAAGTCAAGATAATAAACTGAAATGCTTATTGGCAAGTGAAGGCATAAAGAAAATATAGTACACACATAAAATTAAAAAGAAAGGAAAATTTCTGTCATCTCTGACAAAATTCCTGAGGCTGCCATAACAAATTAACATGACTTTTTAGTCATCATTGAATATACCAGTAATGTCAGCACTCATAAAGCTGCGGCAGGAGTATTATAAGTTTTAGGCCAACATTATAAATTCAAGGATAGTCAGCATATAGTGCATAGTGATATCCTATCTCAAAACAAATCAAAGCAAAACACAACCTAACAAGTTGAGTGGCTTAAAACATTTTTGCTGTATATTTCTGAAGGCAAATCTAAAACTCGAAGTTTTGATAGCATTACACTCCCTTCAACAGCTCTGAGAGGTGAGATTTTGATTTTTTTATTCTTTGACATATGACCTCATTATGTAGTCCTGCTTAGCCGGGAGCGCATTGTGTAGACCATCTTGTTGTGGCATACAAAGTGATCTGCCTCTGAAGTGCTTGGCTTAAAGGTGTGTGGGTCTACATGTGGGTATGAAGAGGAGGTTATTTTTCTTTGCCTTTTCTAGCTTCTGAAGACTGCAGACTTTCTCATGCCTCCATTTTCATAGTTTTCTCCTTTCTCTTGTATATCCTGCCTACCTTTTCTATGTTGCTATATTATACGTATATCAAGATAAGTTATAGTGATCCAAGTTAAGTAATCATATTTTAATTAAATATATAAGGAGCGTTTTACAAATAAGGTCATAGCCATAGCTTCAGGATTTGAAAACATGAACACCTATCTACAGGGTCCACCATATAAACCACTATAAAATAATACAATGAGAACTCCTGACTTATTTTGAATAGATGTTATAAACACATACACAAAGGAAGAAAATAGTGGAGGATAAACACATGAATGTCTAATGGCTAAGAATTTTTTTAAGAACTTTAAAGACATATTTGCATATTATACGTGTATAAAACAAGTAAACCAGTAATACAGAAACTTGCTAATAGAATAGAATGATTTTACAAATGATTATAATTAAAATAATAAAAAATGGTGAGCAACAAAATAGGAAACACGTAAGTAAATCTCTTTAGGCATTCATGATATGGAAAAATAAGTAGCATGACTAAGGGCTATAAAATGAAGAACACAGGGAAAACCCTGCATTCATATTTCTGATAATTAAACTTAAACAATGAGAAAATTGCCTAGAATAATTATTTTCTGTATGAAGCCTAAAAAGAATGTCTCTTGGCTATGTTCACCATTGTCTTCACTGAAATTTTACTGTTCTATCTTCACTGCATGTGGATGTTAATTTAAGTATAAACAATAACAAACCTGCTGGGTGATTGTAGCACATGCCTTTAATCCTAGCACTCAGGAGGCAGAGGCAGGTGGATCCTGTGAGTTCGAGGCCAGCCTGGTTTTTTAATGATACGGCGACCACCGAGATCTACACAGAGAAACCCTGTCTCAAAAAACAAAACAAACAATAACAAACCTTTTACAGATATATTTTAGCTGGAAAAAAGTAAACTAATAGACCTTCTAAATATGTGCAACTGTAGCCAATTTTTGACTATATGCTGTTATAGAGACTGGCATTGAGTCATTAAATGTATCTGAAATGCGACTGAAAACATAAATGGAAAAGGAGCATCCCAGGTGTTACTGAGAGGTACCAAGTGAGAAGATCAGACAGCTAGGTTTTAGTGAGATATAGACATGGAAATAATGGAATGGATTATGCCTATGTTGTGTATCATGGGCACATAATCTAAATATGGAAACATTTAAACTTAAGATTTTTCTTTTTTATTATAATTTATTTACATTACATCCTGATTGTAATACCCTTGCTCTTATCTTCCTGTTGTCACCTTCTCTCCTCCTTTGGCCTTATTCCCCTCCCCTAGACCTCTGACAGGTGGGGTCCTCCTCCCCCACCATCTGAACACAGCCTATCAGGTCTCATCTAGATAGTCTGCATCCCCTTCCTCTGTGTCCCCACAGGGCCTCTCTCCCAAGGGGAAGTGATCAAATCATAGGCAGCGGAGTTCATGACAAAGGCAGTTCCCAGCTCTTACTGCCTCTTCACTATGTGGGAAATTCTGAACCAAACCAGGAAAGAAACACTCTTATACATATAGGAAATGGAAACAGCCTAATAGAAAGATGTATGTTGCAGGCAGCACAACTGAAGGGACAAAGCATCCAAAGGCATCTGAAGGTAAAACACCAGATGTAGAACATGAAGGTGAACAATTTGATGTTTGCTTTGATGGGTTCTTTTCCTACATTGTTTCAGAATTTCCTCATTATCTCAATATTCTTTCCTTTTGGGATGTTAGTGTATATTATGTGCCATTATGTGTTGGAAGAATGCAATTTGCTTTTTGGTTTTACAGATGATTATAATTAAATTATTTCCCTGACTCTCAGAAGATACTTTGGACTTCAGTGTTGAAAAGTGCTGCTATCATTAAAGACAATGGAAGTTTTCAAGTTAGACTTAATGTGTTTTGCAGCATAAGATGACCATGAGCATATGGGGATTCATATGTAGAATTCAGTAATTTGAGTGAGATGAACCTAATAGGGTAATATATCTGAACCGTTGGTCCTCAGTTCTGGTTCTTTTCAGGGGGTTATGTAACAGGAGCTGGAGTCTTGTTGAGGGAATACATATATATATATATATATATATATATATATATATATATCTTTCTCTCTTTCGTTGTCAGGGGCTCAGATGAAGTATGATGATCCAGCTCCCTGCCCCTTCTGTCACATCGATTTTCCTGTCTTGTCATGCCTTCTCTGCCACAATAGTCTCTAAACCTCTGGAATTGTAAGGATTAATAAACAATTTCTTCCTTAAGTTTCTTCTTCTCAGGGTATTTTATTACAGCAGCAGAAAGATAATGTATATGAGACGCTATGCTTGTATAATGAAATTTCTAAGTGTTGTTCTTACAATTAATTATAGAAGAGAATGACACAGCCTCTAAGTCATGCAATCTTCATAGCATATAGGTTTCTGGAAGCTCTTTCCAGCTTGTAACACTATGTTGAATACTTTATTCTTTGGGACTTATAGACCCTCTATTTTTCATCTTTTGTGATATTATCAATATATTTAGGGGATATTGGCATGCATTGCATTGAGAGCTGGTTATAGTATTAAGGTGAATTTTAAAGTAGAAATTATTTCAATTCCTTTTCCAAAAGTGTGGATCAACAAAGGTCACCAAATACTCACCACATGAAAACTGTGATTGTTGCTAACATTCCTTCCTCTGTGGGAGATATAAGAAATGTCTACCCATCCTTCTAAGGTACCAGTGAAAATTTAATGTATGGTCCCACCAAAGTTCACTCTGTATTTATTAGGTTTACTTAGAAGGGAATGGACATAGTCGTCTTTAAAGGAGTCACACAAGAAGGTCTGTGCCCAGGATAGATAATGGCTCTTCATGGCCGTATATATGAATTCCCTTCATAGTGCATCCCAGCCTATGCTTCTTAGCTCCTTTCTAAGGCTATGTAAAATTAAGGAAGGGTTGCATATAACTTACTGGGAGAAATGGCTGGATACTTAGGTTAGAGTCCCTTCCTCTCCTTTTATGAGGAAATATCAAGAGTAAACAACCCCATCTGTGATGATCTTTTGTAAGTACGTAAAGCTGAACTCATAAAGATGGTAGAGATTTGGCTCAGATAATAGTTCTGTACAACAAGGTTCAAAAGTTATGTATTTGTCTGGACAAAAACCTCTTTGTGAAGTGCAATGGGGATATCTGTTTAAGACAATGTGGTTTCCTTATTATTCTAGGAGTACTTGGTAGAGAAATAGATAAAAATAAAATCCTACTTGGCAAAACCATGGAGATCCCTTTACTAATTATGTATATAGTCATCACCTTAAGGTTTTTGATTATTTAAGGTTGCTAATGTTACCATACTTTCATATGATATGTGCAAGAGATTTGTCTATCAGATTTAACATGAAGGGATCAAGTACTCATGGATAATAATTCAAAAATCCCCAAGTATCCAGCCACTTCTCCTAATAAGGTATATGCAATTCTACCTTATTTGCAGAAAGGGATGTGTAGGCTGAGATGTACTATGGAAGGAATCCACTTATGCGGCCATGGAGAGCCATCTGGGAGCTGCAGTGTCTAAAGAGTATGTCCCATCATATTGGTTCCAGTGCAGCTATAACTTCCTAAGTGGAGAGAAAATAAAAGAGCATCAGAGGAGCAAAACTACAGGAGCAGAAAACATATAACGATAATACAATACAGGAATAAAGATAGACAGTATTTTCCTACATCAGGACAACAATGGCAAATAATCGTAAGGTCATAAGGCAGATAACTGACAAAAGGGACCTTGATACTATATAGAAGGATGACTTTGGACAAAAGAAGGGATAGGCAAACAGTTATATTAGTTATAATGAAATTTTCTTAAGCACGTATGTAACCAGGCAGATTTTATGAATTTTAAGATGCACTGTTTCACAGAGAGACAATCTTCAAGTTAAATAAAAGCCTAGAATCAGAAAGAAACCTACCACATTGCACCTTTTATTAAGAAATTCTTACTGTGAGATGAATAAAAGAAAGAAATGAAAAGAAAACTAACCTGAATTAGATAGTTGAATAAATAATGGATTTTGATAATATAGGTAGTTACTATTCTGATATAAGATCCTTGTTGCATTGTAGCCTAGTAATAGTATATGATCAAGCAGCTAATGTGTAAACTTGATATAGCATAGTTTTCTATCTATCATTTAACTTAATCTTCACATCAACATGATGATAAGTAATTGCTAACCCCATTTTGCAGGAAATTGGGATTCAGAGAGTTAATATAATTCACTCTAGTTTCTGCAGTGAGGAAGAAAAAATTAAGTATTTTCTATACAGACGGACTTTAGTCTTGTTTAATTACTATGCTTGTTGATACTTGGATATAAATGGACTTCAGAAGATTTTACACAAATATATATATATATATATATATATATATATATATATATATAGAGAGAGAGAGAGAGAAAGAGAGAGAGATTGAGAGAGTTTTTTTTTTTTGAAAAAAAGTTAAGAAATTGACACTTTACAAATTCAGACTCCATTAGCACATCTTGTGTCTTTAGACATAATTGGAACCCTCTAGATTAGGATTAGCCTTAAAAATTGGTAGTTATTAGAGTCCAATTAAGTTTTAGCTTATTCAGTTTATACAATAACTTCTATGCTATGAAGGTATATTTGCAATATCCAATGAAGCCTGTTGTAAAGTTGGACCTTTTTTTCTTTCTTCTTTTATTTTAATTTGTTCACATTGCATCCCAATTGTAGCCCCCTCCCTCATTACCTCTCAGCCCCACCTACCCCTTCCACTAGCCCTCAGAAAAGGGGAAGCCCTCCTTCCCTATCATCTGACCTCAGCCTATCAAGTCTCATCTGAACTATCTGTATTTACTTCCTTTGTGGCCTGACAAGGCCAACTCACCAGGGGTAAGTGATTAATGAGTGGGCAGATTGACTGGTCTTAGGTAGGAGTTGAAGCAGCATGGGTAGGTGTTCAGGTAGTAGGGAGATAGGGTGTGAGTGCTGGAATTGTGAAGGGCATTTGGGAGTGGTGTGGAAACCTAGCAATGTGGAAACTTCCTGGAATATATGAGGTTGATACTAGTGAAGACTCCTAGTAATAGGGGATATAAAGTCTGACCTGCCATCTCTTATAGCCAGGGTACGGTTCCTTTGGAGGGACTGTGATGCATTTGGTTAATTTGTTGGCCAAGAGTATAACATAGAAAGTCACAAAGAACCCAGGCTGTTGCTAAGAAAAAAGTCACTCTCTGCAAGCTGACAGTGGAGGTCCATTGTCAGGGGTAACACTCTTACAACTCATTAAACATGGAGAAATCGAGTTGATAAGAATGAAAGGGGATTGATATAAGGGAGATTACCAGAAAATGGGAATATTTAGAATATGAAATGATCTAAATAATACTATTATATCACATAAAATAATCTGTGCTATCATTATATAAGAAGATGCACTTGTTCTTAGATACATATACTAACATAACTGTATGTATGTAAAAAGTGAAAAAAGTAAATATAGTAAAGTGTAAATGCAAGGAATTGATAAATCAAATGAAGAACATTAAGTTATGCCTTTAAATCTCTTTGAATATTGAAATCTTGTCAAACACAAAACCAACCTCAAAGGAATGTAACTGAAGAATGTGTGTTATCATTTATGAAATCCATAAAAGTTACCAATATGTATTAATACACCATCAAACACTGAAGCAAACACTAAAGATCATAGGAAGTTAATGATCGATGTTGTCATGAAGAACAAAACTATCAATGAATAAATGTTTGAAAATAATAAAAGCATTTACTAAGATAAAGAAAATGAATATATTAGTATAATTGTTTTATAATACAAAATTTACCAAGAGAATGAATTTATATAGTGAAGCTTATTAAATATATGCTGACTGCACTTATAGCAAAAACCATTTTAATGGTAATAATATTTCCTCTCTTATATATGTTTTGGTTTGCTACCAATTTTAATAACATGTTATGCATGTTCATTTTTATTATTATTTAAATAACATGATCACTCTAAATTAAATGTCATATGCATTTTGTATATATAAAGAACAGAGGCTCAGATAATTAACTGCTTTGCTCAAGGGCATATTGCTCTTGTGTTTCTTGTGTTTCACATCCATAACAGCCTAGATTTACTCCTATAATTTTTCTGCCACAGGTTTCTGGTATGTAGTAAAAAATGATGATTCACTAAAATATATTTTTAAAATGAAGTAGATATGGCCATTTCAGTTAAAAATGAAATGTGATTCTTCTTGAGAGAAACAATGGATTCTGAGTTCTGTTGTTTTTATGAAAGATTAGCCCTTTACATGTAAGTTTGATCTGAGTAATGCATAATTTCATTCACATTATTGAAAACAACAAGTTTAGCAATGGAAGGAAAGAATATAGTCATATTTTTATAGAATAATTTCCTGGATATAAAAGATGTTGATTAATTGAAAAGTTTCACATTTCACATTGTTGCTCTAATACAAAGCAGTTTCAACCATAGTTGGCTTAAAGCAAAATAATTATGTTGAGAACTTTTTCTAGCTCCAAAGCAGCAATACACCTCAAGAAATATGCAGTTTTAGAAGCTTTAAAGCTGTGGCAGCATTTTGTATGACAAGATATCTGAAGTATCTCCTCTCATTGCGACAGCCATTCGGAACCTGAAAAAAAACATGTCAATAGATTGAATGATACATCAGCCTTGGAAGATGTGCTTGTTTTGCTTTTTGGTCTCTTTTAAGCAGAACCACAAAATAGATGTGAGCCATAGATATCTGAACTATTTGAAGGGTTCTATTTGTGTTGCATTAAGTAATCATTTAATAATTAATAATGTTCAGTAATAATTTAATTGATCATTTAATGGCAATAATGTTCTACCACAGTGATTTCAAAAGTCTATTAGAATTGCCTTGGGGAGCTCATTAGCAGCAGATTACAAAGTGCCTCCTTCCAAGTCTCTATTTCTTGTCTTAAGTGATGCTTGATGGTTTTTATCCAGCAAATTCCTAGAGGGTGCTGATACTTCTTGCCAAAGAGCCACAACCAAAAATTCTGACCTAAAATCTGTGTAACATTTTAAAATTTGCAAATGGAAGTTCCTCCTGATAGTTTTAAACTACCTAAAATTCTTTGTATACATGGAAAATTTTTAAGTATGTAAACATGACTCTTTTTTAAAAGGGTGTGTCTGCTGCTAATTTAAAATATCAATGGACCTAGATCATCATCCAACACACTATCTCCTATGTACTCATGACATTTGAAATTAATAAAAATTAAATAATACAAAATATTAAATACTTTATACTAACCACCTTTAAGACCTTTAAGAGCTCAGTAACCACATGTGATTAGTAGTTTCTAGGTTGTAGCAAAAGTTTGTATTTGAGTAGTAGAATTTGTTTTATATAGTTAATAAAATCTGTTTTATATAGTTAATAAAATCATCTTTCACATCTGTAAGTTGCCCAAACTTAAGGAAATATTTATAATATCAAACAATCGTATCAATGATATGATTTCAGACATTTGGTCTTCTACTTCATTCTCTTGCAACACATATATATGCATGCATACACACACACACACACACAACTAACAACAACATTTTTGGTCATTCAGTTGTTAATATCAGCAATTATAAACTTCAAGGCTTAGATCCAGTTTAAATATCTCCACATTAATAAATATTGGTCCACATCAAAGTTTCCCAAAGTTCTAATTTGAAGACATGGATCATTGAGAAGATGAAAATAACAAAACACATGTTCATCCTAGGATGTAGGTAGAGTCTGAAAAAGAGCAGAAAAGTACATCATTTAGGGAATTTGTAAGAAGTTCAATTTATTTCTTTATCTGAGGTGTAGAGATGGTTTAATGGATAAATTCTTTTCAGCTCAAGTGTGAGGCCTGGAGTTTGGATTCCCCCAAACCCATATTAAAGCCAGTCAGGCATGATGGGTACCTGTACTCCAAGAATGTGCAAGACATAGACATGGAATTCCTAGAGCAAGCTGACACTCAAGACTAGCTGAAATTTGGAGCTCCTTAATCAGTGAGAGATTCTGTTTCAATAAATAAAAGTGGAAAGCAATAGAGGAACACATCAGGCATCAAGATCAGGTCTACACACACACCCCCACACACATAAACACCCCCCCCACACACACACACTCAAATATATATACATGCACATGCACACTCACAAACAATTTTTTAAATCTAATAATTAGTCTTGGTTTTATACTGCATCCATTTTTTATAGTGCTAATAAGAATAAGGAAACTAGAATTTCAGGGAAATATAAGATCCTATAAGGAAAAATGAATATTTGTGTCATAACTTTATAAATTTTCTGCAGTGTTATGAAGCAGTTTTGGATCATTGTGGCCTATTTATAAAATAAACACGTGAAGACTGTGGTGTTGAAGACATGAAGAATGTTTGTGTGGATGTATTTGATACACTGGTATAACTTATGCAAATACTGTGTATAACATATGTCTCATGTTAAACACTGACCTTCTGGTAGTAATCATGATAAACAGTTGTAGAAGTACAGTACATTCGAGAAATTTGCATCCTACTCTCTGTTAAATGGCTGCTGAAAGACTCCATTTTGCAGTGCTATGCAAAATAAAAATATTTCCATCTTTTAAATCTTGACATGATTTTACTTTTAAATATAAAATAAGAAATGTATATAAAATGACAGGATTTTTCGAGAGACTTGAAATCTCTCTTCCCCAAGCTGTATAAAGCCCCTGCCAGGTGTAAGTGGACTCTGAAAATAATCCCAAGATTATGTTACATTACTTGACAAAAAAGGTTATTATGAAGAGGTCCTTAAGACTTCAATTAAGACTATGTTAAAATAGGAAAATTGTCTAAGGTATAATTCTCTAATTATCAGATATAATCAGGGCAACACTTAAAAGACACTGACTTCTTCCTATTCTAAGAGGTACAGAAAGTAAAGGACTCAATAGAAAGAAAGGGTTTTTGTTGGATATGAGGACAGATACAGAACAACTCCAGGAATTGAGAGCAATCTTGTTTTACACACACAAAAAAAGAATTGGTAGCTCAGTCATCCTCCAACATAGAAGCAAAATCTGCTAAGAACCTCAGTCTCCCTAAAAAAAAATCTAAGCCTCCAGATAAGAAACCAACTGATTAGCATATTGATCTCAGTCTTGAGAGATTTCAAGCAAAGTTGGTCTTTTCACTTTCAAATTCAGACCAGTAGAAACTGTAAACTAATACATTTGTACTAGCTTAGTTTGGGATAATTTATTATTGATATAAAATCAATAAAATGAGCTAACATTTAGAAACATGGTTTTTATCATTTACTATTTTACAGTAGCAGAAAATTTGAGTGTATCATTTTTTCATATGTATTGGAAACCACAAATGCTCTTCACATTCACCATTTTCAAGATTCAGAGGATTTAAAGGCAAGTAAACAGTTAGTAGATGTTTTGTTCGGCTTTCCACTGCTGCAAGAAAATGTCAGAGAACAATTATATTAAAGGAAAAATTACTGGGAGTTTATGGTTTCAGAAGTTTCAGTCCATGATAATTTGTTCTTGCTTGTGACTTTGACATAAAACAGCATTGCAATATGTTACATGTAGTAGAATGATGCTGGTATCTCATGGCTGGTAGGAAGGGAGAGAACAGGGAGGCTAAAAGATGCACATACTAGGGGAAAAATACACCCTTCAAAGGCATGCTGTAAATGATGTACTTCCTCCAGTCAGGACCAACCTTTCAATGAGTCCATCATTTCCCATTAAGTTATGAATCTAACAACAGGTTAGTTTACTAAATTTGTCAGAGTCCTGAAAACTCTAATGCCCCCATCTTTAAATACTCTTCTTCTCTGTACATCCTCACCACCAAATAGGATGGAAACCATAACACAAAGTGACTTTTTTTCCTTTTACCTTGCTTATGTAAAGTACTTTATTACAGTGATGAAAATCAGTCTCCATTTTCAGCTCAATATTTTCAATGTCAACAAACAAAAAGCTGGTCATAATACTCTTTATGAAATGCTATATTGTCATAAGAGCAGTACCACAACAATAACTGAAAGACTGGATAGATTTTAATGACTTCTCAATCAATTTAAAATTTTCTTGTCTCATTATGATTAGATTTATATGAATAATTGTGTTATTTCTCAATACCTATGAACTATAGTTTTAATAATTCTTCAGTTGGAACTTTTATAGCTGTTTTACTACATTATTTTGGGGATTCTGTTAGAGGTTGTGGTGGTTTTAATGAGAATGGTATCCATGCTCTCAAGTAACCTTGGTTATGATATTTTTGTCAAGGAAATAGAAAAGTACCTAAGACAGAGGGATTGTTGATAATGGATGCAAGATGCACTTACTATCATTAAAAATGTAAAAATATTACTTAACTGTCTAGGAAACCAGTGTTGACATTAAAGCATTGAATTGGGGAGTCTCTCCTCTTGAAAATTATCAACTAAACACATATCAACATTTCTAAAATTTGTTCTATATGGCCCACTCACATCACTATCTAGAAATTTTCCTGACATGCATATGCTGATGTGATCTTAGGCTCATTCAGTTAAAATTTCTGTTTTGGGACATAGGACTAACCTCTAGTCATGAGCACTTAGGACTGGTTAGCATTGGTTTCACACTCACAGTTGTACACATTTTTCATTGGTGACATTGGTACAAACATAATAATGACACATTCTGATCTGCACTCTGAGAATCTGGTCTAACTGATCACGCAATTTCTGCTTTCCAAACTCTCACTAAAGAGTCTTTCACCAGTGTAGTTAAAAAACAAAACAAAACAACAACAACAACAGCAAAAACCAAACCAAAAATAAAGAATATGCATCTGGAGTTTCCCCGGAGCTCTACGCATTTTAAGCTTCCCGAGAATTTGGAGTTCTTTGGTTATAAGCTAAACTTGCTCAATGAAAATTAAAGTCATTCCTGTCTTCCCTTGTGGATAACATCTCATCTTCTCATACAGTCTCCTACAGAAGGCACCCCTAGTTGCTCTGTAAGCTATAAAACTCTGCCCAGGATTTTCTGACATCAGTGTTGCCAAATGTTCATGATGTTAGGGTCCAAAGGATTTGTGGTTAAACTCCATTATCTAATGTGGTCTTGTTCAGCTAAAGACATGCAAAACTTTTCCAATTGCTCTCTTAACAATAGACTCATGAATATTCATTTCATTTACACTGTGGTTTTTGTTGAATTTGAGTCAGGTGATGAAAGAGTGTCACTAAAAAACTACAAGGAAGGTCATGAATATCAGAAAAATAGATAAATTGGGATGTTCAAGTAAAACAGAACTGAAATGGACTAGATGTTGAATATAGTAGTCAAAACAGCACAATTAGTTTTCATATCTGCTGTTTGGCATCATAAAGTCAAAACAAAACCTCAACTGTTCATTTCTTCTTGGGGTGAAAAATCATGCCCAAATGTATAGATCCAGAGCACAAAATCAAAGAAGAGGTCTGCACATTTTTCCTCAGAGGAGTTAGATGACAGTCTTGGAGTATTCTATTCAACACAGGGAAAGACTAGGGCAAAGATACGTTGAAGTATTCACTTAAATTCACTGTTGCACTATAGTACAGCTTGAGATTGGGTATGGATATTCCTCCGGAGGATCTTTTATTGTATAGGATTGTTTTAGCTATTCTGGGTTTTTTGTTTTTCCATATAAAGTTGACAATTGATCTTTCAATGTCTTAAAAACCTGTGCAGGTATTTTGATAGGGATTGCATTGAATCTGTAAATTGCTTTAGATAAGATGGCCATTTTTACTATGTTAATTCTCCCGATCCACGAACAAGGGAGATCCTTCCATCTTCTGATGCCATCTTCAGTCTCTTTCTTCAGAGATTTGAAGCTTTTTTCAAACAAGTGCTTCACTTGCTTGTTTAGAGTTACTCTTAGATATTTTATATTGCTTGTGGCTATCATGAAGGGTGGAGTTTTCCTAATTTCTTGCTCTTCATGATTGTCATTTGTATATAGGAAGGCTGCTGACTTTTTTGAGTTAATTTTGTATCCAATCAATTTGCTTAAGGTGTTTATCAGCTGTAGGAGTTCTCTGGTGGAATTTTGGGGGTTACTTTTGTACACTATCATATCATCTGCAAAAGATTCCATCTTACAACCATCAGAATGGCTAAGATCAAAAATTCAAGTGACACCACATGCTGGCGAGGATGTGGAGAAAGAAGACTCCTTCATTTCTGGTGGGAATGCAAACTTGTACAACCAATTTGGAAATCTATCTGGAACTTTCTTAGAAAACTGGGAATATAGCTTCCTCATGACCCAGCTATCCCACTCCTTGGAATATACCCAGAAAATGCTCCACCATACAACAATGACATATGCTCAGCCATGTTCATAGCAGCTTTATTCATAATAGCCAGAACCTATAAACAACCTAAATGTCCCTCAGTTGAAGAATATATAAAGAAACTGTGGTACATTTACACTATGGAATACTACTCAGGTATTAAAAACAAGGAAATCCTGAAATTTGTGGACAAATGGATGGGACTAGAAATGATCGTACTCAGTGAGTTAACCCAGAAGCAGAAAGACTCACATGGTATATACTCACCTATAATTGGGCACTATCCCAAAAAGGTATGTCCCATGACAGTCTTCACTTACCAGGAGATTGGGATAGATGTGAGGTCATGCCCCTGGGACTCTAGGTAAGAGAAATATAGGAGATGGGGAAATAGAAGGATCCAGAGGGTCCTAGAAACATGCAAAAAGAACATCATGATGGGTGGATCAGGGTCCAGGAGAGTCTGCTAAAACTATTGCACTAACCAAGGGCAATACAAGTAGTAAACATTGAACCCCTACTCTGATCTAGCCAATGGACAGGACATTCTCCACAGTTATGTAGAGAGCAGCGACTGACTCTGACATGAACTCTGGTGCCCCATATTTGATCACCTCTCCTTGGTGGGGAGGCCTGGATGGCACTCAAAGAAAGAATAAACAGGCTACCAAGATGAGACTTGATAGCCTATGACCATAGACTGGAGGAGGAGGTCTCCCTTCGTCATAGACATAGGGGAGGGGAATAGAGTGAAAGTGGGAGAGAGGGAGGAACAGGAGGATACAAGTGATGGGATAACAATTGAATTGTAATCTGAATAAATTAATTAAATAAAATTAAAAATTAAAAAATAACAATAAAAATAAATTTTAAAAAGTAAAAATTAAAAAAATAAAAGTTATTGTTTAGAACTGAGGCAAAATACTAACAGTGGAGGACTCAGTCAGATCGTAACTCCCTCTGTACTATGATTTCTCTTAGCATATGTTTTGATAAGTGAAACTTATTAATTTTATTTCATGTTAACCAATGTTCTTTCTTAAAATTAGGATATTTTCATTATTAAAAATGACAGTGTGATTTTAACTTTTCTGAAAGGGTAACATAGGGGAAGTGGATCTAGAGGAGAGAGGATGTGGGAGGCTGGGAGAAAAGAAAGAAAGGGAAACTCTAGTTGAGGTGTACTACATGAGAGAAGAATCTATTTTCAATAAAATAAAATTAAAAGAAGAAAATGGATAGATAAATAGATGTTCAAGTTAAAATAGTGATGAGCAGACAGTGAAAGAGAAGCTGTTGTTTGCTTCCAAATTAGAACTCAGACACTGCCAATCTTCAATATCTTTACGTCAGAGTTTCATGAGACTTAATCTATATCCCTCTTAGGTGTAGTAATACATTTCATCTCAGTTATTACTGAATCTCTATGTTTTATCAATAGTATAATTCACTTATGGAGCAATTTCCAGCTTTTATCAAGCTTGAAGATCCATTTTTTTCATTTTTAAACAGAAATTTTTGTATATATTTAATATATCAGAATTTTACCTCACATAAGTTAAGCTGCTAGGAATTCTAAGGGAATAAGACCACTACATTGGTATATTTGATGAGACTATAAGGAAAATAACGAGAGCCCAGTAAATTTTCAGTGAATGTCAGGTTTCGATAGTTCTTATATGTCATAAGAACATGAAGTTGACAAGAAATTTCTGGAAATCTAAACAGAGATGATTCATTTGGGCAATCACAGAAGAAAACAATCCCTTAAAAGTCAAGGTGATTTTTAAACATGTACTATGGAAAAATGTGTCAAATACTTATAAATGTATATGTGCTAGAGAAATATCAGAGAACATATAATAAATATTTACATGTAAGTAACTAGTACAGTTGGTGTGCTCTGTAACAGTGGAATAGAATAAAAAACAATTGGGTTTTGGAAAGGGACCTGTAACTGAGTTCTGATACTGCTATAATATTTTATTTTATCCTTGGACAATTCTATAAAATTCACATACCTTTTATTCTAGGCTTTTCCCATACTTCATGGGATGCCCAACATCTTAGAAAATGTAAAACAATATTTTAAGATATTTAAAATAAATAGATCTGATAGAATATTATATATGTATACTGAAATTTGTTTATAGTTTATTTAAAATTCAAGCTGAATAAAGCACTCTGCTTAGTTTAATATACATTACTTTAAAGGTAAAAGTTTTTTTAAAAACTTAAATGAATTAGTGAAGATAAAGTACATGAATGGATACTTGTTATATATTTGGTACCACTTCACACTGTTTTCTATAACTGCAGGTCCACTTTATAAAGTGTGCAGATCAAAGCTCTTATAAGGAGAAATCTACTGGCCATAGGTATAAACAAACAATCAAAAACAGAACAAATAAACAAAAACCTATAATTTTGCTGTTTGATTTTCATAATATATACAGGAAATTATGCTTTCTTAAAATTGCATGCATAAAAGATTAACCACTTATTTTTGGAGACAGGTACATAGCTATAATAATAAAAGAAAATCACTTATTGATGATATGAAAATAGTAGATTAGAAGTAAGGTACATTCACAAAGGAAATTATTTCATTTGACTCCATCTTAAATTCTAATAATCTTCATGTAATTGAATAAGTAATATTTATTAAATTGAAAGATGTGACCAAAAGAGAGGAGAGGAGAGAAAGAAGCATATGTTAGATCTTAAACTAAAGTGATATTTTAGCTTTAATTTGACCTGAGAGTTTCTGGCTGTGGGTACTTTTGTTAAGAAACAAAAGGATTTTAGTCTCTGGATTCATATAAAACATTTAAATAAGTAAGTCTGAGCCTCTTTATTAAAATGAAATCTGAGGCTTGTTTATTATCATCGGAATGAAATTGATGATTTGATTTTCAGCAGGACAGAATAAAGCAAATCCAATTAACTAGAACTTAGCACAGCTCAGCAAACATTTCTAAGTGAATCAATTGCCTTACGGCTATTATTAAAAGGATAGTACATTTTTTTCTATTCTGAATGAGGTACACTAATATTTAAATGGAAAATGTCTATCATTAAATAGTTGAGTATATTTAACTTTCCTGGATAGGAAAAAAGAAAATGACACAGAATACCTTTGGTAATATAACACATTGTGAAGAAATGCATTTGTGCTTGTTTTACATTTTATAGTTTCTTAGTTATGGTTTCTATTGCTGTAAAGAGACACAATGATCACAGCAACTCTAATAAAGGAAAAAATTTCATTGAGGTTGTCTTACACTTGCAGAGGTTTAGTCCATTATCATCATGATGGCATGCAGGCAGGCATGGTGCTGGAGAAGGAGCTTAGAGTTCTGTATCTTGAAATTGTAGGCAGCATGAAGAGAACTGATTTGAGCTTCTGAGACTTCAAAGCCCACTCCTTATGTGACATAATTCCTCCAACAAAGCCACACCTACTCCACCCCACTCCAACAGGGACATAAGTCCTCCAACAAGGCCATTCCTGTTCCAATATTGCCACATCCCTAATAGAGCCACTTGCTATGGGCCAATCATTCAAACTCATGCATCTATGGAGACCATTCCTATTCAAGCCATCACAGTATTTTCTTGTCTTTACATTTATTCAAGTACCTGAAACAGCAGACCTGTTTTGCAAAAAAGCAAATGGTCCCATCAAATATCAACCTTTTAAAATTATAGAATATTTGTATTTGCAAAGAATTTGGAATATTTCTTCTCAATACCTTGTCTCCCAAGGACATCTACCCATTCAGTACTTATGGAACATCCCCTCCCTGTCATTTGAGGAATTATTTGCAACTGAATGATTAATGATACAAATAAAATTCAAATTTGTCTTCAAGATGATAGTCTTTTAGGAATTAATTGCTTATGAATAAGGTGAGAAAAACTAAAAATAATAAATAAATGTAAATAGATAAATTAGGTAAGGGAGATAACAAATAAGGTCATCACTTGTACCTGGGTCCTTAGCAGAACACCTTCTTTCAACTTAATTTTGTAAATTATAAGTGGTGGAGATTAACATTAGCACAATATAAGTTTTATTACTATATCAAGGATCTACAGTATTCACCATGGCATTTACTTATTTGTTTATTTATTTATTTGTTTATTTATTTGCAGTCATCTTGATGTGGACCATGACTTCACTTTGTAATCAGTGGAAGTTTTTTTTTTTTTAATCTATTCAGGCAATAAGAGGTGTATTTCCGTTTACACATGCTCATTTCTCTGCCACTGTTAATCCCTGAAAATCTTTCCCATGTTGGTGTCTTCAGGACATGTTTCCTACTATTATATTTAATGGGATTATTCATGTCTACACCAAGGTGAATATTCATCTGAGTATGGTTTACATTGGGAAGCAAAGAAGAAAGTTTTAGATGGCTATTTGTATAAATAAAATTTCCTGAGGTACATGGGATTTAGCTTAAACAATAGAATAATTTATACAGAATAATTATTAAGCAATGGGTTATATTTATACTTTAGTATTTTATTTTACAAGAATAATTTTCTCTACAGGTGGTGAAATATTCTCCCTATTGAGTCACTAGTACAGAGGGAAAAGGTAGTAACACTTGTCATAAGTTATTCATTGGAAACTGAATTTAGGAGCTAGTGAAAACTTACTGCAATTATTAACTCTCATTGGAGAGATGACTAGTGTTTTCCTGTCTCCAGAGATCTATCTACAAGAAACACAAGAATTCTTAGCTTTTACTCACTACAGATATTTGGAACTATTGTGATTAATTCTTGCTGATAGGTTGTAAATAAAAACCACTTGTGTCTAAGATCATTGCTAGACAAAATGATTTAATTTTCCAAATGAAACAACACTCTAGTGCTTTTTCCCCATTATTAACCAACCAACTTGTGTGATCCAAATGGTACAGGGAGAAGACAAGAAAATTTCTATTACCTTGGATGGCTGTGCCACTACATGACATATTTCTGAATTGAAAAGTTACGTAGACCCATCTAGAAATTCACATGCTGTATTAAAACACTAAGACTAAACTTATGCATAATTTACCCTAAGGACTCTACTCTGTTTAATACACAATTAAAATAATATATAAGTACATATATGCACTTATGACCATATAAATTTGTATACATGTGATTACTGATTTGCTTGAATTTCTGGTGAAACTGAAAACCAAGCAACTAACGCTTAAATTACAGGTACATCATTTACTGCAATTTTATAAAATACTTTTAGTAAGTAAACTGATTCATGGAAATTTTTTATAATTTTCTCCAAAGGTTCAGAATGTGGTAAAGTACAAATCATTTTTGTGCCTTCATTTTTTCTATCTTATCAGTATTTATAAAACTGCTGTCATTTTTAAATGAAGGAATCATTCCATAATCTGATGACAAAAATAATGATGAACAATCTCTCTTCAGAAACAATCTCATAATTGTTTTTAAAACTGATATTATTATTCTTTTGTCAAACAATATAAAGGTGCTGATCATAGTTTTTTTTGTATTTCATGTGGTTATTTAGTGTTTCTGGCAAAAACAGATGCCTTAAACCAACCCAGATAGCTCCCCATGAGCGAGTTTAGACAATATATGTTCATATGACAAATCCCCAGGATCATAGCTACAGTTATAATGATACCTATGTTGCAGTATCTTGATTTTATATCTTAAATAATCAAATCATTATCATTTCATTATTTTCAGTTAAACTCATACATAGACCATTTTTTCTTTTCTCTTTTTTCTTGTTAACACAATTTTGGGAGACTAAGTTACAGGGGGATCTCATAGTATGTAATAAATACATGATATGAAACACTAAGATATTTGCCTCTCTTCTCACTCAACTTGTGAATACATATACAATACAGACCTAGAAAAATATATGCTTTGTAAATATTCACTTGACAATGGGATGATACAGATATATTACTATGTGGAAATATGAGCTTCTATGACATTAGCGAGTGGCTTGAGATTGATGACACAAACTGTTCTAGCAGTTGATGTGGCAGTGTATTCTCTTCTAATGAAAGAAGGGGCTACACATGGATCACAATTATCAAGAACTCTCTGTTACTGTCAGAGACAGAAAATAATCACCTTTAGTTTCACTGTATGTATTAGTTAATACTGCTAAATATTAAATAGATGTAATACATTGGAGATATGGCAGGACTATATTAAAATAAGCTGACATCTTTATAAGATGTCACAATAGGAAGCAGAGTTCATGGTAATGACATTTTTGGCATTGAATATGACATATATTCATGCAATGGTAACTGTTTTCTAGTTTCAGAAGTTTCTTTTTATACCAAAATGCAATGGACATGTAATCACTGGTATTCAGTGCATTATAAGAAGTAACTAAATAGATTAAATATTTCTGGACATTGTCCAAGATTATAACATGCTTACGTTTTTGCTAGATTGGTGGGTACATAAGTTGTTTCTAAAAAAATGCAATATTAAACACAAATAATTTCAAATGATTTTGTTAAGAGAATTAAAACAAATACTTTATATTATGCAAGAAATTAAGATGTATGCCCTTTTACTCAAGCTCTATAGATTTTTAAAAAAGAAAAAGAAAACTTGCTATGTTGTTTTAAAACCACATTTAAATTCAAGATTGTTTAGCTCTGAATTTTCATATGTAGAAATGCTATTTATACACCCCAGGATATGAACTTTCCTATATTTATAATAATGGAAGGGGACCTGGAAAATACTGGTTTCAATTTATATTTTCATTGGAGTTGTAGTCACGTATTGAAAACCTCAGCATGCAGCTAATTCCATTTTTCTATTACACTGTTATATTAGCATATCCAAGTAAACTTTAGGGGATTGACAGTATAATAACTTAACAATTTCCTAAATGATGAAAATGTGAATGATCTCCAGTCCCATGGATTGGTGGCTAAAATTGTTGAAACTGAGCAGAAAATAAATTAAATAGATTGAGAATACCCAGGGGACAATGCATGGTTTCATTGCAGTGTCCTTCTCCAGTATCCAGTCCCGAGTCTGTGCTATCCTTCTCTCCACAAATCTTCCCTAACACTCCATATTTTGATCAGGTCCCACACCCAGTGTCCATGTCTAGATGTCCAACTTATCTGTGCTGCAAGCAATTTCCAAGCTTCACCAGGACCAAGCCCATTTGAAACCAATACACACTCTTTCTCCTGAAACTTCTTACCTCTCCATCCAGCACTCTATACTATAATACTTTGGCATTGTACCACAATGGACATCCCGAACACCAGTCCAATCCCTTCTGCCCTCATGATACTGAAAACTTAGCCCAATATCCAGGTAATGGACCTTAGAGAAGAACATATACCTGTTACATTACTAAACCAGTAGAATTCCTAACTATATTCTTTATATTTGTCATTTGTCATTAGGACTTCACAGTCAACTTCTATGCCAGTGCCATGCTGTTTTATCACTATTGCTCTGTAGCTTGAAATCAGGCATGGTGATACCCCTAGAAGTTCTATTATAGTATAGGATTGTTTTAGTGATTTGGGGTATTTGTTTTTTCATATGGTGTTTAGAATTTTTCTTTTGAGGACAAGTCTGTTATTTTCCAGGGTCAAAATACAGTACACTTTTATTTTTATTTTTTTATATTTTTTATTTTTAATTTGTTCACTTTACATCCCAATTATAGTCCCCTCTCTTGTCACCTCCTGATCCTACCCTCCCTCCCTCATACCCTCTTTTTTCCTCTCCTAGTCCTCAGAAAGGAGAGGATTCCTCCCCTAACATCTGACTGCAGATTATAAAATTTCACTATTCTACCTGTATCCTTTTCTTATGTGCATAGGCAAGGCTTCCCCACCAGGGTGAAGTTATCAATAGGGTCACGGGGAGGAGGGGATAGAATCCATGTCCGAAATAGTCCCTACTCCCTGTATTGTGGGACCCACAAGGAGACTGTGCTGCCTATCTGTTACATCTGAGCAGAGGGTCTAGGGCCACATCATAAATGGTCCTTGATTTGTGTATCAATCTCTGTATTGTAGTGTTGTTATCCTATATTATGTGACTAATATGTGCTTATAAGTGAATATTTACCAGGCATGTCTTTCTAGGTCTGGATTTACCTCACTCAGGATGATCTCTTCTAGTTCCATCCATTTGCCTGAAATTTTCAAGATTACCTTGGTTTTAATAGCTGAGTAATATAAGGAACCAAAATTCTCACATTTCCTTCCTTTAGTCCAAAAAAAAAAATGGCCTTTTCTCTAACACTAATAAAATATATATAGTAAGAAAAATTATGAGGCATATCATATAAGAATTACATGTATAGTGCCCAGTCCATTTGAATTTGTCAAACTTGGAGAAAGTATTCCATAATCTATCCTATCTTAGTGAGTCCAAAGTTCTATACCTAAATTACTTTTTTTTATCATAACTTGCATTTTTCAACCTAAAAACATCTTTTTAGACCCTAAAACATTTTTCTTAGATTCTAAGCAACTTAAGTATTTATGTCTTTAATCTTAAAGAGGAAAACTGTAAGAGTATGATTATATAATTATATAGTCTTCAACTCCATAAGCAACCTGTGAATGGTAAATAGTACATGAGTGAGCAGGAAGTGCAGAGTAAGCAGCTGCAAAAACTGTAGAACAGATACTTCTGGCTGCCTGGACAGTGACTCAAGATACCTCTGTAACATTGGGGAGTGCAATGCTTTGCCTTCAGGCTCAGAATATCTGACAAACTTATCTGTCTATCAGGATTTTTTTTTTTTTTTGGTTTTTTGAGACAGGGTTTCTCTGTGTAGCCTTGGCTGTCCTGGACTCACTCTGTAGACCAGGCTGGCCTCAAACTCGCAGCGATCCGCCTGCCTCTGCCTCCCGAGTGCTGGGATTAAAGGCGTGCGCCACCACCGCCCTGCTCCATCAGGAATTTTTAAGGACACTTCTTTCTCGTCTCTGTAAAGTTGGACAGTAGATTTCTCAGTGTTCTTCTTGTCCTCATTTTAGACAGCTTGTTGTCATCAGTCAAGGTAAGAGCAGTTTTTTGCCCAGAGGCTAGCTTTTCAACATTTGAAGCAAACTCCATACAGAGGTTCTTTGATGTCGTCATCATCTTTGAAGTAGATTTGGATTGCTGCCAGGAGCAGATATGTCTCTGTCTGAAAAGCCCTTTGTTATGAAAACATCGTAAATGTCGTATTCTGTAGGTCTTTGAAGTATTTAAATACCATATATCTATAGTATATCTGAATAAACAAATGTTGCTTGTTTTCAGCTGTTTATTAGCTGCTTAACTATGAAAACCTATACAAAAGACTAAATAATAAAACTTATTTCTGTAATTAACTATACTAGTACCCAACATGACTACAAGTTTGATTATTTTAGGTGGCTAACTACTAACTTGGATTTTTATAATCCTAAACACTTTACCCTAGTAGCTTTACATCAAATTATTATATTAAAATTTAAAAGTTGCATATGTAAAATACATTAAGCAAGTGTTGAATGAAATAACCTTAATTCCTGTCAATATACAGTAATCCATACCATTTTAAAATATTTGAGACTGGCTGTTGTTTTCTTGACTAAAAGAAGATACAATAATCCATCTTTTATCCTACCATTCCTATACCTCCCTTTTTAATTTTTTTATTTATCCCCTTTCTTCTTCCTTCCCCACAACACTAGATAGGAGAGAAGGAAGGATAGACAGGAGAAAGAGAAAGAGATCTCTGATTCTAACCTCCTTTACTTTGTTTCTTCCCTGGTTATGACCAATAATAACTCATAATCAACCTCCCTAAACAACAACAAACCTTCATAACCATTGGATTTATCAAAATCTACCCACCCCATCTCATGGGAATGGGGGCGACACATATTTAAAATTCCTTACTGTTGCTGTCTGGGGGCAAAAGCATCTTTTGAGTACCATTAGAAAATTAGGCTATTGGCCAAGTCCTGGAAGAGCTAGTTGTACCTTTTGCTGCCCAGTCTCTCTGTGGTAAGAAAGTTCAGGGATTAACTGAAGTCCTGACTAAAACAGTCTATTAGACTGCATCATCTGAACTACCCATTTTAAAGTTGACATGGATGCAAATTTTTGAGGAAATAGTTACTGAGGCAATCTGTGAGGCTGGATCATATGAGCTATTTGATTTGTCTTCATTGGTGTCTGGTATTTTTGCACTGAAAACACACAAACTTGTAAATGTAATACTATATAGGTACATTTCTTCACTAATATATGTATGGAATGTGTGGTGTGCACAAATCAACTAAAGGTCATTTACTGTATGGAATGTGTGGTGTGTACAAATCAACTAAAGGTTATTTACTGCTATATATTTGAGCAGGTGAGATGCATCTATCAATTTTATAAATTGGCTTGGATTGCATAACCTAACTGTAATATAAATATCCACCCATTATATATGAAGAATGACATGTAATAATAAGCTATGAGTACCAGATAGCTCAAAAGATTAATTGGCTGTGTAGAAACATTCATGTGTTAACTAGCAGGAGGTCTTCCCTGGTCAAATTTAATCGTTACAAAATTTTATAGTAACTGTATTTTTTCATTTCCTGTAGAAACATAAATGAAACTGGGACCCCAAGGCAAACTTATTGCATGATTCCATTCTAACATCAACACTTCTTTTTTTTTTTTTTCTGTTTCTTTTTTTTTTTTTTTTGATCAATTTTTTTAAATTAATTTATTCTTGTTACATCTCAATGGTTATCCCATCCCTTGTATCCTCCCAATCTCCCCTCCCTCCCATTTTCCCCTTATTTCCCTCCCCTATGACTGTTCCTGAGAGGGATTACCTCCCTCTGTATATGCTCATAGGGTATCAAGTCTCTTCTCGGTGACCTGCTGTTCTTCCTCTAAGTGCCACCAGGTCTCCCCCTCCAGGGGACATGGTCAAATGTGAGGCAACAGAGTACGTGAGAAAGTCATATCCCACTCTCCACTCAAGTGTGGAGACTGTCCTGTCCATTGGCTAGATCTGGGTAGGGGTTTAAAGTTTACCGCCTGTATTGTCCTTGGCTAGGGCCTTAGTTTGAGCGGGACCCCTTGGCCCAAATCTGCCTATCATAATGTTCTACTTCTTTACAGTATATAGGTTGATCTAATTCCACAGTTTTTATTATAACCCATTGTCTCTTAGCTGTTGTTGCTCCTTTTTCATGAGCATTAAGAAACCTTAAAGTTAACACAAAACTATTTAATCTGTCTCTGGGAGTTTTTACTCTTTCTTTTTGTTTAATAAACATCTATTTTAAAGTGCAATTAGGTTTTTCTACAGCCACTTGTCCTTTAGGGCTATGTGCTATACGGGTAATATGCTTTATAGTATTTTGTGTTTCCTTAAAAATTTTCTCTAATGTGTCTGCATAGGAATCAGCCAACAAAGTATTGCCCATGTAGTGATAAAAATAGATTGAGATATTTAACAGTTGTTGCACAAAATAGTGGCATAAAGTTGGACTATTTTACATTCCCTGTGGAAGAACTTTCCAATGATATCTCTTTACTGAACCACTATTTTTACAAGTAGGTACTGAGAAATCAAACTTTTCCATATCATGCTCATGCAAAGGAACTGTGATAAAGCAATGTTTTAAATCAATTACTATCATAGGCCATGACTTAGGTAATAAAAAAGGGAAATAAATTCCAGCCAGTAAAGGACCCATTGCCTGAATTATTAGTGTCACTATTATTAAATCTGTTTGCATGCACCATTTTCCTGATTACCTTTTAAAAAGAAAACACAGAGAAATTCCATGTGTTGATAGACTCTTCTATATAGAGAGCCTTCAGCTGCTCATGTGTTTGTTTGGTAGACAACAAATTTAGGGTAAAGCTGATGATATTTCATCAGTGTGCCTTCTTATAAATTTGGAAACTAAATCCCTGTGACAATAGGCACAGTTTGTGATTCTTTTTGATGACACATGTGAATACCTTCTCCAGGAGCATCTACCATTTTCCCACTAATTTCATCATGGTCTGTCTGTGGGATTACAGAGATATTAATTTGAGTACCCCATTGTTGTAAAATATCCCTTTCCCATAAATTTATGGGTAAATCAACAATATAAGACCTCAACATCTCTGTTTGCCCTTCTGTTCTCACATATTTAACTTATTGTATACTTTGTTTTATTTGAAATAACTTACCAATTCCTATAAACTGTGTATAAACCTTCTTAAGTGGCCATTTTGGATTCTAGGATTTTGAGAGAAATGATAAACACATCAGCTCTTTTATCCACAAAACCATCTATTTCAACACCATTCACTTGCAATTTTATTTTTCATCTCTGATTGTTAACCACTGTTTGCCAGAACACATATTTTTCCAGTATTCTCAAACCCCCCTTTTCTTTCTACTGGAGAAGCTCTACCTTTAATGTAGGAAAACTGTAACAGCTGAGCAATTCTATCCATTTTGTTAATTTGCATCTTTTTTACAGATGACAAGTTTTTTATTCCTTCCTTGTCATACCCATCTATAATATCTGGAGGCACAATAAATCCTTAGGAAGTTAATGCACTTCTTCCTAAATTCATCCCTCTGTTCCTGAAGGCAAAGGTCCATAAATACCAGTGGTTATTTTGTAACATTGAATTTTTGCCTGATAGGACAAAAGGTTTATCTATGGCCAAATCTAAAATCACACTGCCTTCAGTAGTGTGCATGAAATCAGCAATACTTAGTTATGGTTCCTATGCCTGCTTGTTATCTCCTGGCTGACCAGAGAGAGTGGCTCATAATTTTTTCTTTCTGGGCCTCAATCTGGCAGGGCCCTCAGTTTGTTTTTCAATAGCAAAAGATAGCCTCATATAGCCCTCCTGGACCTGCACTCATTTGTCTAGTGATACCATTCACCACATCATTTGTAAACCCTAAGAAACCTCGGCATTCCATTGCTACCAGAAACAGCTTGTTTGCTTTTCTAGTGGAAAGTACAGTATTGATTCCTCATAGTTAACATACCTGCCATTTGGAGCTCTGAGAACTGTAGCCCTAAAAGTTCTTTGTAAATGGCCAAATTCAATACAATTAAAGAACCAGATACTTTGATATTTGATATCTATAGCCCAGTTCTATATCAATACCTTTCTGCCATCAGGGTCTGATATGGATTTGTTTACAGCTGAAATCAATCTCTGTGAGAACTCTGTGAAGGCTTCTCCTGAATCTTGTGTTATCATAGTAGATGTGGTAGCTCTTTTCCTGGGTTCCTCAACCTAGTCCCAAGCTCTTAAAGCTACCAAGTGACATTGTGCTACAATGACACCATCAAAAACATTTGTTCTTTTAGGTAAGAATACCACCCTCCACCCGGCAATTGATCTTTAATAAACTTATTTCCCTTGCTCTAGTTTGTTGCTCTATATTTGCAGCTTCCTCCTTCTACCATTATAACCACTTACTGGCCTATAAAGCAGATCTTACCAATCCCTTCCAATCTTGGGGAATAGTACTACTCTGGGTACTTTTAAGGCTCTTTTATTGGGTTCATATCTACTGCCCTTCTCCACTCCAATCCTTGCCAATCCCCTAACACTAGACAGGCCAGAAAAAATTGTTAGATGGGAAAGGGGGTATAGACCTCCTTGAACTACTTCCTGCTGATCCAGAGCATTGGGTTCCTAAGGACAAATCAAATCTCTGTCATTGTAATATCCAGAAATCCAGAAATCCAGGAATAACAAATACAGCAGCAAGAACCAACAAACATCTGGGACTAGCAGCAGTATGGGCATCAGCCATTGCAAGCCATCTCAGGGCTCTCATATTTATACTCTCTCAAGAGTTCCCAGCATTAAAATTTCTGCAGTAGGCAAAATCACACCCATGACAGTGAATGAAACACAAGATAGTTAACTTCTGTGGACAATCTGAAGAAGGCTCATGTCTCACACCTAGGATTAAACAAAAATATATTCATATACCTGTGTTTTTAAAGAAATCAAAATTCTCTTACAAGGAAACTGGGACAGAGGGGAGGACATGCTATTGGGACTCTAGATGAGAGAATCATGTGAGAATAGCAATGTAGAAGGATCCAAAGGGTCCTAGAAACCTACAAGTAGAACATTATGATAGGCAGATTTGGGCCAAGGGGTCCCGCTCAAACTAAGGCAACAGCCAAGGACAACACAGGCGGTAAACTTTAAACCCCTACCCAGATCTAGACAATGGACAGGACAATCTCCACACTTGAGTGGAGAGTGGGATATGACTTTCTCACGTACTCTGGTGCCTCACATTTGACCATGTCCCCTGGAGGGGGAGACCTGGTGGCACTCAGAGGAAGGACATCAGGTCACCAAGAAGAGACTTGATACCCTTTGAGCATATACAGGGGGAGGTAATCACTCTGAGGAACAGTCATAGGGGAGGGGAATAAGGGGAAAATGGGAGGGAGGGGAGAATGGTAGGATACATTGAGATGTAACAAGAATAAATTAATAAAAATTTTTTAAAAAGCACAATGCACACCTAAATATCTAAATAATTAGATATTAGAAAACGTGAAATAATTAGATATTTTCTCATACCTGTTAGAAAAGTTGTTACTAAAATAAATGAGAATCTGGGGAGAAAAGGATGCATGTGCACTGTTCGTAGAAATGAAAAGTAGTAGATTAGTTGTGGAAAATGCTATGTAGGTTCCTGAGAAAAATAAATAGAATTATAACCCCCCCCAAAAGAAATCAAAATTCTCACTACAATTCCTATTTTTCAGGTGACTTTATATTATACATTAGAGATCCTGAAAGCCCTACTAAAACACCTAGAAATAATTAAAAAAATCAGCAATGTTGCAGGATAAAGAATCGACTTGCACAAGTCAACAGATTTCCTATATACTAACAACAAACAAATGGAGAACAAAGTCATGAGCACAATCCTATTCAAAATAACCCCAAAAGAAATAAAAATATCTAGGAATAAACTTAACCAAGAAGAAGCACTTTTAAAATGAAAATGTTGAACCTCTGAAGAAAATGATAACTAGAATATAAAATGGAAAGACATCATATGCTCATAGATTGGTAGAATTAACATTGCAAAACTGATTATTTAATCAAAAGCCATTCATATATTTGAGAAATACCAATGAAAATCATCATTTAGTCTTTTACATAAATAGAAAAATATATTCTAAAAACAATAAGGAACCACAGAAGTCTTCAGATAATCAAAACAATACTGAGGAAAAAGAACAATCCTGGTGGGATTATCATTCTAGATCATAAGACATATTACAGAGCAGGAGTAATGAAAGCAATTTGGTACTAGCATAAAAACAGATATGTAGAAATATGAAACAAAATTAAAGATCCAAACATGATTATAAATAAATTTGTCCATTTAATATTCAACAATGTTGCTGAAAGCATATTCTCTAGAAAAGAAATCATCTTCAACAAAATGTGCTAAAAAAACTAGAAGATACATGTGGAAGAATGAAATTAAACCTATACCTATTACATTGCACAAAACTTACTTCAAATGCACAAAGGCACAAATCTGAAACCCAAAACACTGAAAACACTATTAGAAAAAATATAGGCAGTTCCCTACATGATATGGGTAGCAAAAGAGTTTCTGAGTAAAACTCCATGCTTCCCAAGAATTGAAGACAATAATCAGCAAATGGCACTTCCTAAAACCAAATATCTCCTGCACAACTAAAGAAACAATCAACTGGGTGCAGGATGAAGAAGCAATCCAGAGACTAAGAGCAAGACTTTGTCAAAGGATTAATATCCAAAATATATGAAATTAAAAATAAAACAAAGAATTACAAAAAAAAAAGACATTCAAAAATGTTCTGAGGCCTGAGAAGAGGATGAAAATGTCCTAAAAGATGAAATACATTATTTAAAAATATGTCCAAAAACCATTCATTGTTCCTAACAATTAGAGAAATGCAAATCACAGCAACATTTGAGTTTCATCTTATCTCAGTCAGAATAACAAAGATCAAACAATTGACAAGAACTGTCGAAAACAATGAGAGGAAACAAGAACTCTCATTCACTGTTGATGGGATTGCACACTTGTCTGGATATTGTGTAAATTAGTGTGAACAATCCAGAAAAAACTAAAAATAAATCTAATATATGGTCCAGCTATACCACTGCATGGCGTATGAACAAAAAATTCAACATCATATACCACAGGCACTTTCTCAGCCTTGTTCATTGCTGCTCTATTTACCATAGAGAGGAAAAGTGAGCAACCTAAGTGTCCTGAAACTGTTGAATGGTTAGTGAATAAATGGAAAGCATAATAGACAGGTTTTCTTTACTCTTCTACATCATTTCCCCTGCTGATTACTGTTTCTCCTCAAATGATAAACCAAAAAATTCCCTGAACTCAAGTATTCATCTAAATATTTTTTCTTTTGTGTAAAATTAAAACTAATATAAAAGGAGAGTGCTATCATACTTGCATGATTGGGGAAGACACAAAGGTAGAAGAAAAAATGAGAAATAAATAATAAAATACCGAACACAAAAAGATGAAGAGGGGTATATTTTCTAGTGAAATCAAGAGTAATTAAGGAAGCTGTGCCTGAAGTAAGAATGGATTGCTCATGTTCAAGAAAATCATAAAATCTAGCATGACTTAAATAAATATCAAATAGAAGAGAATTAGAAGAGAAGTTAAAGGGTCTCATTTGAATTAAACTTTACAATACTGTATAGAAATGTTGAATAGTTTCAGTCTTATAACTATAATGAGCCTTTGTATGATAGCAAAGGAAGTAGTTATGCTGTTTCAAAATTTAAAATATTGTTTCCTTTATGTTCTGAGATTATAAAATAATCATGTCATTTATTCTTTGTGTTTTTTCCCTCTGACCATTCCCATATACACTTACAGGCTATTTTTCAAATTCATAGTCTATTTTTATTAATTGTGATATATAATATATACAGAGAGAGGAGAGAGAGAGGGGAGAGAGAGAGAGAGAGAGAGAGAGAGAGAGAGAGAGAGAGAGAGAG
>OU015760.1:39732359-39803188 GCA_907169655.1 Acomys percivali
GAGAGAGAGAGAGAGAGAGAGAGAGAGAGAGAGAGAGAGAGAGAGAGGAAGAAAGAGATGGTATATCTTTATATCTTCCATCTTGGGCTGAGAGGCAACGTTAGCATATATGAACTCAGGGTAAAACCAAGGACATTCAAATCACTGTATCAATATTATGTTATATGCCCCTGTCTTATAAGCAATCACACACATAACCTATGCTTATATAACTTGCCAAAATACCATATTTTCTTATTTATAAGTAGCAAAATTATCTTCTTTAAGTATTTGTTTGCTTATATTTGCTTACTACATAAAAATATATTTCACATAAAGAACAGCCATTTTAAAATTAATTATGACTTCTTACATGCTTTGAACAGTGAATTCATTCAGAAAATATATCTTTAAAAGACCAAGAATTACATTCTCTGTAAATGTTTTCTAAAAGTACTGGAAAAATTTTCTGGAACAATCATAATTAAGTTATATCTCATTATATTTTTAGAATTTAATAATTTCCACTTTCTTATAAAAGCAGAAACTGTGCTTTCTAACCTATGACAGTCTTACATTACTTACTCCTGAAGATGCCAGAATATTTTGAGCAGTTGATGATACTTCTTCTAAAAAATACCATCTATATCAGTCAATAAGTTACATAGGATATATATATACATATGTATGCATGTATGTATGTATGTATGTATGTATATATGTATAATGTCTTTAACTTAAATGAGATGAATATATAAGCATGCACATACCAACTGTATGCATCTGTCTTATATTAATGAAAAGTATGTTGACATAATCTCTTGTGTCTGTATGGAAGCAGCACCTGTCATTAAAAATCCTATGGTCTATAGGACCATATCTCTCATGAGAGATTTGCCTGGGAAGATGTGTGGGTGACAGAAGCAGGGTACCTGAAAACAGAGCTGACTAACCATGTGGCAGAATGTAGATTAGTACAAATGGGTGATTTTTATTAGAGCTAGTTAGAAAAGAGCCTAACTATATAGCCTAGGTATTTGTAAATATATTTTGAATATGACGAGTCATTATTCTGAGAGCTTGGTCTTGGAGGAAAAATTCACTGCAACATAAAACACTACACATAAGATTATCTAGATAGAAAATAAAGGAAGTAGTGTGGGGGGCAGGTATGGAGGAGGAGGAGAGAAAGAAAGAGATTTTGAATTGATAGAATTCAATATATTGAATATATAAGTTATATATCTTAAATTGTTTCTGAGAAGATGAACCAAGAAAGGGAGAAATGTTCACAGTAAGATTTTGGAGGATCATAATCACATGCTCTGCTAGAAAAATGGGTATATTGGGGGAAATTTTTGTTCAGTATATCAGCAAAATCTTTCTATATATATTTGTTTAGATATGAGTGATACTATGTTGGATATGAGGCACACATTTTAATGTTAATTGTAGAGAGAACTAATTGGGATTTGGCTAGATAGAGGTCAAATCTGTGAGTTATGGTTAATTAGCTAAACTGTTTCGACATACTAACATGGGCATCTAGAAATGCTTATGCCTGTGAAATGGCTTATCTTGTCCTGTGTAGCACTTTCTTCCTTTATTAACACATCCTGTCCTGCAGGGAAGCTCCTTAAGAAAGATGGTAAATGACTCAAATAGCTTCAGGAAGTTCTCAGATCTGACTACATTCGTTAGACCTCTCCCTCGCAAGAGCAAACAATAAAGACTGCTAAGAGTCACTCTCAAATAACACAAGCTAAAAAGAAGACTTTGAGAACAGGCCATGTTCCTGAAAGAAGCAGGAGCTACTGAAATGCCTGAAAGGTTTACACCAAGCAAGTCTCTTAGTAAGGACACTTCCTAACTTACTGAGCTGCCTGCAGCCTGTGCAGTGTACTTCAGGTTCCCAGCCTTCAATAGCTGTCACTCATTCTAGGTAGGCTTCAGTAATACAGCTACCTTTGAGTCATTTCTGCTCCCATAAGTAACCCCTCACCCGTATTCCTATAACTAATCTTAATTAACTCAGTCACTCATCAAGTTGGACTTTAGTGGTATCCATACTTTGTTCTGCCATGGGTCACCATGGGGTGAATAGACAGGTGTGTGTGTGACACTACATCATGTTAGGTAACTCCATAAACTGCTGGCATGACCACTCAATGGTATGGTTAAGGGGAAGATTTTACTGTAGATATGAAAGAGAAAACAGCCAAAGGCATCTGGTAGAAGAACCCAAAGAAAAATGACGTATATGGAATATGGCTATCAGAATGAACCTGGCCATTAGTAAAGCAGGAGCAGTGGGAGAGAGAGAGAGAGAGAGAGAGAGAGAGAGAGAGAGAGAGAGAGAGAGAGAGAGAGAGAGAGAGAGAGAGAGAGAGAATAAGGAGAATGAGTGGCTAGTGGGGTGGGAATCCCATGAATAGAGGGAATCCCATGAATAAAAAGGAGTTTAGGGAAAGATAGGTGGAAAAAGGACAAGAATGCTAGCTATCATGGACTTTAAAATATGCAACAAATACTTGTGATACTGAGGGATCCTCAAGGCCAGCATGCATGTTGGTATGCTAATAGGCACCACAGATCCCCATTTATGTGTTGGAACTTTTGGAATTTGGAGGAATGGTGTTTCTTTTGGACCTGCCAGTAACCTTGGTTTCAGGGATAATAGGAGCAAGTTCTGTTCCTATATGTTTTGACCATTAAAATCATTACCATGTTATGAATTGCTATAGTAATTTCTGTCTTAAGGAATCATAGAGAGGACTTATCTAATCTTGTTTCAGTTTGTTAATCAAACAATATCTACAAATAAAAGTTAGTATATTATTGTTGGCATGCTTAAATGTAGTATTTAATGAGAGTTAACTCCCTGCTTTGTTATTTGTATTTGTTTCTCTGTCTTCACACAATCCATATTTGTTTAACAAATTGAAATATGTCACACAGCACTTCTCTGGAGAGAAGATAAAGGAAGGATAATTTTCTTCAAATCAATGCTTGTAGTATTTTTAAAATCTTCAAGGCAAAGATTATTAAATAACATGGGTGCTTCTGTTTGTTCATTGATCAAAAGCAAATCCAGGGGCAGTAAACATTCTATCACAAATCTACATTCCAAGCCCAAGGCAGAAAATATTTGTAAAGAGTCTTACAAAATAATATTGTCATTCATCGTATCATCAATGTATGCTCATCTTAAATATAAATGGTACACTGGGGATGTATCTCAGTTGACAGAGTGCTTGGTTAACATGTATGATACCATATGTTTCATCTCCAGGACTGAATAAACTGTGTAGGGTGGCACATTGGGTAGCAGAGGCATAACGATCAGAAATTTAAGGTAATCCATGGCTACATATTGAGCATCAGGTCAACCTAGGATATTGAGAGCCTGTATCAAAAGGTAAAAAAAAAAAAAAAAAAAAAAAAACCTAAAACAAATAGAAATTCTGTGAAAATGAAAGCATTTCAAGGGAAGTTATTTTCTTCATTTACTCTCTGTAGTTGTGGTGTTTTGAATAGGTATGGCCACCATAGACTAATATGCTTGAATTTTTAGCCCATAAAGAATGATACTATTAGGAGATGTGGCCTTATTGAAGTAGGTGTGACATTGATAGAGGAAATGTGTCCCTCTAGGGGCCGGCATTAAAGTCTTTTATGCTCAAGCTATGCCCAGTGTGGCACAGTCTTCTGCTGCCTACAGATGAAGATATAGAACTCTCAGCTCCTTTCTCAGAATCATGTCTTCCTGTATGGTGATATCCTTCCTGCCATGATGATAGTAGGCTAAACCTCTTAAACTGTAAGCCAGTCCCAATTAAATGTTTTCTTTGTAAGTGTTGCTACAGTCATGGTGTTTCTTCACAGTAATAAAACCTTAACTAAGACAGAGTTTATTGATGTCTTGTATTTAGTAAGTGTAAAGATTAATGTGAAGGCTGTTTGAGCCATTTTGTTACCCAGAAGAAAAGAAATTTATATTGATTCCCATATTGACCAACTTATATCATTGTATAGTATGGCAGGACTACGGGAAGGTAAAATCATTGTAACCTATATTTTCCTTATGTTCATTCTATCAATTCCAGAGATTTTTGCTTCAAAAATACATCAGTGATATTGACAAAGAGTTTAATACTTGTATCATTTCACAGAGAGTAACAAGTAATGTGAATGGAGAAAGATATTGCAGCAACTATGTAGAAACTCTTCACTCCTAAATTGTTCCTGTCAAAATTTCACAAGCCATACAATTCTAATCACTGAGAAAAGCATTAGCTTTAATAATGGGGCTTGATAATAAACAGATAAATTGGAGTAGGCCAGTGAATCCCACACCCACAACTAGAAGGCTATTGTAAATGTAGATGCTACTGAACTTAGGTAGATTACTGTATTTTTCCCAAAATTAAAATAAAGAGCTATTGGTAGAATACAGGAAGATAAAGAGAGGACAGGGGAATGAGGAAGGAATTATGAATTTTGGCATTTATGATAAAGCAACTTAAAATTGTACTTACACTTTTTTAAATTAATTTATTCTTGTTACATCTCAATGGTTATCCCATCCCTTGTATCCTCCCATTCTTCCCTCCCTCCCAGTTTCCCCTTATTCCCCTCCCCTATGACTGTTCCTGAGGGGGATTACCTCCCCTGTATATGCTCATAGGGTATCAAGTCTCTTCTTGGTAACCTGCTGTCTCTAGATGAGAGAAGCATGGGAGAATAGCAAAGTAGGAGGATCCAGAGGGTCCTAGAAACCTACAAGTAGAACATTATGATAGGCAGATTTGGGCCCAGGGGTCCTGCTCAAACTAAGGCACTAGCCAAGGACAATACAAACGGTAAAATTTAAACCCCTACCCAGATCTAGCCAATGTACTTACACTTTTAAACAACATTCTAGTATATTTAATTTTATGAAGTCTCCTTCTATAAATGAACCTCTCTTCCAGTTAAATAAGCTCCATGAAGCAAAGAACTTTGTCTTCATTGTTCATCTTTATGTCATTTTTTTTGTTAAAAACTGAATCTCCTCCATGGGAGCTATCTGCAGGACAATGTTTAAAATTAAAACACAGTGGAGAATGATTCTTTTAACAATTTCTCCTTCGTTACTAAAGACTATTTTCACATGTCTGTTGTTTAACTTAAATTTCAACATTCCATTTTTATGTGACAACAATGTTTTTTCTTATCAAATGTATGCAGTGATTATAGTCAATTCTATGGCATAATTAGTGATTCACTTACAAGATTTTATTCATTTACACCTTCCACTATTTGAGATGGTATTTCAAGGCATTCTATTTCCTTAAACAAACAGTAGTTTTTTTTTACTTTTATGCTAATTAAAATTTTCTATTTTTAAATATTTGGGCATGTGAGTATATAACCTGGAGTAAGTATAGAAACCAAGATAGTAAAAGAGGCTATGGGGTGGGAGCTCTAGAGATGGAGATAGAGTACACAGGTGCTTTGAAGGGAAAAATAGGTGAAACAATGCGAGTAGACTTTAATTGAGGAAAGGAGGAGTGTAATACAGGTGACAATGGAAGGAAGGGTAATAAATAACACAAAGGAAGTTTGAAGAAATATATAGAAACATTATTTTGTTTACTTAAAATACTTACATAATGCCTAGCAGTACACACACACACACACACACACACACACACACACACACACACACTGTGACACAGTTTAAACAAAGTTACTCCATTTAGAATTACAATACTTCCTTCCATAGCCAGCCAGGTATGGGAAAGCTCCTTTTGTGTATTTGGTCAAGGGAATCTAAGAGATCTCAAAAATAATGCAGACTATTGCCATTGCCCTTGGTTGACATGCAAAACCTAAAGTTAAAACCCTAGTTATGGAGGCAATACATATTTTGAAGTAGGCATTGGAAGAATCTAGCTGGAATTGACCTCCAAGCATCCTCCCTGAGCCATAACAGCTATTTAATTGTATTTACATCTTATGAAGGAATTTGTGCCTTTTGCCAAAACTAGGCAAGTACACAAAGTGGGTTGTCATGAAGCATAGAAAATAATCCACTATTGTCATTTTCCTAAACCAATATATTTTCTAACTGCATTCTAAATACTTACCCTTATACTCACAGACAAGTGTGGCTCTCACTCCTCATCAAAGAAGCTTCTTTTTGTAGAATATAGTGACTCTTACATAATTTCCCAATTGGTCAAAATCAGAGAATAACAACATTGGGTAGCCAACCCCAAGTGATACATGTACAATGTAATTCCTAAACACGAAGCTCAGGGAACCTCACAGAAAGAGAGGTAGAAAGATTGTAAGACTTGGGACCACGATGTCTGCTATGAGATAGTATTTTCTACATATGACAGGGAAGCTGAACCAATAAAAATTTAACAATATGGTCTCCTAAAGAAGACGTGAATGATGATAATACCAGATGATATGCCAATGTGGATACAGGAAATCTCACAAGCCTACCTAACTACTCAGAAGAAAAGCTACCAACAACTAATGGCTGCAGAGAGGGGGGGGAAACTCAGTCTTCAAGGATGAGCATGCTAATTATTTATTCAATTCCAAGTGGTCAGCCCTAAGTATATATACATGATAATACTAAGTGGATTCAGAAATATAGCATATGTGGATGTATGTAGTATATATGTTTGTATGCCTATTTATACATGAATATGTAACAATAATTAAGAGGTCAATAATTTAAGAGCAGAGGATGGGAGAAGTTAGAAATAGAGGTTGTCGAAATGATGGAATTATAGTACTCACATATGAAATTTTAAAAATAAAACTTCAAAGTATGATCTCAATTATCCACTTCTCTCCCAAATGTTCTAAGTATAGTATTAAAAACATTTTAAAAGTTATTTTACAAATCATCAGAGAAAAGAGCTAGTTTTTCTTTTGAAGGCTTCAATTGTTAAATGGAAACAATATTTATGTAAACATTTTACAAATCGAAATATCATAATAGCCTCTTCAAAATAGTCATTTGATTTTTGTATATGTATAATGTAAGCAAATTTGTATTTTAGTATGCCTTCTTTTTAATTCATAAAGAAAACACAATTCAAAAGGTAACAGTCAAAAGCAAAAGAAATGTATGAATTTTGCACTCATCCCTTCTCATTGTCATGTTTGAACTATGTTGTTTTCATAAATGGGATTAACTGAATGTATTATAAATCTTTGTATATGCTGGATATACACAGCCTGTATTGCACCTTCTGTGATCCTCATGTCATTTTGAAACCTGATATGGTAATGAATTCTACTCTCTACTTCTGTATTTCTAGTTACTGATTCAATGGCAATTTACCTAATACTAATTTTTCCTTTTAAACCCTTGCTATTATAGATACACATTAATCTAGTTCATTTTCTCTAACATAAGAATCTTTGACAGTTAACTCTAGTCTCAGTACCATTTTATAAAGAAAATTTAAATTGTTGACAGAATTATCTCCACTTATATTTAGTCAATGAATCTTTTGTTTTTCTAATTAGTTATTACAGTGGCTCAAACAGCTTACTGGAATCAACCTATCCCTTTCTATGGCAAATCTCTTTAGCATGTAGTAATCATACAACTTTAACCCTACCAGCCAACTCTGACTAACCTGTCTTTTTATTCATATCCACAACCATGAACTATTTTTGTGCATTCTGAACCTACCATTTAATCTCTACCATTCATTCCCAAGCTTATCAAGACCGGTGATAATACTTATACTTTAAGTGCAGTACCTCCATTTAATGAAACATACATTTTGTTATAAAATATATATTCACTTATATCTGCATACTAGCCCAAGGGACATGTCCCACGAAAGCTTTCACTTACCAGGAAACTGGGACAGAGGGAGGACATCCTATTGGGACTCTAGATGAGAGAAGCATGGGAGAATAGCAAAGTAGAAGGACCCAGAGGGTCCTAGAAACCTACAAGCAGAACATTATGATAGGCACATTTGGGCCAAGGGGTCCCGCTCAAACTAAGGCCCTAGCCAAGGACAATACAGGCGGTAAACTTTAAACCCCTACCCAGATCTAGCCAATGGTCAGAAGAGTCTCCACACTTGAGTGGGATATGACTTTCTCACATACTCTGGTGCCTCACATTTGACCATGTCCCCTGGAGGGGGAGACGTGGTGGCACTCAGAGGAAGGACAGCAGGATACTGAGAAGAGACTTGATACCCTATGAGCATATACAGGGGGAGGTAATTCCCCTCAGTCACAGTCATAGGGGAGGGGAGTAAGGGGAAAATGGGAGGGAGGGAAGAATGGGAGGATACAAGAGATGGGATAACCATTGAGATGTAACAACAATAAATTAAAAAAATAAAATAAAATAAAATTATACAATGGTGTTCCATTATTGACAACAAATTATAAATTACGTATTATTCAGTTTAGTTATTATGTCATATACAATGAAGGTAAATGTGTATTGTAGATTTCTTAGATTTTGAACAAGTACAATGTCATATATCTACAACCAAAATCATAGCACAGATCAATTATATCAACAAAATTACTTCATACTTTTTTTTTGTAGTCAACATTTTCTTCTACTCTAGACCCCTAGCAACTGTTGATATATTTTCTATTCCTATAGCTTTGCCATTTTCACAACATCTTATAAACAGATTGATTAACTCAGCAGCCTTTTTATGTGGCTGTTTTCAGTTAACAAAACACATTTCAGTTATCTGTTGTTTCATGGGTCAGTAGATATTTTTCCGTGCTGCTAAAGTTTTTCATTATATGGATATATTATAGCTTATTCATTTACCAGATGAAGAATGTTTGGATTTTTAACAATTTGTGGTGATTGTAGTAAAGCAGTTCTACACATCTGTACACAAAATATATATATTGTATCATATTATATATATATATATGTTATACATGAATTTATTCAATTAGTATATGCAATACAATGGGAATAGTTACACCAGCTGTTGCACATCAGACAGGACTAGAACTCTGTCCCTGCTCAGTAGTAGAGGCTGGGTACCTTACTAGTCTCAGTCTGCTATTGAAGATGTCAAGAGTTCCAGCAAATCCACTGGTCCTCAGTTATGTTGGAAGCCTGAAAACTCTGAGTCTTCACATATCAGTCAAGGAAATAAGGACAATTCTTCAACTGAGGCTCTCTGTTCAAAGAACTCTAAGTTGTGACAAGTTGACTTTTTAAAAAAATATTTTATCATGTTTTTTTTTAAACATACACATTCAAATTATTAAATATAAGTGAAATAAACTACATACGGCTAGAAAACCCACGAGACTATCAGGAGTTACATAAATGTTACATTCATAGTGATTTGGCCATTTGTATTTGGCAAACTTGAAGTAAACATCTTTCCTATCTTGGGTCTAAATTTAAATGGAAATTAATATCTATCATATCTCATCTCTATTAACTTAAAACATCTATCTTGATCTAAAAACATCTTAAAATCAATCATCATGAATGTCAAACTGATTCATTGTTGCTTTAATTCAAAATTCCCTGATGACTAAGTATATTGAAAATAATTTTATCAGCTCACTTACTATTTCCATGTCTTCCTATGGTATGTTCAAACATTTGCCCTTGTTTTGTTTGTAAGTGTGTTCCTTCTCACTCATGAGTTTTAAAGATCCTTGTGTATTCTGGAAACACATAAGCTGTCAGAAACATGATTGACAAATATGTTTTGTTGTCTGTGTTTTCTCTTTTCTTATTAATTTATAATTTTATAATTTACTCATATTATATCCCAATTATAATCACCTTTATGTTATCTTCCTGTTCCCACCCTCTTGCTCCCTTTCCCCTTCTTTATTCCTCTGAGGCCCTCCTCTAGTGCCATCTGGCCATAGCCTATCAGGTCTTATCAGGAAAACCTACATCTCCTTCCTCTGGGTGCCCACAAGGCCATTGCCCAGGGGAAGTGTTCAAACCACTGGTAGCCTTTGTCCTGGACTTGCTTTATAGACCAGTTGGGCCTCAAACTCTGTAGATATCTGCCTGCCTCTGCCTCCCCAAGTAAGGGAATTACAAATATGCACCACAATGCCTTATTTTTTGTTTGTTTTTGTTATTTTTATTATAATTCATTCAGGTTGCATCTTGATTGTTATCCCCTTCACTTCTATCTTCCCCTTCCCATGCTCCCTCCCTTGTTCACCCTATTCCCCTCCCCTAGACCTCTGACAAAGGGGACCTCTTCCCCCACCATATGACCACAGCCTATCAGTTCTCATTGAGATAGCCTGCCTCTCCGTCTTCTGTGTACCACCAGACCACCCCACCAAGGAGAAGTGATCAAATTGGGGACAATGCCTGGTTTTCATTATTTTTCTTTTACTCTTTTCTGACAGCCTTTACCTACTCTTCCTACTTGGATTTTTCATCATCATTATTATTTTAAGAATATATATGCTAAGCCAGGCATGGTGGTACACACAGGTAATCCAAGTACTCAGGGAGGCAGCAGAAGGATCTCTGTGAGTTCAAGGGCAGCCTAGTCTAGCAGCAAGACCAAAATAGCCAAGGCTAAACAGAGAAACCGTCTCTCAAAAAAATGAAAAAATAACAAACTATATACTCTATAATCAACTTTTAAATGAAGTATAGAGCTAAGCAGAGGATTCTCAATAAAGGACTCTGAAATGGCTGAGAAGCATTTAAAGAAAAGCTCAACATCCTTAATCATCAGGGAAATGCAAATCAAAACTACTCTGAGATTCCATCTTACACCTGTCAGGATGGCAAAGATAAAAAATTCAAGTGACTTCACATGCTGGCCAAGATGTGGAGAAATGGGAAAACTCATGCATTGCTGGTGGTAGTACAAACTTGTGCAACCACTTTGGTAATCAATCTGGACTTTCTCAGAAAATTAGAAATGGTTCTACCTTGAGACCCAGCTATACCACACCTGGGAATACACCAGAATGGATACAGAAAACATGGTACATTTGTATAATGGAATACTACTCAGCTATTAAAAACAAGGAAAGAACAGAATTTGTTGGCAAATGGATGGAACTAGAAAAGATCATCCTGAGTGAGGTAACCCAGACCAGAAAGACACACATGGTATGTACTCACTTATAAGTAGATTTTAGCCTTTTACTACAGGATTAACATACTATAATACACAGACCCAAAAATGGTTAAATGTCAAGGAGGATGCTTAAATCTCACACAGATGGAGAAAAACAATAGACAAATGTAGTGATTGAAGAGAGAAAACAAATAAGGAGAAGGAGTGCAGAGAGAAATAAGGTTGGAGATTAACCTGGGGAGAGCAGGGGCAGGTAAACCAAGGCCTTCAGAGAAAAGAGAAACTGTGGATGGGAGGATCTCTATGACAAGCTGGAGATCGAAGTCAGAATAGGCCTCTAGTAGAATATGAGGAGAACTATATCTGAGACTCCTAATCGCAGGGGCCATGGAGACTGAAAAGAACACTCTGTAACTAGAGAAGACTCCTAGTGGAGGGAGGAGAACACCAGTCCACCCACAAAAACTTTGATCCAAAACCTAACCTGTCTATAAGAAATGCAGTGATAAAGATAGAACAGATAGAGCAGAGATTGAGGAAATGTCCAACTAATGCTTGGCCCAACTCAAGATCCACACCATGGAAGATAGCCGACCTCTGACACTAGTAATGATACTCTGCTATGCTTGCAGACAGAAGCCCAGCAGAGTTGTCCTCTGAGAGGCTCCACCCAGCAGTGATTCAAAGCAGATGCTGATATTCACAGCCAGATGTTGGATGAAGCATAGGAAGTCTAGTGTGGAAAAGGGTAGGGGAAGAGGATAAAAGGACCTAGGGGTGATAACAACTCCACAAATAGACAAACAGACACAACTAACCAAACTTAGAGAGGTCTTTGGAGTCTGAAACACCAACCAAGGACCATGCATGGACTGGACCTAGGTCCTCTACATGGATGTAGTTGGTGGTCAGCAAAAGCTTCATGTGGGTCCATTAGTAAAGGGATCAGGACCTGTCTCTGACGTGGACTGTGTTGCCTGCTTTATGAGCACTACTACTTTTCTGAGGAATACGGGAGGGGGGATGGGGAAGGAAGGGTGGGCCTGAGAGGAGAAGAGGGAAGTGACTATGACTGGGAAGTTAAGTAAATAAATACATTGATTAATTCAAAAAACATACAAGTATGAGCACATACACACAAACACACAAATAATGGTCATGGCCACAGGACAATTAATCTAATGGTGATCAAAATTCATCATCTGTCATTCATTTCTTTGATCTGACACCTATTTTTATTTATCACCTATGTATACACCATCATAGAAACTTCAGTCATTATCCAACACATTCAGTCATGTAACATATTCTATATGCGGAGTATATGGATTTATTTGTATAAAAAACAATAACAAAAGTGCAGTGTCATAGAACTTTATTCAATTTAGAAACTGACTAGAGACTCTAGATATTTTCTAAATTGTTTAATTTTGTTTTTAAGAAAATCAAAGACCAAAGAAACTCAACTCTCCCATGTACTCAGCAAAGTACAATTGCTGAAATGGGTAATAATATATTGACTGACAATTGAAGTTTGTGGTATGAGATCACTACAGTTTTACAAAGGTAAGAAACTATAGTATTAGAATAATTAAACATTTGAAAATGGAAGTGAAGTAAAAATATATTAATGACTTTAATTATATAGTTAGTCATGTTTTGGAAATTCCAACCATTCTTATTTCATTTAAAACTACTAAACTAGGCAAAGTACTGAGTATCTAATCTGATAAAATTACTGAATTGAAACTTATAAAAAAATAAATTGTATCAATAACTACTAGAAATATCCCAAATCGTGAAAGGTTTTCAAATGAAGTAGATAGGCATTTGCTTTATAAGCCTATAATACTGAAGTTTCTTTTAATTATTTTTTATTATTAGTTTATTCTTGTTACATCTCAATGGTTATCCCATCCCATGTATCCTCCCATTCTTCCCTCCCAATGGGACCTCATGAGGCTGAAAAGCTTCTGTAAGGCAGGAGACACTGTCAAGAGAACAAAGCGACAGCCTACAGACTGGGAAAAAATCCTCACCAACCCTACTTCTGGCAAAGGTCTAATATCCAAAATATATAAAGAACTCAAGAAATTAAACACCACCAAACCAAATAACCCAATTGAGAAATGGGGCTTGGAACTAAACAGAGAATTCTCAACAGAGGAATATCGAACGGCTGAGAAACACTTAAAGAAATGCTCAACCTCCTTAGTCATCAGGGAAATGCAAATCAAAACAACTCTGGGATTCCATCTTACACCCATCAGAATGGCTAAGATCAAAAACTCAAGCGACACCACATGCTGGAGAGGATGTGGGGAGGGAGGAACACTCCTTCATTGCTGGTGGGAATGCAAACTAGTACAGCCACTTTGGAAAGCAATCTGGTGCTAGCTCAGAAAACTGGGAATAGAGCTTCCTCAAAACCCAGCTAATCCACTCCTTGGAATATGCCCAGAAGATGCGCCAGCACACAACAAGAACATTTGCTCAACCATGTTCATAGCAGCCTTATTCATAATAGCCAGATCATGGAAACAGCCTAAATGTCCCTCAGTAGAAGAATGGATAAAGAAACTGTGGTACATATACACTATGGAATACTACTCAGCTATTAAAAACAAGGAATTCCCAAAATTTGTGGACAAATGGATTGCATTTCCTTTAATTATAAAGGGAAGAAATCTAAGGAGATTCAGGGAATGTTCCATGAGCCCCTTAAAAATTAAAGTCGAAATTTCCATGTGAATTTTACAATATAAGAAATTATACAGTCTTAAGTTATTCTTGATGATAATCAAAATGGTAATTTAACAATAAACCCTACTTATTGCATTCTCACTTGTTAACTGTTGTTTTCTGACCCTATGTACTAAAAGAAAATAGGACTCAATATGTTGCTCTTAGGGACTTCAGACACTGAAATGAATTAATAATAATCAACCAATTGTTACAATAGAAGAACATGACACAAAGACACACAGAAAGGAATGACTCAACATGTTAATGTCATGAAAGCTAGTATCAAGGAAGGGAAGATTAATGTTTTTAATTTAAATATAAAAGCTGAACTGGAGAGCTCACTTAGTGGTTAAAAAGACTTGAAACTACTGCAGAGTTTGACTCCCAGTAGCCACATCCAACAGCTCACAATTATAGTAACTCCATCTTGAGGATATAAAACATTTCTGACCTCTGTGGACACCTGCACTCGTACACACATACCCACACACACCCACTCAGTCAGGAGGCAGAGGCAGATGGATCTCTGTGAGCTTTCAGCTAGCCTTGTCCACAGAGTGAGTTCCAGGACAGCCAGAGGTACACAGTGAAACTCTGTCTTATGGGGAAAAAGACAATAAATAAATCAATACCTTTCTTTAAATAAGAGTTCACCCATTGGTATATGTAAAGTATTGTATCTAAATTGGAAAAATCAATCTGTTTAATGATGTGGGTATGGGGCTATATTACATAGTGTGGAATGTTTCAGCAAGGACCAGCAATTTTCCTTTGGGTTTATATTAAAACTGGTTTCAGGAAATGGGGCCATAAAGTTACCAAGAAAGCAATATCTTTGTAGCTTTATATTACATATACATCAAGCAATAGTTTCATTAGAAGAGAAAAATACACTTAGATGTCTGGCAAAAATAACAAACTAATCAAATCTAGGTTTATTCCCAAACTTAGGATCATAGCTCTGTTACGAATGTAGTGAAAATTAATGTTGTGTTACTGATTTTGGAAAAGAAATGATCCAAAATTCTCTTATTTACATTGACTGTGTTGAAAGGTACTATAATCACATTCCTACCTACATGACTGTTATCACTCCACATTTCCATAAAGAACCTTCTTATACATTCTAGATATGTTGGCTTCTAGTAGACACCATATTCCTATGTTGTGGCTCCAGAGGGAAAAATAGCTGGATTGGAAAATAATTCCCCCATAAATAACAGAAAATCCACTGGTTTAAGTAAAATAATAATGCTCAAGTCAGTTAATTCAAGGGAGGAAATAGTTTAGTTAACACTGGCAAAGAAAGCTGCTTGGGAGTCTCATGTTTACACTGAAGAAAAATGAGGAGAAATATATAGTATTTTGTGTGAATTAGGGCTTACACTGGGCTCCTTAGAGCTGTGTTTTAGATTCAATGTACAAAGTGACAGTAATTTGAAGCAAAACTATTAGAAAAATATGAAAAATAATAGAAATTGACTGTGCCTTTTCATAAGCAAAGGGCACAATTTAATTGTATTTTCTTTCTAATAGGAACTCTATAGGAAATCTAAGATCAATGCTGGATATAGATTTACTTGCATTAAACATGCTGATACTACATTATTTTTGAAAGGTTAAGAAAAGACTTCAGGAGTCTGATGAAATGAAAAGTGTTTGTTTCATATTTTACCCCAAGTAAGCTAAATCAAACAATAAACTGATTTATAAAATGATAGTTGAAACAGACACAGAAAATATTACACCTGTATCTTACCATTTCCATCTTTTTTTGTTACCTGTGGACTTAAGACTACTCCTGAATTTAGAATATTTGCAGCCACACAACAGGCCAGAACACAAAGGTACTTAATAGACTCTATAAACAGTGTTTACTTTGTGTTGGAAGAAAATCAGGGCATAACTTTCACAACTTCCTTGCCTTTTAATTGAGTTCCTTTCAGATACTTTTAGTGTATATAAGGTACATTCACACATAGTAGTAGTTGTCTTGGTGTGACCCGGGATACAAGGCACATATATGTACATAATAAAAGCAATATACAGCAAGCCTATAGTCAACATCAAACTAAACAATGAGAAACTTCAATGAATTCCACTGAAATCAGGGACAAGACAAGAAGGCTGTCCATTCTCTTCATATCTCTTCAGTATAGTACTCAAAGTCCTAGATAGAGGAGTAAGACAACAAAAGGATATCAAGGGGATACAAATAGGAAAAGAAGAATTCAAATTATCCCTTATCACAGATTATATGAAATTATACCTAAATGATCCCAAAAATTCTACCAAAGAACTCCTACAGCTGACAAACACCATCATCAAAGTGGCTGGATACAAAATTACCTCTAAAAAATCAGTATCCCTCCTGTATACAAATGACAAACAAGCTGAAAAACAAATTAGGCAAACTACACCCTTCATGATAGCCACAAATAATATAAAGTATTTTGGTGTAACTCTAACCAAGCAAGTGCAAGACTTGTATGAAAAGAACATCAAGTCTCTGAAGAAATAAATAGAAGTTATCAGAAGATGGAAATATCTCCCATGCTCTTGGATCGGGGCAATCAACAGAGTAAAAATGGCCATCTTACCAAAAGCAATCTACATATACAATGCAATTCCCATCAAAATTCCTACACAATTCTTTACAGACCCCTCTGGCTTTGATGCCTGCAGCATACTTCATCTCTAAGGTTGGGCCCACTTCCTGTATGCAGCATCCCTATATGCGGCATCCTTTAGTAGACTTTTCAGTATACTTGGGGTCATCTGGGCTTCACTTTCACAGTTTCATGCAGTGGGTTAAATTCTCACTTATAAGTTTGAAGAATAGATGGGTGAAGTCTTGTTGGAATGGCATCTTTCTCATTATTCAAGTGCAGAACAGGTCTCACTTTAATAACACTAATCGCCTTAACAAATACAGCCTCTCTTCTGGCATATCTCCTGGCTGTAACATTAAAGAACTTGTTGCTTCTTTTCTCTCTAAGTTGAATATTTTTTATTCCTTTCTGAACCATTTGCTCTTTTCCACTGTAGACCTTTATAAGTATTATCAATGATAAGAACTCCACATAATAAATATTATGCTGTTTTGAAATTTCCACCACACACACAAAAAATAAGTCTATTACTATTTAACTTAAATTTAGTCAAGTTCTTAGGACAAAGCCAGAAACAAATCCAGACTCTGTCAAAATATCTCAGGAATGTTTTCCAGTCAAGTTGCTATTAAACTCCTTGCTTACCAGCTGGGCATGGTGGTACATGCTTTTAATCCTAGTACTCTGGAGGCAGAGGCAGGTGAGATCGAGGCCAACCTGACCCATGTCCAGGACAGGTAAGGCTATACAGACAAATCCTGTCTCAAAAAACCAAACAACAATAACAAAAATCCTTGCTTAGCTTTCTAACTTCTTAAGCTGGATTTTTATCATGTACATTTCTTGAAGCACTAGATTTTCAGACTGCTACTCAAAAGAAGTATTGAGCTGTACTTACTGTTTTTAGCTGGTTTTCAAGTCCAAAGCTGAACTTCTTCTCATTTCTCTATCTCTTTATTTTTTAGGACTACAGAGATATTTATTCCACAAAATAATATCTAAATTTACTTGAGTGAAGATTACATTTTACAACAGAAGGATAAAATGACTATTAAATAGAGACTCCATACCTATGGTGTTTGAATATAAATTATAATTAATTGTAACTTTGAGTTTCTTTTTTGTATTAATTAAACATTTTACATATACATTTGTTATTACACATATAAACAATAAACTACCTATAGCAAGAAGAACTATGACACAATCAGAAATTATATAAATGTTACATTCTTAGTGTTTTGGCTATTTGTATTCAACAACCTGAAAGAAAAAACAAACAAAGAAAACAAAACAAAACAAAAATAACAACAACAACAACAAAACCACAGAATGGTCAGCTAATTCACAACAACAAGCCACTTTTGGTACTAGCTTCTGTATTTGTTACTTTTCTGTTGCTGTGACAAACTACCATAACCAAGTCATCTTATATAAGAGCCCTACTTGGGCTTATAGTTCAGGAGGTATAAGAGTTCATTGTGGTGAGGACACATATCAGTAAATAACAGGTATGGCATAAGAAGTAGAAAGCTGACAGTAAAAGATTACATTATAAAGCATGAGCACAAACCAGGTAGAATGAACTGGAACTATGGCAAAGCTATAGTTTTCAAAGCCTGACCCAGTGACATACTTCATTCAGCAAACCCATACCTCCAAAACTTCCCAAACATTACTACCAACCAGGGACCAAGTGTTCAAATACCCAAGCCAACTGGGGATATATCTTATTTAAACTACAACACCTGAGCACTTTATAATTAAAATCCCAAATTGCTTACTAAAGTGTATACAAGTATATTGATTTAAAGCTTGTAACTATGGTATCGCTCTTCCCTATTTGTTTGACTTAGTAAAGATTGTCATTCTTCCAATTTTCAACACACACATATATTTTAGATGAAGATAGATATTCAATAGATTTTACATTTTGAACCTGATCAAGCTAAGTCAAAATTGTATCACTAAATTGTGCAGATGAAAGTGATAGAATAGTTACAATAGTACTTAAAACTTGAACTATATATCCATTTGAGTATATTTTTATTTAATTACATATTTATATTTTATTCTTGGTATGTGATAGACAAATCATAAGATGTTAAAATTTTAATATTTTAAATATTATAATGTATCTCATAAAAATGAGCACCTTCCTGTCAATATTACATATTACCACTCTACATGGTAGGCTTTTTTTATTAGCAATAGGTATTAAATTTAAATGGTTATATTTAGGTGTAAATTTTGATAGAAAAATATGAATGTTGTTTCTCTTTGAACTTTTCTTTTTTCAGTGTTTCTTCCCCTTTTGAACTTTTTTCAGTGTTTTTTCCTTCTTTCAACTTTTGTTTGTCCAATGTTACACAAGTACTTATTAACTTCATCATCTACCTTAAACTTAGAAAAGAAACTAAAACAAAATTCCAGAGTAATAAAACATTTCCAATGACTTGTAAGAATATGACTGAACACTATATTTGAAATTTTATAAGAGCATATGAGACAAAAGAATGGCTTATCAGAAATGTATAACATTCCTGTATCTACATATTACTTATTTCCACATACATAAATGAACTTACAGAGGTATAAAAGAATATATTATTTAATTTTGAAGTTAATTTATATTATAGTTTCAGTTAAGGTAATAATATTCTGTATAACATGTAATATATTATTCATTTAATTTATTTTTCTTTTCATGAGACCTAAAGAAAAACAGCTAAGTGAAAGAAGTGGATGAAGAATAAAATTATGCAATTTCCTTTGGCCCAAGTAAAACACTTAATTGCATGGAAATGAAAGACAGTTTCTTTTTAATCATGTTTCCATCTGGCAACACAAAAATTCTGTAGAATCACATGTTAGTGTGGATACAGCAATATCAACAACTTGAACTTGATCTTATCAAATTGCAAAATGTCAATTTTATATTTATAACAAAACAGTAAAGTTAGTTACAAGTTTTCTCCCACATATTTTAGCATCTGTGGTTCAGAGCTTTTACTACTATCAAATAATTCATTTCCTACCATCCTAAAGCAGAAATAGGAAATCTTTCTCTGCATACTTATAGATTTATGAGCTAAATAACATCTTTAACAGTTCTAGAAATGATTGGTTTGGGTATTAAACTGGAGAGACTGCAAACAATTGCAAATATTGCAAATATTGCAAAAGAAACAAGTAGTTGCAGAGTGAGTGGTTGACGAAAATGTGAAAGGACACATTCTTTTTTACCATGTATATACTACTGTACACATTGTTAACTCTTTCAATGTAGTGTTTTTGATTACTAATCAATGAGATATATTCATCAGAAAGTATATCAATGTTTTAACAAAGTGTGAGTTATGTAAGTCATCAGCATTTTTTGGCATGATGGAAAATAATTGGCTAGCTAATAATTTCTTACTGTAAAGTACAAGTTATAAATATCTAATGGTTTAAATATTCTCTTGTTTTCTCTAAGACTGCTGTAAGCCTAAGAAAAGCACAAAAACTTGAATATATTTATGTAACAGTTCATCAAATACATAAAATACTATGTACATGGTTTTCTATTATTTTAAAATGGGAGAACATTTCTCACTCCTGGCATCCTTCTTATATCTGCAAACTCCAGCTTAGAAACAACTGTGGATAGATAGAGGTGGTGTTATCACTTAAATTCCATTGCCTCTTGCTCCCCGTAATAGTGGCCCCATATCAAGCCGGAACTGCCCATTAGCTTCATTTATGTAGAGGACCTAGTTTCAGTCCACGCATGGTCCTTGGTTGGTGCTTTAGTCTCAGCAAGTCATTCTGGGCCCTAGTTAGTAGAATCTGTTGTTCTTAATGTGGAACTCCTGTTACCACCAGATACTTTTTTCCTTTCCCTCATCTTCCCACTAGACTTTCTATGCTTTGCCCAATGTTTTGTTGTGACTCTCCGCATCTCCTTCACACTGCTCCTGGGCAGAGCCTCTCAGAGGACAAATCTGCTAGGCTCTTGTCTGTACACATAGCAGAGTATCATTAATAGTGTCAGGGATTGGTTCTCTTCCATGGGATGGGTCTTGGGTTGGGCCAGGCATTGGTTGGACGTTCCCTCAGTCTCTGCTTTATCTTTTCTATCTTTATTCCTACATGTCTTATAGACAGGGTAAGTTTTGGATCAAACTTTCTGTGGGTGAGTTGGTGTCCCACTCACTAGGAGTCTTGTTTAGTTAAGGGTGTCCTTTTCACACTCAATAACCCATACTACTAGGAGTCTCAGCCACCGAGGTTTTTATCTGTTGGATAAATTGTTATTTGATACAGCATCATTTTAACTTCTGGAAAATTTTCATGATGTAAGATCTCAGATCTCACATCATACACTCAACTACAATTTGTATTGTAGATTCTAGCCCTATTTAATTCATCTGCACATTAAAGTTTCAGTATACTATCAAAAATTATTTTCTGAACAGGATGAGAAAAATCCATTTAGACATATGCATATGACATATGTATTATTCTTCCTCTTGCCTGCAAACCAGATACCTTAAAGACAGATATTTAAGAAAATAAACCATTTCACACTCTCCAAAATGTATCAGTCAAGAGAACAAGGTACTTACTTGCATTAAATGATACTAGCTAAATTTAAACTTTTAATGTCTTTTCCATGCCACATATCCTTGAAAGAGTTATTCTTTCTGCTTTATACCCTAGGTCTCTCATTTCTCATTGTAATCTTTAGGTCTTTTCTCCTCAATAATATTGAAAAACTACTACTAAATCTCAATAGCTTACAAAAAATTTAATGTTCTATTTTTTCTCCCTCCCAGGTTTAAAGGCCAACTATAGAGGTTTGTTTTAAGCTAGTGACTATTCCAAGTCTCTTCCACACACCTTGCATTCTGAAAGGAACAATTTGGATGATAAATACGTACATGGACAAGAGGCCAGGTCACATCACAGTAACACAATTTGAACCTCCATTCACTATATACATACTAGAGGTAACTTTTTTCACTCTAAGTCACTGTAGCAAAGAAAAATATAGAAAATTCTATTAATAGAGACTACCAAATTTCACAATAACCAGATTGTCTGAAGAAATCAAACAAAAAAAAGTTAAAAAATAAAGGAACAATCAAATTGGCAATGTTTCTCTTCATCACTTGGAATATATCTACATTTTTGATAAAAAATGGATCCAACCAACTTTATTTCCTAGAGATGTAAATTCAAGTACAGCATAATAAATTGTTTTCATTTGTAAGTATCTTTTATTTTCCTGATACAAAATATCCTGGCTTTCAAAAAATTCACAATACAAAAATGCATTTATTTTTAGAAGTTTAAATTTTAAGTATATACTGTGTGGCACTGTTAATATTATTTACTCATTTCATCATCAGTATTACCATTTTCTTTAAAGTAGTATAAGACATAGAAACCTTAGAGAAGCCAAGTTACTATTGGAGTACAAATATGTTTTTTAATTTGTTTTATATATTTTTGTTTGCTAAATAGGACATGCAGTTCGCTGGGCAGTACACAAAGCATAACTCTCCATATTGGAAACAAGTTGGCAGGCCATTTGGTTTTAATTCTGTCTACAGATTGCTTGTGCATTGCTACATATTTTTACCTTGATTGTCTAATGGTCATCTGTTATGCTGTGATTACATGAATGAACTGCAAACAGATCATCTGACTAAATTGTCAAGTTGAATGTATCAATACAAATAAAATATGCTTCAATTTAGAATAAAATACACTGATAATTGTTAAAGAAGTTTGACATCTTAAAATACAAATATATAGCTGGATATAGTGGTGCATGCCTTTAGTGCCAGCATTTGGAAGGCAAAGGCAGGTGGATCTCTGTGAGTTCAAGGCCAGCCTGGTCTACAAAAATGAGTCCAGGCCAGCCAGAGCTATTACACAGAGAAATCCTGTCTCTAAAACCTGAACCAACTGACCAACCACACAACAAGAAGAATAGAATCCAAATATATTAACTAGTAAATTCTGCTCAGAAAAAAATGGGAGGATATTGCTTTGTATTAATGAAAATATGAACAAAGGGGTAAAGTTCAGCATAGATTTGAGGATAGATTTGCACTCTTATGTCCAAAAATTTTACACCCTTTGTTTTGTTTGTCTATTTGTCTGTTTTCCTTATAGCTGATACTTTTTTGTTTTTTTTATTTATTTTATTTTATTAATTTATTCTTGTTACATCTCAATGGTTATCCCATCCCTTGTATCCTCCCATTCTTCCCTCCCTCCCATTTTCCCCTTACTCCCCTCCCCTATGACTGTTCCTGGGGGGGGATTTCCTCCCCCTTGTATATGCTCATAGGGTATCAAGTCTCTTCTTGGTGACCTGCTGTCTTTCCTCTGAGTGCGACCAGGTCTCCCCATCCAGGGGGACATGGTCAAATGTGAGGCACCAGAGTACGTGTGAAAGTCAGACCCCACTCTCCACTCAACTGTGGAGAATGTTCTGTCCATTGGCTAGATCTGGGTAGGGGTTTGAAGTTTACCGCCTGTATTGTCCTTGGCTGGTGCAATAGTTTTTAAGTTAGGAAGTCTTGATAGCTAATTTCATACCTTGGATAAGGGAAGTGACTGATTTGCATGTAGTTATTTCTTCTGAATTCACTAAAAGGAAAAAGAAAATCCTGTCTAATATAAACATTTCCCTCCATTATTTTATTTTCTGTCCTACATATTATCACTTATCCAGTGTTTTTCTCCTCATAATAACAAAGTTAAAATGTGAAAATGAGTTGGCAGATATAATAAGTTGACTTTGATAATTATGTTGTTGAAAGGGTGTTTTAATTTCTCTTTTGGTATACAGGACTTACTGACCGCATCGCATATCTAATTTGTGCATACTTTATCAAGACCATCAGGAAAAGTTCTTGACATATTCACTAAATGAAATTTATTGCCAATACTTGTATTTCTATGAAAGTTTGTTCAATGGGAAAATGCAAGGTCACCTTTGAATAGTACTTACAATCATGTCATTTTCATATATACATTAAAAGATATTTCATGTTCATATATGCCCTATAAGACTTCATGGTTCTGAAGATGGTAATGTATTCTCAATATAACCACCTAAAATATGTGATTACATATATGTTTTAGCTTTCACAAGAGCAAAACCCCAAACTTTCACATTTAATGATTTAAGACATAAAATTGTGTGTATGTACAGAGAGAGTAAAGTAATTGTTCTGGTTATCTTTTTTCATCACAACTACGATAACCAAGGGTGACACCACCAACAGTGGGCTGAGCCCTTCTTCATCACACATTAGTTAAGAAAATAATGGACAGACTTGCCTACAGTCTATTCTTATAAGGAATTTTCACAATTTAGAGTTCTGCTTCTCAAATGATTCTAGCTTGTGTCATGTAGATATAAAACTTACCAATACACTTTTTTGTTTTTCACCTAATATTTCTTGCAAAACACATAAAAAAGCAAGTGTGAATGTTTAAATGTGATTTATGAGGTTTGATAAATAATACAAGCTTTACTGCTGCAATGATGTCCATTCCCCTAACAAGTAGTCACATGTCTCTTTCAAGTCAGTCCCCACCTTTAACACCCTTCTCAAAGGCATCCACTACTCAGAGTTTTTTACACTCAATATTTTTCTTTCTTCTTCCAGAAAGTATTTCAAAGAAATTATGCACTATTCTTTTTGTGTTCCGAGACTCATTTAATCTGCAACATGTGTAATATAATATAATATAATATAAATCATGCAATAATTTAAAATGCTACATGATGTCCCATTATATAGAAATGTATACAGTTTTTTTGTATTCTCTTATTGAAATATGCTTAAGGAGTTCCAATTTAGTCAATATTCAAACAAAAGTGATCAGCTTCTAGGAACATGGAAGCAAAAGCAATATTAGATGGATTTGGCAGGTTATGTGTGTATAACAATACTTATACAAAAAGAGGTCATGAACTTTAGAGGGAGTAGCAGAGACAGGAGGAGTTGGAGCAACGAGTTTCAGGGAAGGGGTAAAAATTATGTTAATACAGTATTCATATTAAAATTCTCAAAACATTTATATTAAAACAAAAGAATAATCCACTTCATGCATTGCTTTGAACATGTATAACTCCAACAAGTCTTACAGGTAAAGACATAAGATCATAATTTCAAGGATAGTCTTCGTAGATAAAGATACACAGTGGAAGACAGATTGCTGAAGACAAAAGAGTAAGAATATAAGAGATAGAAGACAGGGAATTGTGGTGTGAAGCAAAGTCTTCTGAATACGACATGGTTGTTTCATCCATGAACTCACAGGGCCAGTAGTTACCTGCATCAGATCTGCTCACAGTTATGTCCATCAGCCTTTCACTGATGTTAGGGGATGGCTCACGAGGCCCCACCACTCCCTGGTTTACTACATGAAATTAAGGGTTACTGAGGAGAGGTGGGAGTCATATTCCTCAACAGTATAGCAAATTGTCAGTGGCATTTCCTCAAGAGTGGTGGTTGAAGTGTGCTTGATCCATGGAAAGTGGCACTATTCGGAGATGTGGTTTTATTAAAGAACATGTGGCCTTGTTAGTGGAAGTGTGTCACTGTGGAGCCAGGACTTTAAGTTATCATGTATATATGCTCAAGTCTGGCCAGGAAGCTCTAATTAAATACACACTAATTAGACTTGAAAAAAGAGACATCTATTAGGAATAATAAGAGGTTCAGCCCAATTGGAAAGGGAGTAAGAGAGCCTGGGGACTGATAAAGTCAAAGTACATTGTAGAGGTATGAAACTGTGAAAGAATAAATAGTAAAACTTAAACATACAAAAGTATGTACATTTACAAGTTTTGTGACATGTTTACATATATTTTAGGAAAATATTTAGAAATGCACTTGCTATTTATGAAAAAAGTGTACTTCAGTTTTCCACAAAACTGTATAACCTGTTTATTTAAGATACTTGTGTCATTTCACACACTCAGTCAACAGTGCATGTTACTTAATTGTTTGATATTCTTACCAGCATTTAGCACCATGGCTCAGTTTAGCCATGCTTATCGGTGTAGTGGTGTATCATTGAGCTGGCAATTTTCATTTGTAGAATAGCTAACAACTTCATGATTTTTTCATCTGACCCTTGCCATTCCTTGGATGAATGACATTTAAAAATTATTTTCCTGATTCTGACTTTATTTTAAAAAGTTAATATATTGTCAACAGTTCTTATGACCAAATTCATTAGACAGAATACTGTTATTAGATATTGAACCATGCAGATAGTATGTATTTTGAATACTCTTATTCCACAAAACACTAATGCATAGTCGTTAGTCCTACCACATTAGGTGATCATCAGCTGCATATTTCAATCATAATATGTTTATTTTATTTTTGGTATATGAAGAGGTTAATATTTATCTCAAAATTGTCACTTTTAATTTCTAATTCATATTACTTATTATTCTTTGTGTTTGAAATACTGAAGTATACCATACAGTTGTCTGAATCATCTTGACTAGAAATGAGACATTTACTTTCGTATCATTAATTTTTTCTTTGCTGCAACTTTTTAGTTCGTGTTTTATAATTTCAATTTTTTTGATGGCTAGGCACAATGCAAAGACATTCAGTGCTAGAAATGCGGATTACTATAGCTTTATATTACAGATTTTGGTAGAGCTATACTGAAGGATTTGTAAAAGAACAGAGTAAATGCAATCTGGAGCTGGAAAGATAATCACGTTTAACAAGAAGAATATTATTAGTATTGTTTTTTTCAAATTGCCTAAAAACTAACTAATTTTTCTAATTTTATGGACTCCAGGAAAAAGAGGTTACCTTTAATTATCTGGCACCCAAGCCCAGGGTAACTGCAGTTAATGTTTATTGCAAAGTATTGAAGCTGAAATGGTACTTGTTTGAATGTAGACTTAAGAAAGGGACTTGGTCTGATACTAAAAAAGTCTAAACAAGACTTGCATAATAACAACAGCAGTCACATGAAAACTGGCATAGAGGAAATTTCACCCCTAGATGAAGAACTATAGGTAGTAAATGGCTGATGAGAGAAAATCAATCTTGTCCTGAGAAAAGCTGCCTGATAACCTTATAGATTATCCAACCCTACAGCATATGTACATAAGAGCAACATTAAATATATTCAATGTTATATATAATATGTAGCAGTAATAACTATAGAAGAAAGGTCATGAACTTGAGAGAGCACAGAGGAGTTCAATGGGTAGAAAGATTATTGAGATTATGTAAAACAGTCCTCATATTAAATTCTCAAAAAATTAAAAAATATTAAAAATAAAAGGACTTTTATCTAGTGACTTAAAAGTGGATCAAGACCATATTTGAAATGAAACTGTATTAAAGTTAAACAAACAAGACCCATCTATAAAAGCTTGACATTACTTGTTGGTTTTCCAAGTATTTTAATGATATGGTTGGATCATTAATGATGAACTCAAATCATTGAATTTAAACTGGATGTGGTGATGCATGCCTTTAATCCCAGCACTCGGGAGGCAGAGTCAGGTGGATCTCTGTGAGTTCAAGGCCAGTCTGGTCTACAAAGTGAGTCTAGGACAGCCAGGCTTGTTACACAGAGAAACCCTGCCTGGAAAAACAAAAATAAACAAACAAAAGAAGATTAAATAATTGAACTTATGTTAGAAATATGAAATTACTAGTATACGTAGATGAACTAAAAAAATCCATCAAGGACAAAACAGAGAAAAAAGCATTGTAAGAAAATATTTGCAAGTCTGACAAATAATATCTGAAATACCTAAAGAACTCTTGCAACTCAAAACCAAAATGCAAACCACCCAATATTTAAATGGGCAAATAACATTTATACAAACATAGAACTGGCCAGCAACTGCATAAAATATGTTCACCATCATTAATTATTAAGGTAATGGAAACCAAAGCCAAGCAAGCAGCACTTAACATTTATGAGAATGTTTTATTATCAAAATGAGAAAAGAAGAGCTTGCAAAGATATAGAAAGAATTTAAAATATTAAAATAGTACAAACACTAAAGGCAAGACTATGGGAGTCCTCAGAAATAATTGAAATTAGAATCACCATGTGATTTACAAATATTACTTCTGGAAATAGTCTTTAAAAGAATTAAAAAACAAGAACCTGCAATTGTCATCATTACCCAAAGTGTAACAACAACTAGTCAACCAATACAAAATAATGAAGAAAATGCAAAATTTTCACCAGTATTATTGTTATTACTGTTTACTCATAAAAAGTAAAGAAATGGTGATACCTAAATGAAAATGGAAGTCAATACATTAGGTGAAACAAATCAACTTAGTGTGACAAATACTATACATAATATATATTAAATAAAATTCATAAGTGCAAAAACTTAGAAATGTTCTTGCCAGAGTTAAATGATGGAGAACTGCGAGTTAATGTTTTTGTGTAGAAGTATACAAATTTTAGTGTTTTAAGATATAACACTAGTAAACCGTATGCTCAAGAAAAGTAAAATATTTCTGTACCACAAAGGACACACACGCAAAAAAAAGAAAAATTAAAAAAAGTGCTCTCATAAATTAAAGTGGCAAATGTAGATGTTTGTTTTATAACAATTTAACAAAGTATTCCAAAAGCCATTATTTTACTGTTTATTTTTAGGAATAAATTATTAGTATATTTATGTTTTAACTATGATGTAATATACATATTTATATCATTACAATTTATATAACATTAATAAAACATGAATTAAAACTATAGTTTCATTAAATATTTATGTTACTATTAATTGAGTAGAAATAAGAGAATAAATTGAATTAAGATATAAAATTAATCTAAAAATACAACTGAAGATGTAACTGGTTCTACTTGTATAGAAGTTTTCTGATAACAGTAATTCTGGAAAAAATAATCTCAGTGAAATATCACACAATGAAACAATTCCAAAGAATATTAACAACTTCATTTTAAGACTCTAAATTATATGATTTTGTGTGGTGGTTAAAAAAATCAGATGTTTAATATATTTGAAAAATTCCAGTGCCAAAATAGTTTGAACAGAATCCTCACTCCCAAATAAGAGATCTGTTTGCACCAAAAGCCTTACACCACCACTGTTGGATAGGCCTAGAACAGTTTTTTCTCTAGTCCTTCTTACCTCCCAGGTAAGCTAGGGAGTCATGGGCCACTCCTAGCCAGGCACTCCTGTTTAGGCTCCTTAGAGCTCTGGGGAAGCACTGAGGGCTGAGCATCAAATGAAGGTGGGCCTTTATACACACAAGGCTGTGTCAAAGCAACAGGCAAGCTGCTCCCTTGGAAATGAAGCAGGCAGGTTCTTGTGTTCTTGGGCAGAGGGGAGCTAAATTCTCAAGCTTTCTGTGGATGGAGCATCCACTGCTGTGTCCCTGGAGTGGAGGAAGGAACCCCACAAACTTACTCACCAGAATAAGACAACTAAGAAACAAAGAACTAGGTTTTAATACATATACTAAGTTTCATAATTCCATCTAGAGGCAGAAGACATAGCTAAAATAAAAGATAAAAGAGACAATGGGCAGGCCAATTCCTAAAGAAAAGGACAAGGGAGGAAGAGAGAGATCTCCCTACAAGGGGCCCAGGTGTTATAATCATGGATAGTAAAAAAAACAAAGGAGGGGCTCAGAACCAGGATATGCCTTTGGTTTATAGTAAACATTCAGGGAGTCTGTCTTTCAGGAATTGGGCCTCTTGTTAATTAAGAGGCACTTCTGAAGTGTTTTATCTGAATGGAGCCAGGTTGATGACACCTTTTTGCCAAATGGTCCTTGTAACCAGCTGCAACCAGGAGGGAGGCACTTTCCTTTTTCTGAGAGCAGGAGAATTGGCTTTCCAGAATGAAGTGCCTCTGGACCTTAGGCAGCAATGGTCTACACACCACTAATAAATTATATTAGGGATACAGGCTTTTAAGAGTTTAGTTTTTTTCACTTAGATTATTTAGCAAATTGGGTAAATCTTTTGTTTGTATAGAATCAAAACAATTTTGGAATAAAATGTTGGTGACTATCAACAGATTAATGGGGAAAATACTATATATGTGAAATAAAATGACTCAGATGGGGAATTTGAAACTGGTTGTATTTTTGGGCTCCTTCTCTTAGAAACTTCACATATTCTTTATTATATATGCATTTCTTCATTGGAATAATTTAAATAAGCTTTCTTGTACTTACCTTCATAGAGACTCCCTTGTTTCAATTTTAATATATCTCTTTCCCATTAGAGAGCAATTTCTAAGTATGCTTGTTAGGTAAAATTACAGTAAAGAACCAATGCATCTTAATGTCAAGTCCTAAACCTAGTCTGCAAAAAGCCAAAAGAGAACACTGCTACCACTGTGCTTGAAATTTGAGTTTCTTTTCCCTACTTTTCTTTAGGTTCTACTGTTTGGGAGAAGATGGAAGAAACTCAGTTGTATATAGATGTATTTTATGTAAGTTCATGTAATGAGATATATCAGATATCTTATCTACCAAACCAAATGTTTTAATTCAAGCCTTATATATGGTATTTCCCTCTACTGTGTTAAAACTTTTATTCAAAATTCTGATTTCTAAAATCATTACTTTCCCACTTTTTCTCTAGTTCTTTGATTGAAACAAAGTAGTACATTTTATGGCAGGTTTATTTGTTTTTAAATTTTATTGCCCAGCTATACTCCACTTTAGTTCTCAAATTGACAATTTTGCTTGCAAAGACAAATTTTCTAGTACTCCCAGCCCTGGGGCCACTTCTTTTTTAAGAGTAAGGCATTGGGTATTCTGTGGCCAGAAAAACAGAAAGAGAAAGTTTAATACTCAAAACTTCTAGCTCATGCACCAAGCTTCCACCTTTAGAAAATATGCAGTCTCACAGCTTATTTATTGCCAGTCATAGCTCTTATTATGCATTTGTCTTTCTTCATAGACAAATATAAATACAAATAAAACAGCAGATAAAAAGAACATAAAACAACATGACAGAGATAATTCAAATAGGAAAAGGAAAACTCTAAGAGTAAAAATAAGACATAGTATGCCATTTATATATTTTGCAGAATCAAGTTATACATTCTGTCTTTATACTAAATCTAATATTGTAAATATAACCTTTATTCACCAGATAAGATGAAGTCTGTACCCAGGGTTTTCAAATACAAGATTCAAGCTGAGCCATGAGCATTTCTTTCTCTTTCCTAGCTGGCCCTATGCCTAGGCCTTGAACTTCGACCATCTTCCAGCCTCTATACAATCTAATCTAGGCCTAGAATGTTTTCAGCCTTTGAGACTTACTGCTGAATAAACTCACCCTTTCTAGTTCTTTCTGAACTCTGACTGGCTGGTTCAACTCAGCTGTTCTGGCTCAAATTTCTCTCCAAACTAACTGATTAAATCTGGTTTTTCTCCACTTTTCACTGAATTGCTCTGCTTAGCTTCAAACTAATTCTGGATATTTGTTCTAATCTTCTGGATCCTTGTTCTCTGTTGTTAACTTGCTCTGATGACCTGCATTGAACTCCATGAACTCACAAACACAACTCCACTGCACTGTACTCACTCAACTTAACTGCAATGAACTGACTGAACTGCCTGGAATTGTGCTCACTGAACTCAACTGATTCACTGCTCTTACATTGACTCTCTTTCCTGAGAATTGAGCATATATTTTGTCCAACTCATTCTGGCAAATCTTTCTCTGATTCATCACTTTGTCTTCCTCTCAATTAGATGTGACTATTAAGTATTAGAGATGTGTACAAAGGGCATCTCTGTAGTCAACACAGATCACATAGTCCTAGAAGATCTTTGGATATGATCAGAGCATCCATGTTTCTGGATTAAATTCCTCTACATAATATAAAATTACAAAACTAATTTTAACATAAACTTTAAATATCAAAGTTGATAGTCTTAATATATCCTGTATTTGTCTATCTTCAATATTATTTCAGGGTTTAGCAAAGAAAATATAAATAATATTAACAATAGAAACATGTCCATAGCCATATTTTTGTAAATTCTATCATCTATAATTTATATATTTGACATATTCAGAAAATTAAGTTTTGTTAATAAAGTGAGAAAACCTTTTTGAACTTCTGCTACATAATTTCATTTACAATTTTACTCATTATAGCTCACATCTTCCCATATTTCCAAGGACTATAGATAATTCTGATAATTAAATATCTCCTTAGCACTGGTTACAGGATTTTCCATGTATAGTACCAACACTGAGAAAAAGAAATTTAAATTTTTATGTTTTCTGTGTGAACTACATTTCAGTTTCACTCAGAAGGTAACAGAACCAAAATAATCTCAAGATCTGAAATATTATGGGTATGAAAATATTTTAAATTGGTAATAATAATTCTATTGTACCCCATGATCTTATTGAGCATGTGTGTAGTTGTTGTTCTTGTTGTTTTGTTTGGAAATCCTGTATCAAACAGAAATAACTGCACTCTTCACATTTTAAATAAACTGTTCTTTACAAAAGCCAGTATCTAAATCTACTCTGGACTACAAGAGCTAAATTGCATATTATATGTAAATATAATAATGACAGATATAAGTGGTAGCATACAATTTTAGGAAAGAAAGAAAAGTCAAAGCTTGTAAAATTTGACAAAATAAATCCTAGCTATATGCCTAAAGACATGTTATAAAAGTATATTATATTTCAGCCAACATCATACAGTAACACTTCTTTTACTCTATCTCATGGTTCTTTCTCTAGTTTGATAACCACAACCCTACTTCTAAATATTTATACATATGTAAATTATAATCTAGGATGTGCATATGGTAGAAAAAAACATACTATATTTTCTTCCTTAGTATAGGAAAATTCACTTAACAGAAAAAACTCTCTGCAAGTACAGCGGCGAATTTTCAAGTGACAAAGTTATATAGTAGAACAATAAAGTTAAGGAGCAAAGTATTAAAAAGACTATTTACCATCTTAAATAATTTGAAAACCCTCTTTAGATATGACAAATAGTTTATTTTTAAGTCACTATTCATAAAAGGGAATGGATGAGTCTTGCATTTGTTTCCTAGTACTATTAAAAGGAGGAGAAATGATTCAATGAGCATAGAGAGTTATCACACTTAATATATTGTGAGTAAGTGAAAGCAGAATAATTGTATTCTTGTGAATATGAGGGAGAAATTAAAATCCATACTGATGGTTGTAAGGGAATAGTAATAGACTAAAATAAAATTTTTCACAGAGAAGGAGATGCACTGCTTCTCAAAGACAGAATCAACAGGCTTTATGATTAGTCTATTAGTATATTCTTGGAAAATCTAACCAGATCAAAACAAGCATATTTCATCTTCAAGAACTTTTAATATTAATTTAACTACTTTGACTATCTTACTGAACTTCTTTCTACTTCCAGATATTGTTGTGGCTAAGCAAATAGACATTACCATCTACTGTATAAACTGCAGACCAGAGAACTATATTAACTTGTTAACACCTGAAATTCTCATAGCTATCACATGTTTCATTGGCAGTGTATTCAAATGTGTATCATTTTTATTCAATAGAACTTAAAGTGGTAATGAAATTGTTCTAGTATTGTAAACCCTAGGTAAAGGAGTATACTAAATACGTGATATCCAGCTAATATAATTAAGAAAGAGTTTTGATTATGATAAAGGAGTAGGTACCATCATCAGTATTACAGACATTTTTGAGTAGATATTTTACTGTATTGAGAAGAGAGATATTCTTTATATATTTTAGTATATTTGGAATAGAGATATGCATTATTTCAAGGTTTTCATTTGCCAGTTGACAGGAACTCTACTACAACTACTCTACCTTCAAACATTGTCATATATATCATAGAACTTTCAGGAGCATCCACTAACCCTGCCTGTTTAATTATAATTCCTGTTGGGATTTCTTAACCCCTTCATCAATTTTATCTCCAAGATTACCTATGTCAATTAAGGGGTTCAATGTTATGTTTTCTGGCCTGTGTGCAAGAAACTATTACTGTGTAGTTAGATATTAAAAAATAGTACCAGAAAAAGAAAAAAAAAACTTAGTTACAGTCATGAGATACTACTAAATTTTAAATTACCTAATTTGAATTCCCATAATTTTGACTTTATAATGTAACTTGATTTATATTTACTAGTGTCTTTCATTGTTTGGAATTGTCAACCACTTGAAGATTTTCTAACTCCATATGATTTTTGCACATTTAAAACAAGTATTTAAATAACATTACCCCTGGGAAATAAGAATAGAAAAAAGTATTTCGAAGTTTGCCTTGGGTCAGAGTCACATTACAATACCAAATGCAAGCAAATTAGTTCAGTAAGTGAAGAATTGATGTATCTAGTAGCTGTTAGTGAATATGAGGAAGACATCACTTGTATGTAGTCTTAGATACAAAAAATTCTAGAAACAGCAGTAAAATGTATTTTTTGAAGGAAGAATCATGGGCTTAGAAGATATATTTAATTCTAGACTTGTACATTCTAGCAGAGTTAACTTTGGCAGTTATGGTCCTTGAACCTTAATTTTCTTATTTATATGTAGGAAAACTCTCTAGACCCCAAATCTTTCATTTAACATTGAGAATAAAATAAACTTCTATGACAAATTTGTATGACAAATACAACTAGATAATTGTCATTTTACAAGTTTGCTGACTTAGCCTTGTCTACAATACCATATAGTTATATTTATTAAGAAGGTTTACAACTAAGTAATAACTATCTGTGATTTTTTTCAGAGTGCAGAGTATTATATTCATTTTAAGCAAACCTCTTCTCATTTATCTGAAAATGTTGACTCCAGTCGATCAAATGCAAATCAGTTACACAAACTATAATGCATCATTCTGGAAATGTCTCAATGATTTTTAATCTGAAATAAGCATGATTTAAAAAGTAAAATATTCCTCTCCAATGTTTAAAAATAGGATACTTTTATTGCTATTTTACATTATTCTTGAGCAGTTTAATATATATGCATGTATTTATGTATGTATGTATGTATGTATGTATGTATGTATGTATGTATTCTGGTTGCTCTAAGACCCACTCTATCTCATCTCACTACCACCCCTGTTTTCAGATGATTCCTCCCTAAATGTCTCTTTCTTTCATGCATTTATTTTTGTTTGCGAACACACTGAGTTTAGACATATATGGTTACATATGGAAGAATTCAATAGAGTCGGGGGGGTTTACCAATGGATATGCATCTAAAGAAACTGACTCACAATTCCCCAGAATTCATCAGTAGTTAATAATTAAACAAGAATGGTTAGGGCCCCATGAGCTCTACCCCAATCCATGACTGGCTGTTTATGCATTTAGTTTTGTACAAGCCCAGTACATTCTTAATAAAATTTGGAAATATATGTTTAAATAACTGCCATTTCAAAGAATTTTTAATTAATAATATTGGCATATATAGAGGAGGATCTATTGATAAGTATTTCTATTATAGGATTTGAAGAAACAAGTTTAGTCAGTTTTGCCTTATTGTTTACTTTAATACATGAGGACAGCTAATTCCCTGAAGAGAATGCAGAAACAAGGACTCATTTGAAGGCAAAAAATAGTATCTCGCAACACACCAAATTTCTCATGAACGTATCCATGAACATGATAGTTTCCAGAATCATTAAAAATTAATACACATTATTTATTAATTACTCAGTCTATAGTGTTTCTGTTGTAACCAGAGAATTGTACAAAAAATGAGAATCACTACAAATAAAATTTAATGATTTAAGAAAAACTAATAAGAAGAGTTTGGTCTAATTATGTCTATGTTTATTTAGGTTAAAAATTATTGTCTTCATGAAGTGCAAGGTTATAATGCACACATACTTTAAATATATTAATAAATTTCGAAAGTGAAGTATCTCTAACTGAGTTAATAGTTATTATTGTTACATGCAGGGGATTGGTCTGGTGTCATGTATTCTAATTTCTGTCTCCCCACTCCCCAGATCTGGCTATATCCCAGATGAACACATTCTCACATTCACCATTTCACCAAGGGATGCTATGTAGTATTGCTTCTGAATTATCCCTGATTGAATAATAAAGTTCCTGACTATCTGGCTGGGTTAGAAGAAAGGTAAGCAGAGTCTAGGTTCCCAAGCTTGAGATGGGGGAGAGATTCATGGAGAGACCACCAGACAAGAGGAAGGAGTAGAAGCAAGAGGAGAAGAAGCCAGATTTAAGAAAGATGTCATAGGGCAGAATGAGCCATGCGCATGTGGCCATGAGGAAAGAGAGATGGAGCAGATCCAGCCCAAAAAGGATAACTTATTCACAAGTAGCCCAGGATGCTTAGCTAGGAGACTGAAAAATAGCTTAGAGAAAAAAGAAAAAGCTTAGAGAGTTGATATCTGCCCAGTTTTAGTGCATTAAACTTATAATATAAATTAGAGTCTCTTTCTGTCAATTATTTGGGAACTACCTGGGGTAGAGAAACCTCAAGACTCTAAAACAAATTAATACAAGTTATATGTAATTAAGTAGCTTACATGAAAATATTTTATTAGTAATAAGATAATTTGAACTTAATAAAGTCTCTACAATGGAATTCAATCACCAAATTCTAGAAGTGATATAATTATAAATCGTATCATTTTAATGCTATTAAGAGCACTAAATGGTTTGAAATGTCAATGCTGAGGTCAACCTTTGGGAATTTTATCATTTTTTCCAGAGGACAGAAAAAGTTCAAGGCTATGACATTGCTTGAATTATTGTGGTATTGTATAAGACAACTTAGCATAATGGTCAAAGCTTTGAATTATTGAAGAGGAAGGAAGGCAAGTAATTGGAGGATTGTGTTTTTCAATGAACAGACAACCAAGACAAAACTGCATAGTATAGCAGTACAAATGACAGATTTTTTTATGTTGTACTTAGAGAAGCATATATAATTTTCTGTGGTTTAATATTTTTATTTTTTTGAAATTATAGTATAATTAAATTAGTTCCCCTCCCCTGTCCTTTTATGAATATCTCTGAATAATGTCATTAAAATTTATGAGAACATAATTTACCAAACTTAGTTGCTCTGTGGCATGGCTTGCAATTCTATAAAGCTGAACTCTTGCTTTTCTCAGTCATATATGTATCTAATTTGGTCACTACAAATGGAAAAAATCCTCTGTATTTTCTTTCTGATATTTAAACTTTGAGCCAAAATCTTTTATGTTTATTTTTCCTCCTTTCTGATTTTCAATTTGAGAACTAAGTCCCTACATAAACTATTCTACAGTATATCTTGCCTTAATCTTGGTCAGAAAAGAAAAGTAAGAATGATTAGAGTACTAATAATTTCTCTAATTCTTTCTAGATGCATTTTTGAGACAATGGAGGACTGCATGACTCATTTCTTTTTTCATTTATTTTTTTATTAATTTATTCATATTACATATCAGTTGTTAGCCCATCCCTTGTATCCTCCCATTTCTCCCTTCCTCCCACTTCCCCCCCCTACTCCCCTCCCTTATGCATGACTCATTTCTAAGTTCTTTTAGAATGCACAGAAGCAACTTTTTTTCTTGAATATTAACTTCTTTTTAGAGTTCATAGAGATAATTCTCATGTGTTGTTTTAATTAAACTTTATAAAATATGTTACCATCATTTTCAACTCTTATGCTATTTGCTCAAATACAGTGTTAACAATAATATCACACTTATTTGATTCCTGGATCTAAATCACCAATAATTTTACCTGTGTTTTTGTATGTAAGGCAGAACGTATGACCTAGTGCTTTGTGGCCTTTTGTGTTAGCCAATTTTACATAAAATCATCACAAACAGCACTAAATTTATAATGACACTTGATATCCTACAAGATATGTTAAGAATTTCAAGTTTTTGCTTACATGTTGCTCATTTGTTCTCTGGTACATTTAGTTATTTAATTAACAGTAAAGTGGCATTATGGCATACAGATAGATATTGAAAGGAGTCTTCCTTGATAGGCAAACTGTGCCTGGTTACTTTTTTTATCAACTTGACATAAGCTAAGGTCATCTGGAAATAATAAATGTCAACTGAGAAAATTCTTTCATCAGACTGGCCTATAGGCAATGTTACAGGGAATTTTCTTGACTGATTATTGATGTGGGAGGGCCCCAACCACTGGGTTACAGAAAAAGTCAGGACCCGAGGAGAAAGCTGGAAAACAGCATTCCTCCATGACCTCTGTTTCAATTCCTGTCTCCAGAGCCCTCTCTTGAGTTCCTGCTCTAACTTCCCACAGCAATGGAGCATGGCCTGAGAGCTGTAAGCTGAAATAAACCTTTCCTCCCTGAGTTGTTTTTCATTGTGATATTTATCACAGCTATATAAAACAAATGAGAACACTAACTATGACATGAATACATCTGTCACTTATAATTACAATCTCTTTTGACATTTGCAAAATTGATAGGAAAAATTAGAAAGTAAAAGTAAAGAAAAAGAAAAATTAACGAAGAAGTAAAAACATGAACAGGAACTGCTTTATAGAAGTATTTTTATTATTTTTTCTAAAAATAAAGTATTAAATATATTTTAAAATTAAAATACTCAAGGTTGGGGATACTGTTCTGTGGGTAAAGTACTTGCCGAGCAAGCATAAGAACTTGACGTTGGATCTCCAACACCCATATAAAAGAGCCAGTTGTGGTGGTGGATGCTCTTCGTAGGCATGCATACCTGCTGTGGACCTTAAAGTGTATACCCTACTGCCTTTCCATTCCAGACTCATCACTCTGTTCCAGCACCCAAGTTGGGAAGATATTCCCTGCTCAAACATAGACCAGCCCTGTCATAAGTTCAGGTAAGCTACTTATACTTCCCCAAACCCAGTTCTTAGGGTCATCCTTAGAACAGCAACAGAACACCAGAGGTTGATTCCCCTATCCCCTGTCCAGGCTTCCTGGAGATTCCTCAGACCATCTCCTTCTGACTTCCCCTTCCAACCAGCCTTCAACACCAGTAAGCATTTCCCATGAACACACCAGCAAAGAAGGCCAGTAAAACTGGCAACACTCAGCCAATACACTACCTGAAAATACAGAAAGCAAACAGAAACTGAGGATTAAAATACCCACCCAACCAAAACAAACACAGAAATCAGACCTAGAATCACCCCAAACCCAGATGCCTACATGGCAGCAGAGAGATACAATAATAGTCAGGCCTTGTCCCAGCACTCAGGAAGCAGAGGCAGATGGATCTCTATGAGTTTGAGGGCAGCCTGGTCTACAAAGGGAGTTCCAGGACAGCCAGAGCTACACAGAGAAAAACTGCCTCAAAAAGAAAGAAAGAGAGAGGGGGGGGGAGAGAAGAAGGAAGGGAGGAAGGAAGAAATAACCTAACAGACAGGACTATAAGTCTCTACCAGAGGCTAGCTATCCTATCACAATAGGTCCCAGTATTTTCCAACATGACTTTAAGACTAACTATATGAAGATGATAGAGATACTTAAACAAGAAATAAATTATTTAAACAGAGTGATAGATTAAGGATCTATTTATTCTTCTACATTCAGACTTCCAGTTAGTCCAGCAACATTTTTTGAAGATACTTTCATTTTTCTATTGTATGATTTTGGTCTTTTTGTCAAAAATCAAGTGTCTGTAGACGTGTGAATTTATTTCTGGGTCTTCAATTAGATTCTATTGATGAATGTCACTGTTTTTTATGTCAATAACATGCTGTTTTTATTACTATTTCTCTGTAGTAGAGTTTGAAATCCCGGGTGGTGATATCTCCAGAATTTATCTTATTGTACCAATTGTTTTAGCTATCCTGGGGTTTTTGTTCTTCCACATAAAGTTGAGAATTGATCTTTAAAAGTCTGCAACAAGTTGTGTTAGAATTTTGATGGGAATTGCATTGAATCTGTGGATTGCTTTTGGTAAGATGGTCATATTTTCTATGCCACTCCTCCTGATCCATGAGCATGGGAGGTCTATCTTCTGATATCTTCTTCAATTGCTTTCTTCAGAGACTGTAAGTGTTTTTCACACAAGTCTTTCATTTCCTTGGTTAGAGTTACACCAATATATTGATGTTTTGTGACTATTGTGGAGAGTGTTGTTTCCTTAATTTCTCTCTTAGCCTGTTTGTGTTTTGTGTAAAGGAGAACTACTGATTTTTTTAAATTAATTTTGGATTCAGCTACTTTGCAGAAGGTGTTTATCAGCTGAACTAGTTCTCTCATAGAACTTTTGGAGTCACTTATGTACACCATCATATCCTCTATGAATAACAATACTTTGACTTCTTTCTTTCCAATGTGGATGGAGACTCTTAATGACCATTTGTTGTTGAGCTAATGTCTCCATTTGCTAGAACTTCAAGCACTATATTGAATAGATATGGAGAGAGTGGGAAGCTTTGTCTTTTCCCTGATTTTTATGGAATAGCTTTTCTTTACTCTCCATTTATTTTGATGTTGTATATATGCTTGTTGTATATAGCCTTTATTGTGTTTAAATATATACCTTGTATCCCCGATCTCTCCGATACTTATAACATGAAGGGCTGTTGAATTTTGTCAAAGGTTTTTTTTAGCATCTAATGCAATGCATCTAATAAGATGAGATAAGAGGTTTTTATTTCAGTTTGTTTATATGGTGGACTACCTTGATTGCTTTTTCACATATTGAACCATCCTTACATCCCTGGGATGAAGCCTACTTGATCATGGTGGATGATGTTTTTGAAGTGTTCTTGGATTTGGTTTGTAAATATTTTATTGAGCATTTTTGCATCAATATTCATATGGGAAACTGGTCTGAAATTGTCTTTATATTTTGCATCTTTGTGTTACTTAGGTGTCAGGGCAACTATGGCCTCATAGAATCAGTGTGGCAATGGTCTTTCTGCTTCTATTTTGTGGAATATTTTGAGGAGTATTGGCATTAGATCATCTTTAAAAGTCTAGTAGAGTTCTGATATAAAACCAACTGGCTGTGTGATTTTTTGGGGGGTGAGGGAAATTTTCAATGACTGTTTCTGTTTCCTTAGTAGTTATCAGACTACGTAAATTGTTTACTGGATATTAATTTAACATTGGTAAATGGTATCTATGAAGAAATATTGTCTATTTCATTTAGATTTTCCTACTTTATGGAGTACAAGTTTTTGAAGACAGATCTAATTTTTCTTTAAATTTCCTCAGTGTTTGTTGTTATAATCCCCCATTTCACTTCTGATTTTGTTAACTTGGATACCTTTTAATTAGTTTGGCTAAGGGTTTGTCTATCTTGTCAATTTTCTCAGTGTACCAGCTCTTGGTTCAGTTGATTCTTTGTATTGTCCTCTTTGATTCTAATTTATTGATTTCAGTCATGGGTGTGATTATTTCTTGATATCTACTCCCTTTGCTTGTGTTTGTTTCTCTTGTACAGCTTTCAGATGTGTTGTAAAATTTCTAGTAAGGGATCTCTTCATGTTCTTTATGAAGGAACTTAGTGCTAGGAACTTTCATTGTGCAATGCTTTCATTGTGCCACATAAGTTTGGGTATGTTGCGCCTTCATTTTCATTGAATTCTACAAAGTCTTTAATTTCTTTCTTTTTTCCCTGACCCAGTGGCCATTGAATAGAGAGTTGCACAATTTCTATGAATTTGTAGGCTTTCTGTTGTTTCTGTTTTTGTTGAAGTCCAGCTTTAATCTCTCTTGGTCTGATAAGATACAAAAGATTATTTCAATTTTATTTCATTTGTTGAATGGGCTTTGTAACTGAGTATATGTTCAATTTTGGGGAAGTTTCCATGAGGTGCTGAGAAGAAGGTATGTTCTTTTGTGTTTGAGTAAAATATTCTGTAGATATCTGTTAGATCTATTTGGCTCATGTCATTTGTTGGTCTCATTATTTCTCTATTTAGTTTATGTCTGTATGATCTTCCCATTGGTGAGAATAGGATGTTAAAGTCTCCTACTCTTAATGCATGTTGTTTTTGTTTGATTTAAGCTTTAATAATTTTTAGACAAATGTGGCATAAATTTTCAGTATTGAGAAGCATCTTGGTAGATTTTTACTTTTATTGAATATGATGTGTCATTTCCCATCTCTTTTGATTAATTTTGGTTGAAAGTCTGATGCTGAATTCTGTGCTCTGAGATCTGGTTGCAGTCTGGACATTGGCATTGACCATATTCGTTGATCAATGTTGTATAAACTTTGTTCTTCAATTATCTCTAATTTTGTAATAATGTTGCTGGTAGCCTATAGCTGGGCAAGAAAAGAACAGGCAAGGCTTCTGTTCTAGGTCCAGGGCTCTCAGATATGGACCACAAGGTGAGTAAGAAGGAAAAGGAGGTAGAGAAATGACCTGGCTATGAGGACTGACCTGATGGAGCAGAAGCAGTCCATACAGGACAGATATGGCAAATAATTCAGGGTGTGTGTCTGGGGAATAGCCAGACTAGCATAGTGCATTAGAATAGATCATATCTACCCAGATCTAGTGTCTTAATGCTTGTTGAATAAATCTAATGTATCACTGTGTTATTTATTTGGAAGTTATAATGAGTGACTAGAAAAGCACCCCAATTATAGCATCTTTTCAGAATTATTTATTTCCTGTGTTTGTATTGGTGTAATTAACCTCCTTAGGTTGGAGTTTTCCTTCTAGAATCTTCTATAGGCCTGGATTTGTGAATAGATGTTGCTTACATTTAGTTTGTCATGGAATATCTTGTTTTTCCCATCTATGATGATTAAAAGTCTTGCTGGGTATAGGAGTCTGGACTGACATCTGTAGTCTCTTAGTTCTGCAAGACAGCTTCCCAGACTGTTTTGAATTTAGAGTCTCTATTTAGAATTCAGGTGTAATACTGATTGTTCTGCCTTTATATGTTATTTGGACATTGTCCCTTGCAGATTTTAATATTTTTCTTTGTTCCTTACAGTGTTCTGATTATTATGTTGCAGGAAGATTTTCTTTTCTGGTTCAACCTATTTGATGTTCTGTAAGCTTCATGTATGTTTACGGTCATCACTTTCTTTATGTTGAGGAAATTTTATTCTGATTTTGTTGAAAATATTTTCTGGGCCTTATAGCTGGGAGTTTTTTCCTTCTATTTCTATTATTCTTAGGTTTGGTCTCTTCATAGTGCCTCAGATTTCTTTGATGTTTTGTTTCAGGAACTTTTTAGATTAAACTTTTTTTTTCCTGACCACTGTATCAATTTCTTCAATCTCTATACCTGAGATTCTCTCTTCAATTTCTTGTATTCTATTGGAGATGCTTACAGCTATAGTTCCTGTTCTCTTTCCAGGATTCCCTCAATTTGTGTTTTCCTTATTGCTTCTATTTTTACTTTCAGATCTTGAACAGTTTTATTCATTTCCTTCACCTGTTTTATCTTATTTTCTTGTTTTCCTTAAGGAATTTACTCATTTCCTTTTTAAAGACCTTTATAAGATTGGACTTAAAGTCATCTTCTTGTGTTTTGGCTGTGTTAGGGTATTTGTGCTTGACATAGTAGGATAGCTGGGCTCTGGAGTTGCCATATTGGCCTGGTTCTCTTTTACTATATTTTTATGCTGGCCTTTAGCTATCTCATCATTCCTGGTGCCAGCTGGCAATGGATGAAAGCAGAACAATGGGTTGGCAAATGGAGCTCATGTGACAGGAGGACCTGGCCAGCAGGAGATTAGAGGTCTAACCTAGATGTTCTTTGGGCCAGCAGGCCTCCTTAGGAATGCAGGCAGATCCATGTGAAGGAGAGAAACCTGTTCTTTAGGATCCGAAGTATGGGATCGAACGGTCTAGTAAGAGAACAGGTGATGTTAATTCACTAGAAGAGCAACCACCTCATGCAGGAGCTTAATTGCTACCAGATGAAAAAGATCCTGTGAACAGACTCTGGGAGGAGATATATAAATGAGCCCAGAACTGGCGGCTGGGTGGATTGGAGACTTGGGATAGATTTGGCTGTTCATCGCTGCCCTTCAAGACACTCCTAGAGAAAACCACTCGAGGGAAGGCTTCAGAGCTCTGGCTCCTGCTGAGGCTCTGGGGTCTGGTTACCCCCGGTTCCAGTGGAAGAAATCCTGTGGCTCCCGACTGGAGAATCGTTCCTTGGGACTGATATCCTTAAGGTTTTGTTGTTGCATCAATTAATCTTCATTTCCTACTATTTTGGTTAATCAGGTTGTAATTGATGTAGGCTCAGTCAATAAGTTGTTAATAAAATATTTTGGTTAAGAAAATTGAGTCTACAGCCATGGGCCAGATGTTGGAACTCAGAGAATAGTTCATAGTTCACCTCTGTTAACTGTGCCCCAGGGGAAAGGTGGGTAAAGATCAACTCATCCCCTTAAAATTATAAGAAATAAATACTTTTTTTGGAAAATAAAAACATTACCTTCAAAGGAAGTAGTGTCTGGTGAACTAAAATATATCTGTAGCACTTGGCAGTTTTCATTCCACTAAAAACATTTCCAGAGCAATTTCAAATGTGTGTGTGAGTGTGAGTCACAAAAAATAGACAATACAGAGTCAATTTCAGATAAATAACTAATGTTATATATCATTACTTTTCATATATGCATGAATCTGAAAGCAGAAACATTTCAGAATGCTTACCACAGAAAGAATTTATTATTAGGGTTAATTACAGAGGTGGTGAATTACTTAAACATTATATAAGAAATAAGAGACAAATTTAAGATTTCTATCTCAGAACTGTTGCAGGAACTCTGCTATGGGTATAAAGAGAGGATGTAGAGTTACTGGTACCTAGAAAGTAGGATATCCTAGAAGAAAATGGAGTAATTAACTTACTATAGGGACTGGAGCTACAAAGGAAAAAGAGCTATTACTAAACAAACTCCACTGGCAGGAAGAGATGGAAGGAAATAACCTTGCATCTGCTAGACACATACCCCCACACACACTTAGCCAATATTCTAAGATAAACTCTTCTTCTGGGGTCAAGCCTTAGCATAATACAAAATTGAAAAGGGAAAGAAATGTATTCAAATAAGAAAAAATAGAGGAACAACTGTCAATTGAAAAAATAATAAAAACAACAGCTTGCCTACCCAAATTAGAAGCCTCATGGGACAAAGCTTCCTGAACTTTAATATATCATGAAAAAATGATTTTACTTAAAATATTTCAATGAAAAAACATATATGTATATTCTAAGAAAAACACTTATAAATTTCTGTGCTTCTACCCCCTCTCCATTTTAAGCATAGAAATATTTAGCCTAACTGAAATAATTCAGCTTGATATGTTTCTTATAATATGGAAAATAATCAAGAATTAATTGCCTATTAAATACTTAGAACACATTCATTTTAATTAAATATTTCCATTGAGTTGTAATAAAATGAGATGTACAAAGACATTTTCTATAGTCGTAAGACAGCACGTAAAACATTTTATCATTCAAGTTAGTGTCATTCAACATCTGGCAGGCAGCCTGGCTTTCACATCCAGCAGGCCAGTCCAGGTGTTGATCACTTCTGGTTAAAACAGACCTCAAGATCAATGGTACCATACCTCCCAGGGACAGCTAGAGTGCTTTAGGGTAAGGCCTGTGCACTAGGACTGGGTGTGGATAGAGTTTTCCAATGAGTGTTTCAGTTACCTAGCTCTTTTAAAATGAGATTGCTCATATCAGATGGCCAGGGAGATTGGGAGCTGCAGCAGATCACCATGATACCAAAAGTGTTACAGTATTTTGTCAAGCTGCTGTGCTAAGCACAGCAGAGGAAACAGGTGAATGTTCGAAACCTGTCTGCAGGCAGTTCTGGTGAGACACAGGCCCTGTGGTGCTTCATCAGTGGTCAGAACTGACATAGTGGCAGTGAAGTGGGCTTCAGCAGCTGCCAAGGTAGCTCTGGTATTGCTGCCTTGACTGCTTTGACAGGCAATCAAGCTCTGGGCATTCTTCCCCAGGATAAATGAGTCTCAGGGGGAGGTCCCCCTCAGTCACAGTCATAGAGGAGGGGAATAGGGTGAAAGCAGTAGGGAGGGAGGAATGGGCGGATACACAAGATGGGATAACAATTGAGATGTAACATGAATGAATTAATAAAAAATTATAATGCAAAAAAAATGAGTCTCAGATGTCATAATGGAGTGGGAGAGCAAGCCAGACTTTATGAATCAGGGATTTACAAACCTTGGGCAGTAGGGAAGGATTTGAAGGTGACTGTCTGATTCACTGGGGCTAGGAGGCCAGTGATACTTGATTTACATGCAGTGCTACAGTACCTCATTTATACTCGGTAGCATGGAGGTTCTATCACAAAAAGGAGAACATGGTACATATGTATCCTATTGGTGGGGGAAGAACTTCCAGGTATGATTAAATGTCATTTGCTGAAGGCTTGGATCTCCTTAGGATAGGGTGGGGTGTTTCAAGGAATCCCTAGTACTTGCTGAACAGGTTCTATCAGGAAAGAGTTGGACCTGTAATGCTCCCTGAGGGCTATGTGATACTCATTACAAGATCTGGGGCTCCCCAGATCAGGTGAAAAGAAAACCTTGCTGAGAAGGGAAGTCTATTGTAATAGATCAAACTCAGTTGGCCATCTGAAAGCATCAGACTTCAATCTTACCAGCAGAATTCCACAGGTTAGAATAAGTACTGATTTGTCAAAAATTTAAATGTTACAAATCTTAAAAAATATACAGCAGTATACAATTGAAATGGGTATTTCTGAAGGTTCTACAACATTGAAATCCCTTGCTTTGAATTATAAAAGCTTTGATTTGGGGGTTAATGTTCAATATAATCTTCCATAAACTTTATGAGAATCTAAATCTCAACGATGTGAGCCTGATAATATTTAACTAAATTGGTGTATACTATATGATTGATACTGGAAGCATCTGTTCAATGAGCATAAATACATCAGGTGGTGAACACAAATAAAGGTTTCTTTATGGGGGTGTAAAGTAGAAGTTGTATCAGTATACATTTATTGTTCATGGTAATGACTGCCATCTTTCCTATCCTTTCCAAATTGTTACATGCTCTTATGGGGTCAGAAGGTTTCCAACATTATTACTACAAGATTAAACAGGAAAAATAGGTACATAGATAATATAGAAAAAATGAAGCATATTCCAAACCCAGGGCCTGACTTAAACTTTTAGTGATATTTATACATAACGAACAAAATTATATATCAGTGTGAGTTATTTTCATCTTGTCAAAACATTCTATTAATGTGCATTGCGTGTGTGTGTGTGTAATCATAATCATTCTTAATTCTGTGGATGTCATTTTTAATATTTCAAATGAAAATAAAGATTAACAAATTTTTCACATAATCTATAGGCTGTACATACTCATCTGTAAAATTATAATATCTGATATTATTTCAGAGATAAATTTTAGTTCTGTAAAATGATTTGCAGTCTCTCACATATTAATACAGTCTATCCTTATACAGGTGAGTCACTGGTTATGTACGGTATTATTGACAAAACATAATTAATAAATCATAGACTGTGATGTAAAAATTAAGTAGCTTCAAGGATATCCTGGTCTACAAAGTGAGTGCAGGACAGCCAAGGCTACACAGAGAAACCTTGCCTCAATAAACCAAAGCAAAAAAAAAATTAAGTAGTATCATAAATATTGGAGCAAAAAATTTCATCTCCCTTGGAATCATTGTTTCAAAATGTCACACACTAACGGCCCTAAACTTCATGAGGGAGGCCTCATTATTGGCATTGCTCTCAGCATTGTCTTCCAAGTTCCCACAATAGCTCATTAAACCAAATGCTCAATGGCATTTCAAGCGCAATGCTCAAAAATCCCCCACCCTTTTCCCTCAAAAGAGTCTGTGGGGAAAAACAGCCATATGGTCAGATCCACCATAGGAATAGCCTCCAATTCTACTATAAAGTTCTGTTCTACTTTACTTTCTGTTGCTATGATAAACATAATGACCAAATGCAACTAAGGAGAAGAAATGATTTAGTTCATTTTACACTTTACACATCATCTGGCAGAAATCTGGGCAGGATATTGAAAAATAAACTACAGAGGAATGTTACTTACTGGCTTTTAAAAAAAAGTATTTATTCACTTTACATGCCAGTTATAGCGCCCTCCCTCCTCTCCTCTTAGTCTCACCTTATCTCCCCCTCACCCCTCCCTTATTCATTGGAAAAGGGAGCCACCCACTCACCACAGCTCATCAATTTGCATCAGGACTGGGTTCAGCCTCTTCCCCTGAGGCATGTCAAGACCGTCCTGCAAGTGAAAGTGATTGAAAATCAGGCAACAAAGTCCAGAGACAACCCCTGCTTTCCTTACTAGTGGACCCACATGAAGCCTGAGCTGCCTGCCCATAGGCTACATGTCTGTAGAGGACCTAGGTCTAGTCCATGCATGTCTTTGATTGGTATCTCAGATTCCAATGGCCCCTCTACTCCCTGATTAGTTGGTTCTGTTGGTCTTCTTGTGAAGCTATTGTCTCCTATAGGTTCTTTTATTCCCCCCACCCCCCACATACACACACACTTCTACTACACTCCATATGCATTGCCCAATATTTTGGCTGTGAGTTTCAGCATCTGTTTTGAGGTGATGCTGGGTGGAGCCTCTCAGAGGCTGCTCTGATAGGCTCATGTCTGCAAACAAAACAGAGTATCCGTAACAATGTCAGGGATTGACTCTCTCCCATAGGGTAGCTCTTAGGTTCTTAGATCTTCTACAACTAGAAGTCTCAGCTATAGTCCTCCTCATATACTCCCCGAGACCTATACTGATTTAGGTCTCCAGCTTGGCACAGAGATGCCTCCACCCACATTTATTTTTTTCTCGACAGGCCTTTTGTCCTTCTGCCCTGGATCTGCCCAGGTCTGATCTCCATCCTTATTTCTCTCTGCACTCCATCTCTTACCTTGTTCCCACTATTCAACTACTACATATTGGCTATTTTCCTATTGGCTTCTTCTCCTACTTTCATGCAGCCCAGGATGACCACCATAGGGCTTGTACCACTAAAAATAAGTTGGATGATTCAGAATGAAATAGCAATTCATAAAATTCACTACAGACATATCCACAGGTCAATCTAGTCTAGGCAACTTCTCAGTTGAGATTTCCTCTTCCCAGGTAACTCTGGAATGTATCAAGTTGACAGCTAAACTATGACAATTACTAAATCACTTTTTATTTTATATGATGAAAGATACTAACTCTCTTCCAGGAAAGAAAATATATAGCACATCAACATAAACAAAATTTTGTATAACCTCTACCAGGTTCTTAGACTGAGTGATATGAAACCCTGCAAAACGTATTATTTATTTAATATTAAAATGTAATTTAAAAATAAAACCCACTATGCTAGTATACATCATTTACAAAGTTTTAAATGAATCTAACAGTGTTAAATCTAACGTATCTTCAAGTGCTTGGTAGAATCATTGGCTTGGAGAAATGAAATGTTAGCTCAGATGACAATAAGTTTGGTCATTCTAAGTTCCCTGTAACTGAAATGGGTTTTGTTCCTGGTATTAATGGTTAATTTATTTTATTTTAGCTCAGTTGATGTGAGAAAAAATTTAAAAATATGTATCTTGTATATAGGTATATATGACTAATGAGGAGTGTATATGAAAACACCCTGAAGGAGAAGAATTAATTTACATTCATCATATCTATGAAAGTTTATTTGAGCTACATTTGAAATTAGTGGGTCACATATTTGCACAAATTCCTGATTTAAAAAAAAAAAACTTCACATGAATGCAGATATTAATATCAAATTAACAAAATGAAAACCACATATGTGATATTAGCAGGCCCAAAAGTTAAAACTTGACATGTGTAAAATGTCAAAAAAATTGATAAGCTTTTTATACCAAAACCATTTGTTTAGAAGTGAATACACTGATAGTTATATGTGGGATATCAGAGGGGGCTGCTAATGGGGAGTGAACCTAGAGCCTAATGTTTAGGCATGTATTTTGCTAATGAGATGTGCCCACAATCTTCTTTTTGCCTTTAATTTTGAGGCACCTCCTCAATAAGTTCTCCAAGTAGGCTTTGAACTTTCAATACTCCTTCTTCAGTTTCATGAGTACATGAGGTTTCAGCTAGTTCTTTTACAATGTGATCAACATTAAGATATATTTTTTGTGTCTTTTGACCAACATCTCAAAACTACTCCCTGGCCCACCCTCAGAACATAGCAAATGAAATTTTACTCTTAGCTTCTATAAATTGATCTTTGTAAATATTGTACTCCTAAATAAAATTACATAGTATTTTTCTTTCTATATTTACCTTCACTTATCATAATGTCCTTCAAATTCATTCATGAAGCACATGACAAGAACTTTTTGTTTTAATGGAGAATACTCTTCCACTGTGTATGTATATTACATTTTTGTTATCTACTAATTTATTGATGGACATTTAGATTGATTTCATATCTTAGCTATTTTAAATATTCTTTTTATTTTTATTATTAATATATTTTTGAGAAATCCATAAATGAGTACTGTATTTACATAATTCTTACCTTTCTTCTCCTTCCAACTCCTCCTGTGTCTCCTTTCCTTGGGCTTTCACAAATTTATAGCCTCTTTCCCTTTAATTCTTATCATTACATATGGGCACATAAATAATGAATATAAGCTGTTGATCCTATTTAGTGATGCTCTTATGTACATGTTTTGGGGAATGACCATTTGGTATTAAAAAACTGAAGTGGAAGTCTTTGGTTTTTGAGGATCTTTGGTTCTTCAAAGTTGTGTCATGTGATGTTTTGCTGGGAGCAGACATGTGAGAGGGCATGTGATGTTTAAAAAGTATAAATAGTACCCCACAGACCATAGGAGGACACTTTTTACATTTCTACACTTCTATGCCATTGAACTCTCCACTGATCTTCACTTTGCAGACAGAAATGTTCCAGAGAACTTCTCATGGTATACCTCCTAACTCAGGCCACTTCTATTGACTCATGCTAATTTAGTAGAGCATTACTAATTTGGCTGGATCATTCCACCACTATGGATTTCTGTTGGTGTTGGCCACTGGACTGAACTTCTGGTGTCCTGACAACACAGTGTTGTCCCAAAGAAGTACATCTAAATAGGTCCACAAAGCCTTGTCCCTATTAACATTCTTTCTCCCCTTCCTTTGGTCAGTATATTAGAAGTGTGGTTAAAGTGCATAAAACCCCTAAATAAAGTAGGTTTTGAAAAATCTAAGCCTATTAAATGTATTTCAGGTTCTCATCAAAAGCTCTTAATCTAAAGGTAGACCTTGTGAGAGTTCCTTTATATCCATTGCTATAGAGAACTGTGTTATCATTGTTTATGTCTTGTTCAGTCAGCCATATTGTTGAAGTTTCATGGGTGCAGCTTCCTTTTCATATATGAGACATAATTTCACAATAGACTTCCTGATCCTCTGGCTCTTACAATCTTTGTACATTTTTTGTGATATTTCCTGAACCTTAGGTGAAGGGTTGTGTTGTAGATATATCAACTGGGGCTGCATAGCCCAGTGTTAGTTGTTCTCTGCATTTTGGCTAATTGTTGCCACAAAGAAGAGTAGTAGATGTAGGTATCTCTTTAGAATACTCATATTAGGGCTCCTCGGAAAAATTTCCAGTATTCCATTTTTAATTTTCAAGGAACACTTTCAGTACTGTCCACAAAGGCTATATAACTTCATATTGCTAGGAACACTGTTTAAGGATTCCTTTTTCTCTAAATGATCAACCAATTCTTGTTATTTCTTTTCTTTTATACTAGCCGTATCCATGTTCTTTAGGAAACATCTCATTGTAGTTTCCATTCTTATTTTTCTGATGAATACTGATGTTGAGAACTATTTTCATGAACTTGCTATCCATTCACATCTTATTTTGATAAATATCTTTACAGGCCTTTTGCCCATATATCGATTGGGTTTCAAAAGACATTGCTACCAACAAGATGAATCAGTGGGTACAAGTGCTTGCCACCAGATCTGACAATCCTAAATTCAATCTCCAGAACATGGATGGTGGAAGGAGATGACTGCTTCCCACAAGTGATTGTACGTCCTATACATGTGAGCCATGACACAATCACACACACACACACACACACACACACACACACACAAAATATAAAAAAATATCCAAAACAGACAATGTAATCTTAAGTAGATATCCTGAAGATATCACACTATCTGATTTCAAAAATGAAAACACATCAAAAACACTGTAATTCTGGTACAAAATCACACATACAGACATGCCAAAGAAGAAGAGCCAGAAAGTAATTTGTGTTTTTCAGTGAATTCATCTTCAACACAAGTGCTAAGAACATGTAACGGAAAGATAAACCTCTCACTAGTACCTCATGCTAGATGACCTGGATATTTCACATGCAGAAGAACAAAATTTGGTCCACAAATCACCTCATATATGAAAATCAAATGAATAGGTATTGAATACTTAAATAAAAAATATTCTGTAAAAATACAGAAATAAAATGTAAGAATAAAGACTATCAACATAATTTTGTAACTGAACCCCAAAGTATAGGTAACAAAAAACAAAATCAGACAAAGAGTCAATAAATTATAAATTCTATACACATCAAAGAAACCACGCAAGAGTAAAAAGATATAACATGTAGAATGAGAGCAAATAGCTATGAACCATACAGCTGACAGCGGGAAAACACTGAAAATATGTAAGAACTTAGTGTGTCCCAAAAGTAAAAATTATATTTATATTACAAAATAGGATATTCAGGTTTGAGAGATGGCTCTGTGCTAAATAATTCATAGATAGCAAGACATTAAAACAACAATTAATAAATGAGCCCTCATAAAAATGAAAAGCTTCTGTATGGCACACAATAAAAGTCTTTAGCAATGCCATATCCAGGAGAGGTTCATATATAAAATATATGAAGAACTAAAAAAAATCTGGACTTAAAGAAAAAAATAACTCAATTTAGATATTATGGTATAGACCTAAACAGAGAGTTGTCAATAGAGGAATCTCAGAACTTTTAGAAATGTTCGACATCCTAACTGTCAGGGAAATGCAAATAAAAACTATTTTGATAGTTTATCTTGCAGCTGTCAGGATGGTTAATATCAATAACACAAGTGACAGCTCGTGCTGTCAGGGATTTGAAGCAAAGGGAAGGCTTCTCCATTGCTGGTAGGAGTGCAAGTTTATGTAGCCACTCTAGAAATAAGTGAGGCAGTTCTTCAGGAAGCTGGAACTAGATGTAACTCAATACCCAGATATACTACTCTTGAGCATATACCCAAAGGACTCCACATACTTCTATGGAGACACATGCTCACTCATGTTCATTGCTGTTCTATTCATAATAAGAAATCAGAAACAGTCTGAATGTCCATCAACAGATGCGGATAAAGAAAATTGCTACATTGCTACATTTACACAGCTGTTTTTCTAAAGATAATTATGAAATTAGCAGGTAAATGAATAGATCTAGAAAAATCATTATGGCTGAGGTAACACAGCCCTAGAAAGACCAATATGGTATATATTCTCTTATATGTGGATGTTACCTTTAAGCTTTCAATGGGCACGCTACAATTCATTTAGCTACAGAAATTAGGGATAGAATGAATGATTGGGGGGAAAGATCTCTTAAGGAAAGGGAAATAGAATAGTTATGAAAGGTCAGTGGTCATATAAAAACAGGAGAATCAAATGGAGGAAAGGGGATAAGAAGGATAAATGTTGAGAGAAAACTAGTACTAAAGGCCATTTGAAGAGTCATATTGGCACATACTGCCATAGAATATTCTTTAAAAGTGTGTGTGTGTGTGTGTGTGTGTGTGTGTGTGTGTGTGTGTGTGTGTAAAATCTAAATGGAGTTATCAAAAATTGGAAGAACAGTATCCCAAACAGACATCTTTTACCACCAAATAAAACATCCAGTTTCAGGAATATGTTACATATAATTGAGTTGAGTTGTTTGGCTAAAGGGGGTCTGATGGAAACTTGCAAACATCTGAGGATGTTACCAAATCTATTGGATGTTCTCCACAAATTAATGGTAAGCTCCTATTGCTGAAAACAACACTTACATATCTTATTGAACAAGTAGAAGTCAAGCTGTTGCCTGACTAGATCCTTTACCCATACTGACTTTTGTTTATGGTAGTAGAACATACTCTGCATGCCAACAGAAAAACCACCAACCTAGCAAAAACAAAAAAAAACAAAAAACAAAAAACCTTCAATGGTTTCCTGACTGCACAATATGCTGATGCAATAGTAGCCCAAAAGTTGTAAGAGTAACCAACCCTGTTTGAATGTATTTGAAGTACACTCCATGAGATAGAACCCTTGCCTGACATGTGGCCAAGAACTGGAGACTAAATAGTTCAGGGACCTGGAGGAACATCAAGCACTATTGTTCTGCTAAAGGAATGTAGCAATAATATGATTCCTAATTTCATTCTGCTATATTCATTTATCAGAGTCTTCCCCAGTCATCATTACAGAAGCTTCCTCCTGCAGTATATAGAAATTAATACACAAGCCTGCAACTAGACATTGTACAGAAAGTGGGAGATTTTGGAACTATCAAACCTAAGTATAATGCTTTCACCAAACTCCTCCTATCAGTGCTTGGGAAGCTATGCAGAAGAAGAGGCAGAAATATTCTAAGACCCAGAGAAGATGGATGGAGCCAAAGAAACAGTGTCTTCCAGACACAACAGGATGGATGCACACATATATACAGACAGATGCTGGCAGAATGCACAGGGTCTGTACAGGTTCCAGGTAGAGAGAGTCCCAGTGGTGAGAGAGATACCGGGATACATGCTTGCATCCTTAACCATGAAGCTATCACCAATTGACAACCACTTGAAAAGGAAAAACACTTTATTCCAATAAACTCTCACTGGGTATATAAAGAACATTTAGAGGCAGACCTTATGCCCAGCAGTAGATGGCCAACACAAAATGAACTCAGTGGTATTTTTTATAGATTTTTTTTGTCTCATATTGCTTTATTTGATCATTTTTTTTATCTTAGGCTTGTATATTATGGTGTGTGTGTGTGTGTGTGCGTGTGCGTGTGCGTGTGTGTGTGTGTGTGTGTGTTTTGTTATTTGCCTGTTTGAGAGGGGGAGGGAGAGAGAAAGCATGAAGTTAGATGGGTAGAAAGGTGAGAAAGATCTGAGAGAAAATAGGGAGGAAAAACATGACAAGATTTATTGCATGAATGACAGTAAAAAAGAAAAAATATGACTTACAAAAAAAAAGCATCCATACTCCCCTTACAAAGGACCCAAAGTCAGTTCCCAGCACTTACATTAGACAGCTCATAGATGCCTGTAACTTTATGTCCAAGTGATGCAATGTCCTCTTCTGGACTCTGGCATATAATCCTTAGAGCAGGAGAGGGCAGTGGTTAAGAGCACTGGCTGTTTCCTGGAGAACCTGGGTACTGTTTTAGTGCCCACATGGCAACTCAAAACTGTAACTCCAGTTTCATGAGGATCCCACACCCTCTTCTGTCTTTCTTTGCATGCACAATGTAAGTATATACATATACATATGCAGGCAAACACTCACACATGAAAAATAATAATTTAAATTTTTCATATATTTTCTTTTTAATACAGGAAAGCATATGCATAAGTTATACCCTTTGTCTAATTTTTTAACAAAACCCAAGTCAAGAAGATAAATTTAAAATTATGACTGATTCATTTTTCTGACTTATTTTAAAATAGATTTCTATTCATATAAATGATTAGATGAGAATTTAAGTCACTGTTACTATCCTATGAAGAATGACTACAGAATACAAAGAAGACATGCTTTGAAAAAGATGCTATCTGTGGTTCTATAGACCTACATCCTTAAAATGTATTTTCATAGACTTGAGCTAATACTGTTTTGCCATCCAGTGTTTTTTTGATATTCATGAAACAAATATTTCAAATAGGACTTTACAATTTGAGAGGATAGATAGCTACAAATAGACTATCAAATCCTCTCCTTTTCACAATAATCACAACTTGTTTTTTTTTTTTTATCTAATTTGAGAATCTTTATCCTTCTGTACAACACAATGGGTGGAGACTTCCTCTGCTAAAATTAAGTAGGGAAAGATGTCCTGTAATGGTAATAACTCTTTGTATCTATCCTAATGTGGAACTTTCAGGTACCAACTATTTGTTAAAGACATGTGTTGTATTTATTTTTTGAATTATATTTCCATTTTCCTCATCAGTTAGCATATTATTCTCTCAGAGCTCTAAGCACTTCATGTCAGTGAACAGAAACAGAATATTTACAGATATATTTCAAAAAGTATTTTTTAAAGATACACTCCTAGTGATAAAGTGTTTGTACTGAGAATAAGGGTAGCTTTCCTATTGTTCACACAGCAGGTTGTCAACTTTTTCTCCTTAATAAGGAAAAGTCTTATCCTCAGAAAGCCTGGATGAGTTCCTCAGCTACTTGAGCACAATGATAGTAATAATAAAGAAACATGCAGTAAAGGGCCTATCATCAACATCATGACAAATAGTGATGTCATTTGATCATTTTAATGGCCATATATAGGCATTAAATTCCTTCCTTTCAAGAACTAAACCAACTGAATAAAATCAGGATAAACATTAGTATGTGTAACAATTTGAAACATTCAAATGCAGGATAGCAAGACAGTTCATCTAGTAAAGATACTTGCTGACAAATGTGATGACCTGAGTTCAATCCTTAGAATTCATATGTTGGAAAGAGAAAAATTTAATCACACAAGTTGCCCTTTGAACTCCACATATATACTATGGAAACAATGTGCCCCCACATACATACTATGGAAACCATGTGTCCCCACATACATACAAATTTGAAACATTTTAACTCTACATATGAATATGTAGAAAATGTGAATAAATATGAAGCACTCAGACATATCAGCAAGCAAGCAAATTTTGACTGAAAAGACATACAGTTTTTTTATTTAAATATTAGATTACATGTATAGATAAAACATTATTATTAATATCAAGTTCTCATTTTATGTTTAATGATATCTGAAAGCAATTAATAAATAAAACCATTCTATTATGCAATATAACAATTCATAAACAAACAGTTAAGAGTAATCAAAAACTCTAACAAATATAACATGATACACAAACACTAACAAATTAAATAATGTTTAGTAAAATACAATAATTCATATAAAAACAACAGAAAAAATAATCTAAATATCTTGTGGAAACAGACAGATGATGAGACACTGTAATGATAAATACTAAATGAATTATAGAAAAAATTATATCCAATGATTAAAAGTGATTATATAGTTATCTGTATAGGTAAAACATTCTGAAACTTAGCTTCTGCATATTACATCTGACCATTTGCACATGTGTTACATATAAAGAATATCAGGTTTCCTACTGTTGAAGAAAGAAGTTACACATAAAGTAAAAATGAAGACAAAACTGAACGCCCTGATGTTAAACTGAAATCTGAGGTATTGATGAATACTCATTATATGTCTACACTAACACACACATAAAAATAAGTATTTGTATGCAAAGCATAAAATATTAGTATGTTTTTAATCCCTGATCATTGAGACATCCTACAGACAATTACTCCTTGGCAATAATTATGCTTAATGCCTACATTTTATTTTCTTAGCCCTATTTCTCTACAAAATAAATAAATAAATAACAACCAATTTTTGAGGGTGAATCAGACAAGTCAATGCTTTTAAAATTATGAGTGGGTGTTGATGAAAGACTCCAAGGCCAACATGAAAGAACTACTAAAAACCAAGGTTTGGGCAACAAGATACTTACAGTTCTAGATAATAACCACTAAATATAAAATACTCATGACTTTATAGTAATATAAATAAAAGTATTAAAGAAATGTAAGAATGTGGCAACTCCTGTTAATAGTAGAATTCATAAATATATTAATAAGTAGCAAAAATTATCTCACCACTAGCCAGATTGTACCTTGGTGATCAGTATGTACATGTTGTGTTCAGTACTAGAATCATTAGGAAGGAAATAGTATCTGAAAATTCTGAAAGTATTTTGTTTTCAGTATTCCTTACTACTGCAAAAATGATCATAAATTTAGAATAGAGATAAATATCAGAAACAACACTTACCACATCATCAAGATCAGTGACAGCTTAGAAGTACTGTCCTGTGATACAGTGCCCTGTGGAGGCCACAGCACCATTTCTATGGTTCTCTGTTTTAAAAAGTTGTGATTGATTGAGTCTAATAAAGAAGGAAGCAGATAGGCACAATTTGATGGACTTTCAGAAAAAATAATCAATCAACAATCTTAAGGGCTGCCAGAATCCTGAAAAACAAGGAAAGCCTGAGAAAATATTAAAGACTATAGGAGTCCAAGAAGAATCAACTAAATACAAGGTATAAATACTAATATAATTCTTTATTTTTTAAAGATTTACTTTTTGCTTTGCATAAGTTTGTTTTTCTTGCATGCATGTCTGTGTACCACATGTTTGCCTAGTGTACACAGAGGCTAAACGAATGTGCTGGATTGCCCTGGAACTGGTGTTCCAGATAGTAGTAAGCAGCCATGTGGATTCTTGGAACTAACATGGGTACTCTGAAAGTATAGCAAGTGCTCTCAACCACTGATCCATTTCTCCATCCCTTTTATTATTTAAAAAATGACATTAGGTAAGAAAAAGTTGTCTTAAGCCAATTTGTTTAATGTTATCATGACAATGTTGATTTCCTTGTTATAATAATTATACTACAATTTCAAAGATGTTAACATACGAGTAATCTGAATGATGGTTTTATTGAAACTTTATATACTTTTTTATTTCCTTTCCTATGACCCCAAAAGTAGTTTAAAATTCAATAAAGTATGATATTCCAGAAAAATTAGAAAAGCTTCAACTTCTAGTTACTGGAAACAACTGTGAAGTTGGGCAAAATATATAACATAACTACTTCCAGATACTAGAAAATTGCACATAATTCTATCTCAGAAAGATAGAAGCTAAAGGAGAAGGGCTTCCAAAACATCATGGATTTCTGTACTCTTATTCATACAGAGTAAGCCAAACATAAGCACAGTGTACTCACTGTATTGAAAGTGACCACATTGTGGGAACTAAGGAAACCCCTGGCATTTACCGAGCAAGTTTATGGAAAGAGAAGAGCTATGAAGAGTTCAATGCTTCAAAATCAGCACAAAGCTCCCCTTTGGTTGGTCATTTGCTAAACATTAAACTGGTCATGTGCAGGTAAGAATTCCATGAGGTTGAGCAAAGAGCAATTACCAGGGGAATTAAAAAATGCTGGAGAGCAGTGAGCTGAATAACTACTAAAAGATGAACATGGCTAGGATACTGTTGATTGCACATAGCCAGGGGCAAGAATTTTCTCTGAACTCCAAAAATAAGTCAGTAGAGCCACCAAAAGTCTTTCCCAGGAGTGAGGGAATATAGCCTAAGCTGTGCCTCTCCCTAGAGCACCTGTACAAAGTCTGCCTGCCAATAGTCACAAAACAACAGCGTGCAGCACAAATGAATGAGTAGATTGTCAAAAAAAATTATAGAAAATAACAAAATCCACTAACACAAGGACATCCATTTCCAATTACTTCAAAGATTTAAAGAAAAATACCTAAAATTCGGAAGGATAATTAAATAATATCAGTATAGAAAATGACACTATAAAAGAAAATATTCCATAGATTTAAATTATTAAAATCTAAAATCCATATAGAAGCCAACAAGTTCATTTTAATATTATAGACATTCAAGAGATATATAATAGCTAAGAGAATTTAGAAAGAAAAAACAAGGTTAAAATTTTCACCATTTGACTCATAGTTAATGAGTGTCCTAAAGACAGGAAAATATATTAGTGAAAATGATAAATTTAGAAGAATGAAATTTATAGCTTTGATTTTTTTATGTCAGTAACAAACAAAAAATGTGGGAAAAAAATCAAACTGCTTAACGCATGGCATTGGGATAACTCAGTGAACTTGCATTTAACTCAGTCTAAAGAATTAATTTGTATCTAGACACAGATATTAATTAAACTAGTGGTTAAGCTTCAAGGTCAAAGAGTCAAATGTAGCAGAATATCTTTATAAACTGAGTGAACTCAGAGATTTTTTTAAATTCATAAATTCTGTTTCTGGCCAGAGGAAAGAAAGCAGGTAGGCTAATTGCAGATCTTCATTTGTCCCTCCACTCCTCCAAATCCATTTCCCCAGTCTCTTCCATAGGCCTATAGAAAACCACCTGCTGCATCCTTGCCTTTCTCCTTACCTCATCTCCGGTGGATCACCAGATCTTGGTCCCAGGTTTCCTTGCCTGCATTCCAGCAGACATTCTCTGGGAAGCTGTAGGCCACTCCAGCCAGGGAAACAGGCAGACTAAATGCTAAGCTGTACCTATCACTCCTCTCCTTTAAATCTAAGTCCCCAGTCTCATCCCCAGCTGGGTAGCAAACTACCTGTTGTGGCCTCTCCTTCTCCACTGTCTCAATTCTCGGGAGAAAAAGAAGATCATAGTGAGAACCTTGCTTTACTCACTTCTGTGACTTTTTGGCACCCCACTCCCAGAGTGTCCTCATTCCTAAGTGTAGGCTCCAAATACCTAGAACAGATATTTGGGAAATAGAATATATAGTTAGGGGTGAATGTAGGTTACTGGAATAGAAAAATCAAGTGGCGAGGAAAAGGGAAGAGGGAGAAAAGAGAGGGAATATGGTGAGAGACATCTAAAATTAAGGGTCATTTGAGGGATAGTGTAGAAATCTGGTACAGTATAAACTTCATAAAACATGTACATATATGAAGGAGAGCTAAATGAAATTGCCAAATAATGGGGGAGACAGATCCCCAACTGGCCATCACTTGTTATCAAATGAAACTGCCAGGACCAGAATTGGTTTGAGCTAGTACCTACAAAGAGCTTCACCTCTACCTGCTAGTGTCTTTGGTACAGGAAGGTACCTACTAAGCCAAAAAAACCTTTGACCTATAGTGCTGTCCTACCTGCAAGATAAGATATGCTAGGGCAATGATGGCAGAAAACACAACCAACCACTATCTCATTTGATTTAAAACCCACTGCACAGGATGGAACCTAAGTGAAAACAAAACAGAACAAAACAAAACAAAACAAAACAAAACAAAACAAAAAAAAAACAAAGCAACAACAAGAGTAAAATGACTCCTAATAGCTTTTTACTATTTACACAAATGAGTGACTTGCTCAACCACTGTCAGGGAAGCTTCCTCCTGCATCAGATGGGAACAAACACAGAGAAACAAAGCAAGACATTATGCACAGAGTAGACTTTTGAACTGAAGCTTTAAATGAGGTATGTCCACAAAATCCCTTTTCTAACTGCTCAGAGAATCCCTTAGTAGAGGAAGCAGAAATAGTCTAAGAGTTAGAGAGTACAGAGAAAACACAGTAAACATTATCATGTAAATCACCATGGTTGAAGCACATCTGAACTCCCCAAGACACTGACAGAGTTCCCAGGTTCTTCAGGGGTCTGCAACAGACTGGGTCCTAGAGCTTAAAGGAGAAATGAACACATGCCCATAACCTAACCCAGAAGCTATCTCCAATTGATAACCACATGCAAATGAAAATTTGTTTGTTTTTGCAAGGGAATCTCTGGAGAAACAAGCTACACTTAAGCGTAGAGTGTATGCCCAGCAGTAGATGGCCAACAAACAAGTCATGTCAAGTCTTCTTTTATTTATTCATTTATTTATTTATTTATTTATTTATTTATTTATTTTAGTGTTGCAGGTAAAATTTTATTTTTTTCACATTTTTTTATTAATTTATTCTTGTTACATCTCTATGGTTATCCCATCCCTTGTATCCTCCCATTCTCCCCTCCCTCCCATTTTACCCTTATTCCCCTCCCCTATGACTGTTCCTCAGAGGGATTACCTCCCCCTGTATATGCACATAGGGTATCAACTCTCTTCTCGGTGACCTGCTGTCCTTCCTCTAAGTGCCACTAGGTCTCCCCCTCCAGGGGACATAGTTGAATGTGAGGCACAAGAGTACATGAGAAAGTCATATCCCTCTCTCCACTCAAGTGTGGAGACTGTCCTGTCCATGGGCTAGATCAGGGTAGGGGTTTAAATTTTAACGCCTGTATTGTCCTTGGCTGTTGCCTTAGTTTGAGCGGGACCCCTTGGCCCAAATCTGCCTATCATAACGTTCTACTTGTAGGTTTCTAGGACCCACTGGGTCCTTCTACATTGCTATTCTCCCATGGTTCTCTCATCTAGAGTCCCAATAGGGTGTCCTCCTCCCCTCTGTCCCAGTTTCCTGGTAAGGGAAGGCTTTCGTGGGACATGCCCATTGGGCTAGTATGCAGATATAAGTGAGTATATACCATTTGAGTCTTTCTGCTTCTGCGTTAACTCACTCATTATGATCATTTCCAGCTCAATCCATTTATCCACAAATTTCAGGAATTCCTTGTTTTTAATAGCTGATTAATATTCCATAGTGTATATGTACCACAGTTTCTTTATCCATTCTTCTACTGAGGGACACTTAGACTGTTTCCATGATCTGGCTATTATGAATAAGGCTGCTATGAACATGGTTGAGCAAATTTTCTTGTTGTGTGCTGGAGCATCTTCTGGGTATATTCCAAGGAGTGGAATAGCTTGGTCTTGAGGAAGTCCTATTCCCAGTTTTCTGAGATAGCACCAGATAGATTTCCAAAGTGGTTGTACTAGTTTGCATTCCCACCAGCAATGAAGGAGTGTTCCTCTCTCCCCACATCCTCGCCAGCATGTGGTGTCGCTTCAGTTTTTGATCTTAGCCATTCTGATGGGTGTAAGATGGAATCTCAGAGTTGTTTTGATTTGCATTTCCCTGATGACTAAGGAGGTTGAGCATTTCTTTAAGTGTTTCTCAGCCATTTGATATTCTTCTGTTGAGAATTCTCTGCTTAGTTCCAAGCCCCATCAAGAAATTAAACACCACCAAACCAAATAGTCTTCTTTTTTTTAATTCTATTTTATTTTATTTTATTTTTATATTTCTTCTCTCTTTTTTCCTTATGGGTTCTTTTTGTATATATTATGGCTTCTAGTTTAGTGTTTTTAATGGGATTCTTGAATGTACTGAGTCGATCTCTACATCTATATCTGTCTCTTGTGTCTTCTCTTGGGTTCTTTTCCTTCTGTTTGTTAGTTTTGTCCTAGTCTGATATTAGTTTTTACTTTGTTTGCTTGTTTGTTTATTTATTTGTGATTCCTTAGAAGCCTGACAAAAGAGGTGCATCCAGATGGGAAAGGAGGTAAGGAGGAACTAAGAGGAGTAGAGAGAGGGAAAACCATATTCAGGATATAGTATGGGGGGTAAAATCTATTTTCAATAAGAGAAAAAAGTCATAAATTATAGTAAAAATTGTTAAGTGCAATTAAGCAATATTTTAAAAATTCTCTAAACATATATTTTAAAAGATAAATTCTGTCCTTTTTGTGTAGGCCTGTGATTTTAGCTCTCTACTCAGGAGTCTAAGGTATGACACTCACAAGTTCAAGTCTTGCTTGGATAAGTTTATAAGACCTTGCCTCAAATTATAAATAAATAAACAAACAAACAAACAAATACAGAAATACATAAATGAATGAATGAATTGAGATACTGCTCAGTTTTAGAATACTTGTTGAGGATGTAAGAGAGAAGAGGCCTTAGGTTGAATCCACACCAACAAAACAAAACAAAACAAAAAACAACAAAAGACTTAATTAAGATATAAAAGACACAAGTGGCATATATGTATAGCAAAGAGCATTATGTATGTGGAATACATAATCTCAATAACATAATTATATAAGTGAAAAGTAAAAGCAGAGGAGGGAGAAGGCCTTCAGGAGCTGAGAAGCTGGGCAGGTCATTCCAGACTGCCCTCCCTTTGCCCTGACTCACCTTCATGTACTGTTCCCACAGGAGTTGGTATTTCCCCTACATGCCTCCTGGGGAGTAGGCTTTGAACTTTTTCAAACCTACTTTATTTGGGGTTCTTTAATGCTTATACCTTCCTTCTAACCCACCTACCCTAGATAGGAGAGAAAAAAGATTAATAGGAACAGGAGAAGTAGACCTTTTTAGACTCAATTCCTTAGTTGAGTCCACTCGCATAGTTGGCAGCAATCCAATAGACCAGTTAAACAGCAAACCAACAATTCAGTAAAGGTGACTGTAACTGCAGCCATTGGAACCTGGAGCAGCAGCAGCTGGAGCCCAGAGCCTCAAAGATTTCTCTGGAGCAGTTCTCTCTAGGGTCTTCTTGAAGTAGAATAATGAACAGCCAAGGCCAAAAGCTCCACTTCTTCTTTTGGTGTATATATTCATTCCTCTCAGAGTCTGACCAGGATGTTTATCAGTTGGCAAAGACCATTTTCCTGCAAGAGGCAGTTCCTCTTCCAGTGGACAAACATCACTGTTCTCTCACAAGTCTGTTTCACATCCCACACTTGGGAACAAAATAAAAATACATTTACATCTACTATACTGGGGCTTGCTCAACTGACATAATCTTTCACCAGCTTCCATTTGCTAACAGACTAGCAGTATTCTTTTGGTCCTGAAGGATGGCTGAGGTCAGCATATAGTACCTGACATATTCAGCCTCTTCTTGAGGTTCATTTGAAGGAGAAGGGGTGGTGGCATCATGTAGGTCAGCTCATAGGACATTAATAGAATTATCTTAACCACTCTTTGTGACAAAACACGAAAAAAGCATTTGTTAAATATTTATCTGAAAAATATAGCTGAGTTCATCCTAAGTAACACCTGAATGATGAACTAAAAATCAAATTTGACCTTAAGATATCTAATTTTATCAATGTGAATGAAAACATCAGCTAATGAAAACAAGTGTCTGAAACAGGAGTATACAGAAGTAGACTTAAGCTGAAATCTCTATAATTAGAGTGGAATGAGTACTGTTTTCCTATTGGACTATCTCTGAACAAGAAACATAATGTTTCTTTTGTTTTTGGTTGGTTGTTTGGAGTTTTGTTGTTGTTATTTTACATTTTTAGCCAATGTATATAAATGTATGTATCATAGCACATATAGAGAGAACAATTTACAAACGTTGATTTTCTTCTTCTACCATATAGAAATTTCCTGGTGTAGAACTCCGGTCAAAAGAATTGTTGACAGGTACCTTTTACATGCTGAGCTATCTGGTAAGCAGTTGCTTTGCTTTTATAATTTCTTGATGAAATACTTCTGCTGACTTTTCTTTGATTTTAATTATTTGATGTCATAGGATCTTTGTTCCTCTTATTTGTGAATTGGCCATTATAGTATCAGTTTACACTGGAAGTGAAACATTCCTAGAGCTTGTATTAAGAATATACTTAGCAAAGGCACATTTCTAATGCTACCTGCATTGCTACAAAAACAGAAATCTATGTTTAAAATTTGATGTAAAATGTAACAGATTTATAACCATTACTATTATTTTATCTAGAAAAATTACCTACTAGAACATCTACCAGTGTATGCTACTTGAAATAATGGCTAAAAATATCAGCAAAATATTATCCAAACTGTACTACTGAAAACCTGTTTGTCTTGTGGAAAATGCTAGTTTACAACTAACAGTGAAAACTCCAGCTGCTTTTGAGCACTAGCTGTTCTTCCAAGTGATCCAGGTTCAATGCCCCAGCACCCAGATGGATGTTCACACCTGTGTGTAACTACAGTTCCTGAGGATCTGACACCCTCACACAGACATGCATACTGGCAAAACTCCATTGCACATGAAATAAAATAATTCTTATTGAATGAGTTTTTTTTTAAAAAAATCAGCTGATGACAACAAATGTCTGCTAAAAATAGTAATAGAATGGTAGAATGTGACACAGCTATTTTAGAACCATCAATTTTAGTGGTCAATGCTTTAAACAGCAAGGAAGAGTAATTAGTGTTTAAGGTTGACAACACCATGCCTTGTTTAAATTAGCATCAGTTTCTTAAATGTCCAGGATGGGTGCTACAGGATATTTGATCCTACTGTGAATCTCAAGATTCACTGTAAAACCATGCTTATTGTTCGGTATGGCTCAGCCCTAATATACACCTTTAACCCGAGATTTCTGTTTACTGTAAACAAGTCCTTGTGGTGTGGCTCAGCCCTACCATACACCTTTAATCCAAGAGCTAACTAAAGTCAAACCTATGTAAAGAAGCACAGTTAGAAACCAGCTGACAGGGATTAAACAGAAAGGAAGGACACTGAGAGAACCATATTTAAGACAGGGTACACAAGAAGGGGATTTTGGTTTTTCTCCTTCTGGGATGTGAGCTGAGTAGGGAGGTCAGATGAGTGCTTTCTCTGTCTGTCTGAGCTAGTAGTTATTTTTTATCTCAACAACTGGTTCCTGGATCTTTATTGGTAAAAGCAAGCATTTGGGATTTTATTTTTAAAATGAGTCTTCTTTCTTTCAATTAAAAAAATAGTTCCTAGCTAAGTAGAAAAGCTTTTACCTTCTGAGACATTGGCTGTATCTGGGTCCTGAGTCTTTATTGGTAAAATAAAAAGATTGGGATTTCTTTTGTTAAAACAACATATAGGTATGCTTACCTGGTCATTGCATATTAAAGCTTTGGTCCTTCTTTCTTCCTTTCTTTTTATATTTCTTTCTTTCTTTTTACAGTGCTGTAGATAGGATTTTCAAAAATTCTGAATATACACTTTACAAATAATGAAAGTTAAATGATTGTAAGAAACCCTTGGAAATTATTTAAGCATACTCAGAGGGTGTTTTGTTTGGTTGGTTTGGTTTTGGTTTTTGTTGTTGTTGTTGTTGTTTGTTTTGCTTTGGTTTGGTTTGGTTTGCTTTTTTGGTTAAACCCATAATAGTAGCTAAAAGACATCACATTGTGGAAGGAATGTGACTTTGCCTTAGACTGGGCTCAAGGTGAAGATAGTCTTGGGTGGCTTAACCCCATTGAGACTCCACTGATACCCCACTGAGATATATGTCTGTTATAGACTGAGAGGAGCCATTTGGGCTAGGGATTAAGGACAAGGGGCAGGGGAGGTGGGGGGAATCAGGCCATGCTATTGTATTGCAAAACAACCATCCATGGGAGGAGGAAACAGGAGAGATATTAGGGGTTCATGAAGGAACTGGGGGTGTGGTGTTGGAGGAGAGACAAGCAAGTGGAGCTCAAGGAAGAGGAAGGAGGCTGGGAGGCTCAGGCCACAGACAGTACGACTTCTGGCTTCTTCTGTTGGATAGATGATCTTCTAGATTCCCAGAGAAATACACCAAGGGATTTGTCAAAGGAGTTGCCTGCGGAACTGATACCCTGAAGGTTTCATTCTTGTTCTCCTTAATCTCCTTTTCCTCCTGTTCAGGATGGTTCGGTTGTAGGGAAGATACCTTTATTTAATAAATGTACAATAAAGTTTAGCTGTTAAAGAACCAGAGCCAACATCACATAAAATAATTATTATATTATATACCCAGTTTATTCACTATACCTATATAACATACTAAATAGTACCTGCTACTCACTCAATACAGGTCAAAAGCACTTTTTAAATATGTAAGTTAGCCTGATGATAATAGCTAAATTTAAAAATATGGATAACCTAAAATGCTAATTATATGAATCAACTAAAGTGATGATACTTTGTATGAATAAAAAAATGTTGTATGAGCCTAGAGAAATGGTTGAGGGATTAGTAACTTTTATTTCTCATTGGATTGGTAAGATTAACAGTAAAAATGGCCATTTTACCAAAAGCAATCTACAGAGTCAATGCAATTATCATCAAAATTCCCATACAGTTCTTTACATATCTTGAACGAGTACCTCTCAACTTTACATGGGAAAACAAAAAATCCAGGCTAGCTAAAACAGTCCTGTACAATTAAAAAACTTCTGAAAGTATCACCAACCTTGAATTCAAGCTTTACTACAGAGCAATAGTAATAAAAACCACCTGATATTGGCATTTAAACAGACAGGTTGATGAGTGGAAATTGAATCAAAGACCCAGAAATAGACTCAGTCCAAAGAACACTTAAGAAGTCAAAACCATACAAAGAAAGCATCTTCAAGAAATAGAACTGGTCTAATTGGATGTCAACATGTAGAAAAGAATAAAGAAGTCCGTATTATCTCACTGCACAAAACTCAAGGCCATTTGGATAAAAGACCTCAACCCAAAATTGGATGCACTAAATCTAATAGAAGAGAATGTAGGAAATAACCTTGAACTTTACTGTCACAAGAAACAACTTCCTGAAAAGAATGCCAGCAGCTTAGACACTAAGATCAATAATTAATAAATGTGACCTCTTGAAACTGAAAAGTTAAGCAAAGCAAAGGACACTGTCAATAGAACAAACCAGCAGCCTACAGATTGGAATAAGATAGTCACCAACCCCATATGTGACAGAGGCCTAATATCTAAAGTATATAAAGACCTCAAGAAATTAAACACCAACAAACCAAATAGCCCAATTTAAAAAATGGGGTACTGAGCTAACCAGAGAATTCTCAACAGAACACTGATTGGCTGAGAAGCACTTAAAGAAATGTCAACATCCTTAGTCATCAGGAAAATGTAAATCAAAATGACTCTGAGATTACATCACCTGTCAGAATGAAGCTTGGAGCAGGGACACATGCCTATAATCCCTGTACTTGGGAGGCAGAGGTAGGGAGATCTGTGAGTTTGAGGCCAGCCTGGTCTACAAAGTGAGTCAAGGACAGCCAAGGCTACACAGAGAAATACTGTCTCAAAACAGAACAAAACAAAACACCTGTCAGAATGGCTAAGATCAAAAACTCAAGTGACAGCACATGCTGGCAACGATGTGAAGAAAGGGAAACGCTTCTTCATTGCTAGTGGGAGTGGAAACTTATACAATTACTGTGGAAATGAATCTGGAGTTTTCTCAGAATACTGGGAATAAATCTACCTCAAGACTCAGCTATACCACTCCTGGTCATATACCCAAAAGATGCTCCACCATACAACATGGAAATTTGCTGAACTATATTCATAGCCATTTTACTCCTAATAGCAAGAAAATGAAAACAAAGAATGGATAAAGAAAATGTGGTACATTTACTCCTCAGCTATTAAAAACAAAGACATCATGCAGTTTTCAAGCAAATGAATGGAACTGGAGAAAGTCATCTTGAGTGAGGTAACCCAGACCCAGAAAGACATACATAACATATACTCACTTATAAGAGGCTATTAGACATAAACTACCGGTTAACTATGCTACAAACCTAAAGAATCCATGGAGGACCTAAAAGGGGATGATCAAATCTCAAGCAGAAGAGGAAATAAAATAGCCATTTGAAGTACATGGAAGGAGAGAGCTGGGTGGGAGAGGGGGTAAGAAGGGTACTGTGATGGGGATCAGGTGTGGAGGTTATCTCTGGCCTAGGAGAGGCTCCTGGGAGTCTATGGTGATGACCCTAGCTGAGCCTCTTAGAAGCAGCGGTTACTGACCCTGATGTCATCACCTCCTGAAGTCAGGGAAGTTAGGGACTTCCAGTGAAGGGAGGTGGATGCTAACGAACACATAAAACCTTGGATCTAAAATTTGTCTTGCCAACCAAAAGTGTAGAGAAAAACAGAGCAGAGATTGGGGGACTGGTAAACCAAGAACTGGCCCAATTTGAGACCATCTCCATGGGAGAAAGATAACCCCTGTTACTATTAATCATACTCTGCTATGCTTGCAGACAGAAGCCTAGTATACCTGTCTTCTGAGAGGCTTCATCCAGCAGCTGATGGAAACAGATGGAGAAACCCACAGCTAAACAACAGGCTCAGCTCAAGGAGTCTTATGGAAGAGTGGGAGGAAGGATAAAGGGAGCTGGAGAGGTCAAGGACACCACAAGACAAACTACAGAGTAAACTAACCTGGGTCCACGGGGATTCAAAGAGACTGAACCACCAATCAAAGAGCATCATAAGGTGGACCTAGACCTTCTACACATTTGTAGCAATGTGCAGTGTCATCAGCAAGTGGAACCCATAACAATGGGAGTAAGGCCTATCTCTGACTCTGTTGCCTGCCACTGCATCCCTTACCCCTAGCTGGGCTGCTTTGTCAGGCCTCAGAGGGAGAGGATGCACTTAGTCTTGCTCTAAATTAAGGTCAAGGTTCCTGAGAGGGTTGGTGTCCATTGAGTTCTTCCCCTTCTCTGAGAAGAAGGAGTTGAGAAATGGGGAAGGGTCGTGTGAGCATAGGACTGGGAGTAGAGGGGGGACAGCGAGACATAAAGACATTAAATAAATGAAAAAAAAACCTTAGTGTCATTTTATTATGTTAAAACATACCCAGAGATATTCTAGTACTCCTGACATCCCAACAGAAGTTTCACTTTCTATGGATGGGAGAATAAGTTAATGTTTATGCTTAGTCTACTTACAAAATAGAGAAATTAAAATAATAGCAAGACAATAAATTTGTACCCAAAAAGTTGTCCAAAATTTAAAATCTTGACAAAACAAAAATGTCTCTGTTTATAGATTATTCATAGAAATTAACATGTAAAAATATGGATTCAATTCATGCAGCTGAATTAATACTTTATTAGAAAAATTCTTACATATATTAATAAATACAATCATAACAATCTTTTTAATACAATTTGCATCTTATTATCACTTTTCTATAAAAATTCATATTCACCTAGGCATTCATGTTCAATGATTTTGATATCAGTTCTAGTAGCCATAGTAAAATATGGAAAACAATGTATGTTACCATTGAGAAGGGAATGGTTATACAGAACACATACACACACACACACACACACACACACACACACACACCACACACACACACGGATTCCAGTCTTTCTGTACTATCAGAAAGATCCTGCATTCATTTTATTTACTGATGATAGGAAAAGAAAGTATAATATGCACACTGAGTTGAAGGACATCTGATATTTACAATGAACTCCAGACCAGTTACAGTGATAGGAAACTCTTTGTGGGAAAAAAACAAACAAACAGGAAACTGTAAAATGGTGTTTATGTCACATTTATGGCAATAGGATCCTAGAATAAAATTTAAAATAAGACAAATCATTAATTGTGATTATTTTGAAAAAAAAGCATGGGTTGAGGAAAATTGTTATAAAAGATAAATTACTAGTATTCAAAGTTGGGGGCAACAAGAATATCTGTGCTATTACATAAAAGCAAAATTATGCTCAGGAGTTTACAGAGAATAAAACAGTAAAAGATTGTTAAATTCTCTCTCTCTCTCTCTCTCTCTCTCTCTCTCTCTCTCTCTCTCTCT
>OU015760.1:39807547-39820161 GCA_907169655.1 Acomys percivali
AAGAACAAGAACAAGAACAAGAACAAGAACAAGAACAAGAACAAGAAAAACAAGAAGAAGAACAAGAACAAGAACAAGAAAAACAAGAAGAAGAACAAGAACAAGAACAAGAATAAGAAAAAGAAGAAGAAGTTAACTTTGTTATAATTTATATTCCTACATTGTTAAATGAATGAAACATTCAGATACATATACTTCATTTCATTTTATTTTGTAGAACAGATAGCAGAAACCAGAAAAGTCAAGAATGGATTGTCCATTACAACAGTTTTGTCTGTTTCTTGTTGTAAACAATTTAAATGTATTTTTCATATCCTAAAAAAGTGCCTATTCCAGGGACATGTTTTCTTGTTTCAGATAAATATTATTCTCAATTTCTTTTCAATATTGAAACTCTTAAGCATCCTGAACAAAGATGACTATATAACACATATCATTTATATACTCAGATGATGAAGCTGTCTCAACTTTTCTGAATGAAATAAAGTAAGACTAGAAATATGGGATGTACTCTTCTTTTCTTCAACACTTCCTTGGGCCACCACTAGTTGGTTATATATTCTCTTCAAAGGGGTGAGAGGAAAAAATTTTAGAGTTTAGAAGAAACTGAAGGAGTTGCCAGAATCACCACTGGAAGGTGAACTGCCCATTAATCCAACAAGAACCATAGATACAAATCTGCCTTGGGCTCTTTCTTGTTCAGCTCTAAGAGCCTCTTCATACAAGGATGGGAAGGCAGTGGGAACAGTATCATAAACCTTGGCCAGAAACTCAAGGACTCTCATTTTGCTGGTTTCATAGAGGGCCCGGGGCCCCCATAGGAATTGACGACATGGAGAACCTCTGATGGGCACCTGCCGGTACTCCAGATACCCCTCATTCACAAAATCCTTAGTAATTAGCTTCTTGACATTTCCATACATGAAGTGTTTGACTCCAGCATGTATCCCCATCACACTAAGAATGTCCCAGATACATTCCTCATTAGCACAGCTGCCATTCATGAGGATCACACACAAGATTGTTATCAAGAGACCACTCTTGGGCATGATTGCCTCACCATTCATAATTTCATCATTACTGTTAGGACTTAATATTCTGAAAAATGCATAGCAGTGTCTGATTGGGTCAACTTCTTTAACATCAATAGCAAAGGCTATCACCATGAGCTCAGAGGCTTTCTTAAGAGCCACAGGGAACTGTTCCTTGTTCTGTGGGATGACATGCTCTAGCATATCTTCCTTTGTTATTGGCTCCCTCCTGTGATACTTTTGCAGCATGAAATGTACCAATGAAATTGCTACATCATCTCTCTCAGTTGAAGGTGAATATCTAGTTGAGGACAATGCCAAGGAAGTACTTTGTCTCTCCTCATTTTTGCTCTTGTCACCTTCATTAGATTTTAGGCATGGAGCACTTATGGAACCACTTCTGGGCCTCTGAAACTTCTTAGATTTGCCAAGTGACTCAGCAGCAGAGGACCTTTGAACATTAGCACTACAACGATGAGAGGAAGGAGACAGAGTCTCTCTCTCTTCTGCTGCACTGTCCTGAGCATCCTGCATAGACCAGGTTTCACTTCGTGCCTGGTGGCATCTCTCACGGGCCCAAAGCTTACTTTTATGACCACGAGGCATGATGATTCCAGTCACAAAATGTGGACAGAAGAGCAGATAATTCAGGCACCTAAGGATGGGAGAGTAAGAAGACATGTGCATCTGAGGAAAGGTGAGACAATCTTGGTATTTTTTTAAAAAGTGTGTTCATCTTTATTATATTAGGCACAGCCATTTTTGCAATTTAGCACAATGCTACATAAGAAGCTCACATCCTGCTCAACTGGTAGACAGGATCTTTGTTTACTCTCACAAAACAGAACGGAATATTTACAGAAATATATGGCTCAGCCATTAACCGCTAGACTCACAAGCGAAAAGACAAACTTGGTCTTTGAACCAACTTCCCTCTATAAATTTCCGTGACAGCAAACTATTAACAGCATATTCAGCCCTTGTCCCAGTTAGTCTGCCTCCAATAACTCATTAAAGGAAGTTAGAGACTATGTCTTAGATTTCGGCCTGGTTGGCCTACACAGGGCAGGCAATAGCAGGTATAAATTCCATAAAGTGGGAAATGATCATCTGAATTTTGCCTTCAAAATCATCATGCCATGGCTGAATCTATATTTAAGAGCATTATAACACCAGAGCTTCCCATTTATAGCTCTTCTGAAGCTGTATCAGTGACCACTAAGACAAAAAAGAAGGAAGGCCTTAGCCAACGACCCTTTCTTAGGTTTTCCATAGCTGCTTATAGAGACTAAACAGAGATCTTAATCTGCACTTGTCACAATAAATGGTAGAACAAGACCCCTACCTCCCTGAAGCCCCACTCCTCAACTGCCTTAAGGGTCTCCCAGGGTAAAAAACAGGGGCAAAGAGGTCTGTGTCTACCTTCTGTTGCCATATTGACAGTACCTTCAGTTCTCTCTTAAAAACCTTTATTTTTCCTAAACCCCAGAAAACATTTCCCTTTGCTGACCTGAGTCCACCAACCTCAACTCAAAGTCTTCATTGACTCCTTGGTACTTCAAGGAAGAAGAGAGCTGTAAAATTTTTGTCTCTATTTATAGTAGGATATATATTTATACCAGTAAGAAATATGTGTTGGTGTCTTATTTTTCATGAAAGACTACTTACCCTTCTTATGTAAGAAACATTCACTTTCTTATACTTGATATGGTAATAGTTTTATACATTATACAACTAGCCTACCACCATTTGATATACTACTATTTTGAAGGTTATTTTTCAGCAAGAAATAACTATTAGTAAAATAAATGTTGTAAGCTTCTAGACTCATACTGCCTCAATTCAGTTGTCTTCTATATTACTGACAGAATCAGAGACACTGACAAGAACCTTCAGTAAAGCAGTAAATAGTCATTGTCCCTACACATACACACACACACACACACACACACACACACACACACACACACACACATACACACAGAGAGAGAGAAAGAGAGGGGGAGGGGAGAGAGAGAGAGAGAGAAAGTGTTAAAATTTTCCTTCAGCTGACTTTATTCTCTTTTTTGATTACAAACTACAGACCTGTCTATACCTCAGGGGATATGCCTACTTTCCAAACTACAAGTAGTAATCCAGTCAATATTCTATCTTTCTCAAGGATTCTTAATTTTGCTTTTATCTTTTATTAATATTGTTCCTTTATTCTTCTGCTTACTATTTTTCCAGGATTAATTTTCAGAAATAATGGAAAGCAATATGAGTCTTTTCTGATTATCGTAACAAAATACCATAAACTATTTTCAGATTTGATACTTAGGGACTAAAATCTTCTGTTTTAGAGTGTACTTGGAACCACAGAAATAAATCACTTAGCATTTTTGTTTAGCAAATAAATAGAACAAGCATATCTGATGATTTTCACACATTTGGGTCATCTAATCTCTCTTCGGGAATTTTCTAAGATCTTAAATTTTTATTTTGCTTTTCCTGTAATCTACAGTACTTATCATGAAAATGTCCCACAGACTTTCCTAAAGACCTATATAATGAAAGAATTTTCTCAATTGTGACTTGCTCTTCCCAGGTGACACAGCTTGTGTCATGTTGATGAAAAAGTGAGCAGTAAAAGGCCCTAGTCCCAAATAAAGTCACATTGAGGGGCAAGGTTTCAATATATAAAGGGAAGGACATAATTTGTTCTGTAAATGATAGTAACTACGAAAAACATTTTTAAAATATCTTAACATCTCTCTCTTTGAACAAATGTGCGGATTTATTTATTGACTCCCTTCCCCTAAGTTTATTTTTATAGTTTCTTACAAAAACATTGTGTACATTGTTGTGTTCATTTGTGGATAAATTTTAGATACTTGCTATTATGCTTATATTACTTGTCTTTTTTGTTTGTTTCATGTGGCAAAGTTCATGGATTTAGTGATATATTTAGCAGCTTTTAAGTTTCCAATTAATTTGAATATTTTTTAAAACAATTTCTTTGGATTTTCTAATTAGAGACTCATAATATTTATTATTTCTCTCTTATATAGTTTGGTGTTTCAATACTTTGGTTATATATTTCCATTCATTGTTTAACAATAGGTGGCATCATATATCTGCATCTTGTCCCTGACTTAAATAAGAATGTTTCTAAAATTTCAGATTTCCTCAAACTTGTTGGAAATGTTATGAAATAAAAATCCTCTTCTAATGAGTCTATTCTGTACTGATGAGAGCCAGGAAGAGAGTGGATCTATATGGGAGAGGAGATGTGGAAGAACTTGGAGGAATAGAGGGAAGGGAAACTATGATCAATGTATATTGAATGAAAAAAGAATCTATTTTAATAGAAAAGGGATTTTTTAAAGAAAATTCTCTTCTAAAGCAATTTTACTAGTAGTTTTTTAAAATCTTAAATAGTTGTTAAATAGTTTACCAAAGCCTTTGTTTTACTTTTATGTATAAATGACCCTCAATTATCCATTAATGGTAAATGATATCTTCTGGAATGGGAGAAAGACAACTTTTTTTATTTTGAATAGTCACACATCCAAACGTGTATGGACAGCAAAAATTGGGCTTGTCTCTTTAAAAAAACTGTCATAAAGTTGGACAGGTGGTATGGTGGCTTGAATAAGAATGACCCACATTTGAATATGCAGGAGGAAATGTGTCTGTTTTGGAATGGGCTTTGTGGTTTCAGATGCTCAAACCACACTGAGTGTTTCTCTCTTCTTGCTGCTTCCTGATCTAGATGTAGACTCTCTAGTACCATGTCGGCCTGTGTGTAGCTATGCTTCTTGCCCTAATAATAATGGATTAATCTCTGAACTTTAAGCGAGCCCCAATTAAATGTTTTCCTTTATAAGAGTTGCCTTGGTCATGGTGTCTCTTCACAGCGACAGAATATTGAATGAGACAAGTAGGAAAGGAATATGTGTTTCTGATTAGATATAAGGACTGCTTCAGTAGATGGCACTTTTATCAGGACCAAGAATCTATTACTAAATAGTTTATAGCCCTTAGGACAGAACCTATTATTATTTTTGCAAGATGAATAAAGTATTTTAATGACTCATGATGACATTACCTATATCCATAGGTCATTAAATTTCTCAACTTTCATTGTTGATGCTTCTTGCAGTAGATGGTGATCAACACAGAAACCTATAACTAATCAACAAACAGAGAATAAGAAACTGTGGAATGTTTGGCCCTAAACAGGACATCTATCACATCCTTCCTATCAAGGCTCAGGAATAATCTTGAGAAGACGGGCCAGAAAGATTATAAGAGCTAAGGATTACTTCAAGGAAACAGTGATTATGAACACAGTAGAGCATATGAACTCAGAGTGATTGTGACAACATGCATAAGCCCTGTTCACGCTCAAGCCAAACAAAATTACAGATTGGACAGGGGAGGTGGCCACAAAGTCTCACTTCTAGGTGAGAGGCTATTGAACCTGTTGGGGAGGGAGAGTCAGTTTTCTTTAAGGCTGCAGACCACTGGGTGTGACCACTGGTCTACTGAACATATTTCAGGGCAGGCTTCATGCCCAGGAGTAGTCAGTGCACAAAAACTGGCATTAAAAAAAAAAGTAAAGAGAGACAAGTAACAGAGAGACCTAGATAAAAAGGGGGGACAGAGGGAGAAATGTAGGGAGAGAGAGAGAGGTAGAGAACACAAAGTTGGGGGTAGAGTAGGGAGTTGGTGATTCATCTGGAAGGGGTTGGGGGAAGGATGAACATGATTATAAAACATTTGATAACATTTTAAAAGAATTAAGAAAATACAATTTTAAAATATGACAATTTTAATGAAAAATGTACTTTTAAACTCTGAACTAAAATTAGTTTAGCAACTTAAATAACATTTATTGGTGGTGGCCATGCAGTATCTGCAGAGAACGGCACATGAGTACTTCACTGATGGGGTTCCACTCTGGCAAGGCCCTTGGAGACCCCTTAGAATCTACTGTGAGAAGGCTCTTGGAGACTCCTTCTCACTTGGCAAGGACGTGTGGTGATTTTGGTGACCTTTATGTTTATTACCTAGATTGCTTGTGTTACAAGTTCTCCAAAGTAGGGCAAAGACAGCCAAGACTACACAAAGAAACACTGTCTCAAAAAACCAAAAACATTGAAAAAAAAAAAACACATACACAGTTCTCCTTGCTTTCACTATGCTGTTTATACCCATAGCAATATAACTTCACTTTGTTGGTCACTGGCAGAGCCAGGATGGTAGGCTGAAAGCTTTGGGGCTGATTTTATATTTTTCTCAATACCCTTTCAGGGTTAAAACCCTCCTCTCCTCTTTCTGTCTCCATTGATCCTCCAGATGTGACCATTGATCCTGGGTGTTTGGGGACATGTAGTCATGTCCCTAGAGAAACAGCTGTCACACTGAGTACCCTGTGGCAGTTGTGGAGAGCAATAGGTCCTGCATGCATGACTGTTTGAGAAAGCTATGTCTGATCAATGGAGACTGAAAAAGATGGGGAACTATGCCTGATCAATAGAGACTTAAAAATGAGGAAGTTATGACTAATCAACAGAGATGTGAACAAAGGTTCCTACAAAGATGATATCAGAAATTAACAGGTACATACCATGAAAAGTTGCTTTGTACAATGAACACATTTGTGTCTACAATTTAAAAAGTACTGTGACAGAGGGGTGTTATTTATTGAATGGACTTAAGCCCACAAATGGTTAATCTGTCTCTCACCTTGCATAACTGTAACTGCATTTGCTACCAGCTGGGTATGTGCTCATTTCCACAGGACATGGCTGGCTAGACATTTATTCTTGACTTGCGGAAATTGTGCTTTGTATTGCAAAATATGGCTGAGAGTGACTGACCCAACGGGAAGGGGGAAGGATGACGGAGAGAAACTATTGGGGGTTTTTGTAATGAGGGAGTTTATGTTGTGCTGATGTTATGATTACTTTAAATAAAATAACCACTGATGTCGCTGCTCAGATGATCCGGATTGTGATTGTATAAACGAAGACAGCTCGAGCTATTTGGGGCCACTTGCTTGAAAGTTAACAAGTCACTTTCACGGACACCACACAGCTGTGCTCAGATCCAGACCCCTTCCAGTGCTGGTCACTAGGTATTTACAAATGTAAATTATAAATTACAGCAACTAATATTTACTTAGTTTTTGGTTGAACAAAATATATGCTGGTCCAGTAAGCCAGAAATTATGAAGTGCTAATGGATGAAATAAAACATGTAAATAAAACAAAATACCAGAACCATGGTTAAAACAATCGACAAGATAACATCTTGTTCAGACTTTTCTATTTGAAAAGTTATTAGCATACTATCAGTTGCATGTCTTATACATACACACAAGAGGGATGCAATAATGATAGAGGAAGATCAAGGCAGTTAGAACAGCTAAACTTTGGAAAGGAATAAGTCAGAGCAATTACATTACTCCAAACTATAAACCAACATTACTCAAGTCAACATAAAATTGACAGGAGCAACTACATGAACAACCAAAGAACTAAAAATAGGTAATATAGCAAACAGACTTTGGTAACATATCCAAAGCTTTTTGGTAAAGAAAGTGTAGTCTCTATAACACATGATGTTAAAACAACTTGACTTCTACAGGATTTTTTTCTAAAATGAGCCCTGCCCTAAATATCTTATAATAGGTATTGCAGATTGATTCAGTTCTAAATATGAAACATGAAACCATATAACTTTTAGAAAAAACTTAGAAAAAGAATTGGAGATATAGCTCAGTTGTGGAGGACATGTCTAGCATGCAAGGGCCCTAGGCTCAATCCCCAGTATGAAAAATGAAAATGGTACAATACAGAAGATCTTGGTAGTGACCTAGAGATTAGTGAGAAATTTTAAAAGCTAAACCCAAAATTAATGACCATAAAGGGAATTATGGATAAATTTAACATTATTAAAGTTGTTAATGCTTGATTATGGAAATAACAGGACTTTAAAGTCTGGAACAAATGACCCACAAATCACATAACCAGCCAAGGACTTTTAACTTGAAGAATTACTTAAACTTATTACCAAACCAAAAGGAGTCAATGTCTACCAAGCAAACTATGTGTAATCTGATCTTACGCACTTCACCAAAAAGGATATTTGCATGGACAAATAAAAAGATATTCAACATCAATTTGCTGTAGGGAAATATAAATTAATATAAATACAAAGTGCCCTAATATCTCATAAACCAACCTAGAAGTTATTTATCAAATAGAATATATATTTAATCATATACTCTACTAGAGACCTTTAGAAAATTTAGCCTAAGAAATAAAGACCTTTGTTTGTAATGAGCACAAATTAGAAACAACATAAGTAGACTTTGATAGATGAGTAAACAAATTATAGTACATACATAAAATGAACCCATGATGAAGAAGTAACAATAACAAAAAAACAGTAAGTTGATCCAGATCTAAGTATATTTTCATGAAAAATAATAATCTTTAAAGGTTACTTTTAATTTCACTTATATGAAGTTCATAAAATTATGATAAAGTAAATGAAGAAAACTCAGGGGCTTCCAGGAATAGTTAAATGGAAGTATAATTACACAGAGTATAAAACTATGCCATTTGGGGAGTTATTGGAGGAAGCTCTATTCTAATTGTAATGTGGGTTATAAAAATCTATATATTTTTCAATAGAGTTAAATACCATAACTTACCATAAAACAAACATAAAAAAGAATATGTGAAGAAATATTAAAACTGAGCAAATACAGATTAGACTGTGGTTCTATAAATTTATTTTTACGATGTTTTAATTAAAGTAGAATTACATCACTTTCCCTCTCAATTTCTTCCCTCCAGCTCCTCCCAGTTACCCTCCATTTAACCGATCCTGTTTCAAACCTGCTGGTTCTATTTAGTGTTGCTTGTACATATACATTTTTGAAGCTGACTGCTTAGTATTAGATAACCAATTACAGTGATCATCCCTGTGGAAGAATAATTCCCTCCCTCACAGCAGCTGTTAACTGCCTGTAGTTCTTCATCTAGGGCTGGAGCCAATGATATTTCTTCCACGCTGGACCATCCACTGATTTCATGGTTCAGGTCTTGTTTAGTAAGACATATTGTTGAAATTTCATGGGTGCAGTTCTGTGTCATATAGTAAAAACACAAGTTTGCAATAGACTACTTGGCCCTTTGGCTAGTATAATCTTTCTGTGTCATCTTCCAAGATGCTACTGAGCCTTAAGTGTAACAGTTGAGTTGTAGATATATCATTTTGTTCTGGAAACTCCTCAATCAGTTTTCTGCATTGAGTTGTTGTGGTTTTCAGTAAATGTCTGTGTAAATGTCTATGTTGCTTCAAAAAGAAGTTTCTCTAATGAGAGGTAAGAATGAATCTTATCCGATATTGTTACTTTTTAAGATTTATTTCTATTTTTACTTTTGGACTGTATGTGAGTGGAGTCACAAGTAGAAGCCAGAGAAGAACACTGGATTCCCTGAAGCTGCAGTTATAGGGGTTTGGGACAATATTCTGGTCCTCTGTGGAGTAGTATGTTCAGCCCCTAACTGATATCTTTAGAAGCTGTGCTATAAAAGCCTAGGAACTCCTTTCTATTATTTGTAATTTCTGTGAATCTAAACTTATTTCAAAATAAAGGGTTAAAAGACTTCTGATTTTAACCTCAATATCTAAAAACCATAAGAGTCATCACTTCTATATTTTCAAGAAATAGCAGTAAAATTGTAAGTCAATTCTTTTTCTGCTACTGAACAGAGGGCTTAGGTTAACAAGGTCATAGAGCTAACTGCCATCCTGAAGTCAGGAGAAACAGGCACATTCAGAAAGATACAATGATTTGCTTCCCTGGAGCAGAAACTACTGGAAACCATAGAGGCAGAACCAATTACTTCACTAGCAATATTGACAAATTACTGTAGGATGAATGCAGACCAGTCTGAAATTGCAAAACTCCTGGGAGTGGCAGTCACAGAAGGAACCTCAGACTTTTGCAGACTTTCGGTGTAGGAAGGTCACCAGGTTCTTATAATAGGAATCTGGAAGAAGTCCCCTTGTGGCTCTGCCAAGAGAAAGGAAAACATTCTTTCTTGATCTCTTTCCCTAACAGAGTCTTACTCTCCAGGAAACATAGCAACTTTGTTACCAAGAAGAGTTTCTTTCCACTCAACTCCAGATATTTTCATCTCTCCTGTCTCAACTAAAAAAAAAATAAATAACATACCCAACATAACACAGGGCTCCAAATACATTAATTGGAGATAATGTAGGCAAGCAAGAAAGCAAAGTGTTCAGATTGGTAGTAAGATGGTATTGTGATCATAGCATTACGAAGAAGGAGAACCACTAAAACACTAAAATTTAACTTTAAAAAATTCTACAGCCCACTTCCCAAGCTCACATCATAACATCATAGCCAAAGGTCCATACTATAAATCTGAACATACATTTAATATATCTAAAAACAAGGATGCTCTCAAAATCAATACAAGGATATCCTAAAGCAAAGACAGGAGACAAAAATCAAAGATACCAGCAGAATTTAAAGCCTTTAGTACTAGCTGCTCTCATAAACATTAAACACTGGATGACTCCTAACCACATTAGTATCAATACTCATGAGAATAGAACATTTCCCTTAGTATATAACATTAATATACATCTTGATTTCAACAAAATATTACAAAGAACAATTTTAAAACCCCAAAATAAACACTATCTAAAAGCATAACAATTGTCAGAATTTGATCCCAGACTCATGTTGATTTTTAAAAAGGAAGTTAACATAGATATAATCAGTTTCTTCCTCCCCCTCCTCCTCCTCCTCCTCCTCCTCCTCCTCCTCCTCCTCCTCCTCCTCCTCCTCCTCCTCCTCCTCCTCTTCTTCTTCTTCTTCTTCTTCTTCTTCTTCTTCTTCTTCTTCTTCTTCTTCTTCTTCTTCTTCTTCTTCTTCTTCTTCTTCTTTTGACAGAGTATCACTGTGTTAGTTAATGTTTGGCCTCTAACAGGAGGGTGGATGACACGGGATTGAAATTCTCAAACTGTCTTGATTATAGAATAAATTCAAGCTAAGCTTGATGAACTTTGAGGCCAGATATTAAAATAAAAGTAAAAAGAGGGCTAGGGATATAGTTCTATCAATGACAGAGTGCTTGCATAACATTAATGAGTCCCTAAATTCAATCCACAGTATACATTCCTATAAAAAACAATGTCAGACAAGGAAGATAGTTCAGCTACTTTAGGCACTTGCCATCAAGCCTATGATCTAGGTTGAACCCCTGGGATACAGGTGACACCCATACACCCATACTCACACATGATACTCACATGATAGATAAATGATAGATAGATAGATAGATGATAGATAGATAGAATAAATGCAATTTAAATATTAAAGAAACATAGGTAAAAAAAATTAGAGATATTGCAAGTTGTGTGTCTGATACATGAGACAAATAACTGGTAGTAGGTTTAATCAGGACCCAAAAGATAGTTCTGTCTGCTAACCTATAATATTTGTGAATGTGAATGTTGAGAAAGTATCTTGGAAGATAGATATAATTACAGCTCTTTAAATAAGAGCCTTGTGAATTAGTGTAAGCTCTAAACTTTTATGGAAAAAAACAGATATGAAACACAGAGATAGAGAGGGTCAGGTGGAGATAGAGGCAGATTAGAGCTTCTGAGTAGCCATCAGGATATTGGAGAAAGGCATCAGAGAGCTGCTGCTTTGAAGCCTTTCAAATGAACTGATCCTTGTAACACCCTGATTTCAGAATTCCGACCTCCGTATCTGTAAGAAAACAATTTCTTTTGTTGTAAGCCACTCCATTCGTTATAGTTGCTGTGGAAAACAAACCTGCAAGGCTGTTTTTAAACTGAACAAAATTGTAAGAACAAATATCTCACAAAAGAAGACAAATGATGTAGAATTAGCATATGAATAGGTGTGCAACATAATTTGAAGTCAGAAAAATACAAATTACAACTATTTACCAGCCTACTCTGAATAGTAAAAGCTAAAAACAATTCCTGGTGAATATTTAACTGCATACTAAGACAGAGAAAGGACTTAGATGCCTGATTGGTGGCAGTATCTGTAGTTTCAGCTTCCTAAAGGGTGACACCAATGAAATCTTGATCTCTGGTCAGCTGGGGTATAGAATAATCTATCACAAGCCCCACTGCACCATCAAAACAGAAACAAAAGAATGAACAAGTGAAAGAAGAAAAAGGAAGGGCCATGGGAAGATGAAGGAAATTTGAATGAGGTGAGAACTTCAGTTAAGTTTAATGTCCTGATGCATGTTCATTAGTTTATGACAAATTTGTTCGTTTGATGTATTGACAATAGGAGAAAGTAAATGCTAAGAAATATGAGCGAGGAATTCAGCAGGAAAGGTGCTGCCAGGCCCAAGGAGCTGAATTTCATTTTCTGGATGGACCCACATGGTAGGAGAGAACAAACTCTCAAAACATTTCCTCTGGCGTCTGCAACCATGCCTCAGTGTGAGTGCACACACACACACACACACACACACACACACACACACACACACACAC
>OU015760.1:39820171-39873964 GCA_907169655.1 Acomys percivali
CACACACACACACACACACACACACACACACACACACACACACACACGAATGAATGAATGGAATAGTTTTAAAGAAAAAATAAAAATTAACCTCCTGTACTAACTTTAGAGCTGTTCTGTAATTTAAAAAAAATTTAAATTGAATTTCCTTTCAAATAAAGTGTGTTTATTCATTTATAACCTTGCTTTTACCAGACTTGTCTTTATTGCTTGGGTTTACCAGCTCCTTCTACTTCTGTCAATAAAACATTTTTCTAAAAGAACTTCTAAGGGCCAACCACAAGTGTTGATTTCTCTGGGAACTTGGTTTTGATTTGGAAAGTTGCTTCCTGTATCATTCAAGGTCCTTCCCTTGCTGAATCTGAACAACTATTATTAATGGGAAGGGAGCGTGAAGATTCAGAAAGTATTAAATCTAGTGATTCCAATTCAAGTCTCCCAAAGCTGAAGTCAGCAGAAGGAATCTGGGCTATATCTTCTAATCTGTAATGGACAGGACTGACAAACATCACCTCACAGTCTTTACCTTACATCTCAGTCATAGAAGTGTTCTTCTATCTTCTAACCTGATTGAAACTTCCTCACAGAGTAAAGCCTTAGCTACACTGATTCAAAGAAGCACAAGAAAGTAGCTTCCGGGGGCCTGCTTAGAACCTCTATTAGGTCCGCCCAGGGCAGAAAACAGGTGTTCTGACCACACTATTTTGGAAAAGAAATTGCTGTCAATTCTGTTTCTAAATGTAACAGCTGGGCAGTCTCCTCCTTATGTTAAACTGAGGTGAGACAAGTAACTTATCTCCCCTAATAGTGCCTACTCCCATCCTAGGGATGTGGGGGTACAGCGTGGGTGAGGTGGAGGGGTGAGGTGGTGCCTGTGTCTAAAAGTCATGCCTGACGGTCCTATAATTAACACCAAGATATTCAGTTCTGGTGTATGTACTGGGCCGCTTCTTCCTTGAGTTCCTCACTTGTACTTTTTCTTTCTTTTTTAAGACAAAGGTTTTGCATTTATTTTGCTCCCGCCTGGAATATTCATTTTATTCCAGGCTAGTCTTGAAACTGCAGCATTCCTCTCTTGGTTTACCAGGTGGTGGAATCATAGGCATATCTACCTTTCAGCTTCTCCTGTTTAGTTTTGTGAAGGCTTAGGATCCTCTTTTTTTTTTTTTTTTTTTTTTTTTTTTTTTTTTTTTTCTGACTTGTAGCTACACCTGGTCCAATATCCTATCCTTCGCGTAAAAAGTAATTAAAATTCAAAGCAGATCCTTTAAAATGTTGACAATATCTGATGCAGTATTAAATTGTTTAAATCAAACAAGTCTGTATTCTTTCAGTCATATAGTTTGGAGCCCTGTATATTACACACCATCCTAATCACTTTAACTGTAAATGGTTCATCTGTGCTAATTTTCTGCCCATCATGAAAAAAATGTTTTGGGGGAAATTTCTTACACCAATAGTATTTATTAGTCACATATACTTCAAAACAGAGCCAGGCATCTAGGGATGACTTTGCATATGCTTCAGAGAATCAAGGGATAAATCTATGATATTCATTGAAACTTAAAACAAAACTGTAAATATAACTTTTATTCACCTGGTATAATTGCCTTCTCTTTCTCTCTGCACTGCTCTCTCTTAACTTACCTCTCTTTCCTCTCTGTTCTCATGAGAGCTGGGAATATCCTATTCTGTCAAATATTTTCCTGACTCATCACTTTGTCTGCCTCTCAATTAGAGATCACTTCAAACATGGGTGCTTCCTTTTACAAATTAACTTTACCTGCATTGTTTGGGATTAAAGGTGTGTAGGAAGGGCATGCCTACATTCCAGGAGGATCGTAGACCTAGAAGGTCTTTGGATGTGATCAGAGTACTCATGTTGCTGGATTAAAATTCCTCTACCAAAGAAGCAAAACAGCCAATAGTAACCCTTTTGTTTGCAATTGCTGAGGTACATAGCCCTCTAACTGTTCCTCCAATTTTCCACTGCTCATAGCTCTAGGCTATCCGTTTTACATTCCATAGCTCTGGTTGGCTCAAAAATATATGATAATCTTGCCTGTCTCCCAAGTGCTAAGATTAGAGAAATGATCCACCACATCCAGCTTATGTTATTCGTCTTAAATTGGCTAGTACCCTTTAAGATCTGGCGTCTTCTCTTCTCTGATCTGTTTATGACTCTATATTTAACCTTGTATTCCAAAACCTTACTGCTATCTACCTTGGTCTCTCCAGACTTATTTTAGACTTTGATATTTCCCATGGGATCTAGAAGCTACTCTAATGCTAATGATGTTCTTCATGAACTGAACATTTCTTCTCTAGAGTATTTTCTTGTACTGAGTCAGTATTGCAAACTTCTCATTTCTCAAAGGAAAGAGTGAAGTCATACTTGCATATTAGAATTTCAAAGGAAACCACAAAGATATTCTGATACTTTCAACATTGGTGTACAAATGCTACTTTGTGTGGATGGAATCATAATATATGCATAATTATTTTTGTAATTAAAAAGTTCAAATTACATTAAAAGAAATTTAATTTTTAAAGATTTATTTAATGTGTATAAGTGTTTTAGCTGCATGTATGTATTTCCACCACATGCATGTCTTGTACACATGGAAGTCAGAAAAAGGTGTCAGATTCCCTGGAACTAGAGTTATAGATGGTTGTGAGCTGCCATACAGATGCTTAGAACTGAACATGGGTTATCTATAAGAACAGTAAGTGTTTTAGCTGCTGAGCCAACTTCCCAACCCCAACATTTAAATAAAATTTGATTGCCATAATTGGAAAACAAAAAATAATAATGAAATAATAGTGATACTATATCTTCATCGAAATAGTAAACAAATTGAAAACTGATTAAAATTATTGTCAGTTGTGGATGCTAATACAACATTAGAAGAAGGTTGTTAGAATAAGCCTGTGATCGCAGAGACCTGGGAGACTGAGGCAGGACGATTGATAGTTCACAGTCTTCATAAGTTACAGAGTGAGTCCAAGGCCAGCCCTGACAACTAACAGACAACTTATATCAAAACTAAAATAAAGTTTAAAAATAACTGGACTACAGATGCAGTTCATCACTAGAGATCCTGAAGCATCGAACACTGCGTATGGTGAAAATGAGAAGATACAGTATCACTAAACATACTTCAATAATGTGCATAAAAATGTACAGTAATTACATTGGCTTTATTTAACCCAAATTTAAGCGTTGTTTCCTATCAGAAATCATCTTCAATAAATATTTCAATTCTACTAACCATCAAAATAAAAAAAGAGCCAACTTATGTTTATATCAGAAAGAGCGTGGTTAAATCACTTTATCGATTTATCGAAACTACACGGTTTAAAATGCCATGGAATAAAGTGTGAGGTGAATCCACACATATAAAAGCACACAGACACACAGACACAGGACTTTTTGAGTTGTGTATCTTCACAGGGGTGGAAAGGCACATATATAAAAGGCAGCAGATGTGGACACTATCTTTTTTGGCTTTCCACTGGTGCTTTTATTTATATTTTTAAAAGGAATCATATAACAATAGATTGTATAGTGATGAGCAAAGTTGCCTTCCAAGATATCATACAGTACTCATCTTCACTTCTATTTTTTCTTTAGTAGTAGGATTTAACCTGAAGGCCTTCTACATGTTAAGCAAGTGCTCTACACTTGAACTATAGCATCAACCCTTTAAATATATTTTCCTTTAGTTTTATCTTTGAGACAAGGTTGAAGTTTTTTAAACTATCCTTGAACTTCCTACATAAATAACACAGACATGTTTCGAATTTGTAATCTTCTAGGCTGAACCTTCAGAATCCCTGGCATTGCAGGTGCATACTGACACATCCCACTTACTCTTAAGCAACCCAAAAGCAATGGGTTCACATCTTGGCAAATTAAATACAAAGGCAAAATAAATATAATTAAACATAAAAGAGAAATCTATTAACTATAGCAGGCAAGAATGGGAAGTGAATCATTTCTAAGGCAATGTTCTCCTGGAGCAAAGAGTTAGGAATTTACTAGGAAGGCCTATGAATATTCATATAGGTATGGGCCAATTTTTAAACATTATCATTTTAGGAATACATTTCTGAACATTCTCCGTTTTACCATATTGTCTTAGGGGAAAATAAACAATAGGATATTTAAAAAATGCAATAGCATAGGAATTTACTTCTGAGGGTGCCTACTTCGTTTAGTTGTTAACATTTTTGTTAAAAATTTGGACTCTGTTTTCTACAACAACAATGCCAACACCAAGGGTAATGACCTTCCTTTATTTAGTCTTCAAAAGGGAAATTAAGGGATGATCTCTGTTCAGAGTTGGACAGTACTAACAGCAAGGTCAGAAGTCCATGAGGAGAAAATTCTCTTTTGTTGCATGTCAGAGATTCCCTTGACTCTGAAAAGAGCCTGCCACCTGACAATTCCTGACTTGGTATCAATCATTTACCTCCCTGAAATGTCAGAGGGAAAATTTTATAGAAAACCACTTCCAATCACTCCAAAATTCCTAAGCCTGTCAAGCTAAATGAGGCAGTTTGAGGCCCTCTGTTATGGGATGGTCTATATTCAGACTCAAGAATCACAAGGCACTTTCCATTTCTATCTACAGATTTCTTTCTGGTTTTTCTATTAAAAGTTTAATCTTTTAGCTATGGTCAGGTTTTCTGGGAAGATGACCACTGGTCAATACTCTCATAGTCTCATCTGATCCAACACCTACTTGAATTTAAAATTGAGCCGCACTAAAGAGCTAGCAGTTTCCCAATGCTCTAAAGTTTGAAATTCGCTTGCTCCAAGATTATACTATAAACTTTCCTCAGTTCCTCTCTCCCCATATGCTACATCTTTCTTCTCATTTCTTCATGTCTTAGCTTGTCTCTTACCATAACCCTTATATTTTATCTTAGGCTCTGAAAGTCAATAGAAATAAGTAAATCATGTTCATTTTGATATTCCTTGACCTAGCATACAAATTCTAAATAAATAGATGCTCAATAAATAATCAAGTGGACCAGAGGTCTAATTTATGATACTGTATTTTTCCTATCCTGAATAATCTATAAATACCCAAATACATATCTTTAGATTTACAGAACAGTAAAGGAGAAGTGAATAAAGAATACCAAAAGAGATGGGATATGAATAAGGAAAGTAACAAATTTTTAACTCTTCTCAATTTTGGAGGGATGCAGAACCTCTCTACATAGCTCTGGCTAACCCGAAACTCATTATGTAACTCGGGTAGGACTCAAACTTGTGCTCCTTCAACACCAACATCCCACATACTGAAAATATTATGCTACATTTTCCAGCTTTTTTTTTTTTGTCTGTTTCATGGTTCTAATTATTATGCTACTGAGATCTTTCACATTTCCAAGGAAATGCCTAATTTGTTAATTTGGTATCAGGTTCCAAATCATGGTTGTATGTGGAGTGTTCCATGCAAAATAATACAAATTTAATATTAAAATATCAAATACAAAAAAGAACAATGAATTCACTAACTGAGATTCTGAAAGTGCTTCTAGCCTAATAAAGTGAACATCTTAATATTAAAAACTATCAAATAAAACATGAACATAAACATGCTGCATTTTCCTCAGCCCCATTTTGTCCTTCTACTGCTTTAAAGCTGGGCTTTAAGTTTTTACTTCAAGTGAAGAATCAGCCACAGATTTCACTATGGTAAATAGAGCTTCTAGTCATAACCCTAGAACACTTATATATTGTAGCAGTGATGCAAGTACGAACTTTAACTCTGCCTCCTATTTTTTTTCCCTCAGAATGGGGACTGTAATAGGAAAAAAAGGTCATGGCTCTTTGCCAAAATCTCTAGAACTTTTGTCATAGGGGAGTCATTGTGCGCTTTTAGGTTCCACAATTTGTATAGTGGAAGATCATTGTAGATTTCTCAGTTTTTGTTTGTTTGTAAGTATTTCTGCTTACATAATAGATACGTCACTTGCTATTTTTACAGTAATATACCAACATCACTACATATTCATCTATATGGCTTGTGAAGATGTTCTCAGTAGTTTCAAATTGTGGTGGTTTGAATAAAAATAGTCCCCATAGGCCCAGAGAGTGTGGCACTATTAGAACTGTGGCCTTGTTGGAGTAAGGGTGGCCTTGTTTGAGGAAGTGTGTCACTGGGGGCAGGTTTTGAGTTTTCAGATGCTCAAGTCTGGCCAGTGTGTCTAAGTCTCTTCCTGTTGCCTGCAGATCCATATGTATAACTCTCAGCTCCTTGTCCAGCACCATGTCTGCCTGCATGCTAACATGCTTCTCACCACAATATTAATGGACTAAAATTCTGAACTATAAGACATCTCCAATGAAGTGTTTTTCTTTAAAAGAGTTGACCTGATCATGGTATCTCTTCACAACAATAGAAAGCCTAAGACAAAGGTCTTGTGTACGTATTGTCTTGTTCTTCAATTTGTTTTCTAAGCCTTCAGTAGATATGGTGTATAAAACAACTGCAGGCATACTAATGGTGGATAGGATCCTGTTTAAATGTTGGAACTTGTTGTATGTGTTAAAAAGTGAACCACGGTAAATACCCTTGAAACAAGCAGCGGCAGAGGAGGGATACCTGGATTCCTCTATGTAGTGTTGTGTGTACTTACAGAACGTCAAGCTCTCTGCCTGTCTGAAAGTATTTTTCCTGAGCATGGCCTTTCCTCGTCTGACTTCAAGGTGTAACAACTCATTTCTGGTTCATAAGTCAGTCAAAGAAATAAGTGAACTGGTGACCTGGAAAAGAGGAGATTGTGAAGATTGTCTCCTCCTTTATTGGGGTAGGAGATGGTTCTCCATTTACTCAAGAGATGCCACTGTTTTTTGTTCTGTTTTGTTTTGTTTTTGGATTGGTTTTTCTGGCAGCAAAATTATGCTTTCTATTAAAAAAATTCACAAGGCCCTTAACCTCTAACTTGTCTTCCCTTAGTAGTTAAGATATAGACAACAGAGTAAAAACCAAGACAAGATCTACAATAATTGGCATATGGTTTAAGTTACTAATTGTCATGGCTGCCATTAGCTTTCTGAGGACAAGCAAGACCTGGAAGGTCTAGGCTTTGTGACAGCCCTTTTAACCTTGGTCAAGAATGTGTCATTTTCATATTGTCTACCAACACCTTAACTTCTAATAAGTTCCAGGATTGGTATAATCCATTACTTTCATGTCAACTCCTCATTTCAATGTCCATATCTTGCATTTAATGTGGAGAATAATCTGAAAAATAACCATCTTGTTTCTCAAGACACCCAGGAGGGAAGAAATGGAAGCACTCCGAAGGGCTCTTTATATTTTGTGGTAATTAAAGTTTCCGTTCTCCACTCAGGTTCTTATTCTGGTGTCTGGGTATGGCCTACAATTTCTTTTTTTAACATGTATATTTATTTTATTATGCATGAATAAAACAAACTACATACAGCAGGGAGAACCATGAGACAATCATGAGTTATATAAATGTTACATTCATTTGGTTATTTTTATTTGTCAAACTTGAAATAAACATCTTTGCTATCTTGTTGGGTCTAAATTTATGAATGAAATTCAATATCCATCATATCGCATCTCTATTAACTCTTTTATCTTAGATCTAAAAAGATATTATCTCCTAACCAACTAAACTTGATTGTAAAACTAAATTATCTGGTTTTCAACTCCCCCCCCCCCCCTTAAAGACCTGAGAAGAAATGAAACTTAAAATGCCTGGGTGAACTAGTATTGTAGGTTAGCAGCTTCCAAAATGAAAAAATGACAGACAGTTTACTGCCTGAACAGTCACCCAACACTCTCTATAAACTTGGAGCCTCATCTTTGGCCTTCTAGCCCAGTATATCTGCCAGACTTATTCGACAGGGTCTATTGTAGACTTATTTACCCTGTCTTGGCAGAATTCGGCTGTCAACTCTGCCTATACCAATTGATCTTTTTAAACTGTAATGAATGACCCTCATCTCTTGAAATTACAAAATAAGAATGTAAAGTTGTTACTTCCACAAATCTACCCTTGGGGTTCACATCATAAACAAGTCATTGTCTACCCCTTTAAAACTCAGTAGCTTGTCCTTCAGAAATACTGTTAGGGCCTAAGATCTATTGCCTGAGGCTGGCATTATGTTCCTTACCTCCTTCAGTTCCCATGAGGAGAAATGGTTATACTTAAACATGTAGTGTCTGTCCTGGGCCTTTTGGGAATCTATGGGGTCTTTTTACCTTATTATAGTCTTGAAATAGTTACTCTGGTTATCAAAGTCCTATATTTCATCAAACTACTCACCCCACCCTGACCTAAGGCCTCTCTGGTCTGGCAGCTTGGGCAGTACTCCACATAAGCCCTTCTTTAGTGGGGTAAGTATGGTTCTCTAAAGTCTCCACATCCTTACCTTTAGTTTTATAAAGGCCTGCAATCCTTTCTTCTGTGGATTGTAGTTTTCTTCCTAGTTGAACAACAGCCCCTCCTTGAATTTCCAAAAAGGGAATCAGACAGTGATAAATGAGATAGATGTACTAGCAATCTGCTTTAAATGGTAGGGTAGGGATCTGTGGGCTTCCTCTCAGTAGGGTATTTGGTGCCTTATTACCTCATAAACAACAGGCAGGAACTATGACTCTTACCCTTTGCTGACATAATAATGTACTCTTCACACAGTCTTTCACCTTTTTAAGAGGCAGAAAGAAACCCCAGGATATGTTATATCTGACCCTTAAATTATGGGACTTTTGGACTTGATAGGCAATGTTGGGTGTGATAGTTTGAATAAAAATTGTCTGAATGGCCTCATATATTTGAGTACTTGGGCTACAGTTGGTAGAACTGTTTGGGAAGGATTAGGAGCTGTGGCCTTGTTGGAGGAGGTGTGTCACTGGACGTAGGCTTTGAAGTTTAAAAAGCTTACACAATACCCAGTTAGCGCTCTCCCTGCTTCCAGCATGTGTATGAGATATAAGTTCTCAGCTATTGCTAAACATCAAACCTTTATGCTTTCCAGTTGTCATGTTTCCTGGCATTATGGCTATGGACTCACCATATGAAACTGTAAACCCTAATATACACTGACTTTTATAAGGTGCTTGGGTCATGTTGGTTCTTCATAGCAATAGAAAAGTATTTGGTTCAGAAGTTGGTACCATGAGTGAGCTATTGCTATAGCTATGTTATTTCCTGGAGAAATGTGGAAGATATTGGGAGTTTGGACCAGGAAAGAAGTTCAAAGTTTTAAGTAGGGCTTAAGGGGACACTCTAGTAGGAGCTTAGTAGACAATAGAACTGGGATCAATGTGAATTTGCCAACCCAGTTACAGAAATTTCAGAGGAAACAATACTAGCAAATAGGCTACAGTTATGACATTTTAGCAAAGAATGTGGATAGCATTTGTCATTTGTCTTAAAAAAAACTGCCTGGGGCAAAACTGAAACATCTTAGAATAACTTCTTTGGCAAAGAATATTAGTGATCAGCCTTATGCAGATCAAAAATGAAAAAGAGTAAACGAGATACAATGAAATACAAAACATACAGTTTGAGAGGCAGGCGGATCGCTGTGAGTTCGAGGCCAGCCTGGACTACAAAGCGGGTCCAGGACAGTCAAGGCAACACAGAGAAACCCTCTCTCAAAAAACCAAAAAACCAAAAAAACAAACAAACAACAAAACAACAAAACAAAAACAAAACATACAGTTTGAGGAGATAAGTAGCGCCAAGAAACTTAATTGTGGAGCCATGTCTTAGGATCAAAGAGACAAAAAGTGTAGCAAAAGGTCTGATGCTAAATGGAATTGAAGGGAATTGTACCCTCAGGACAAGCCTATACCCAGCCAAGCTTCCAACCTGTTTAAAGGAAATGCCTAACAAATCCTCTGCTACTAAAAAAAAGAAAAAGAAAGTCAAAGGAAAGCAACAAATCAAAGCTTATTTAAATATAATTCAATAAGGGGTCCAACTTCCATTCCAAGTAGTTATTCTTACTTGGCAGCATCAGTACTGTGTTTTGGTATAGAGTAATGAGGATACAGGTGTAATGTGTTTGTGGAATATTTCTCCAGGTTAAGGAAGGTTGCTTGGGGCAGTAAGTAAATGCACAGAAGCCAAGAAAAGGCACTATGTGGAACCGTGAAAGTGAAACCTGGGTTGTGTTGGCAATCCCAAGATGTTAGAGATGCCAGAGCCATTCTTATCTGCTAAGGAGAGCTGTGTGCAGGGTGTGGAATAAGCTCAAGGGAGAGAAATTGCAGTCATCAAAATGGGAAGGAAAGAGCCATCTAAGCCCTTTGACGTCAGACATATAACTATAGGATTTTGAGTTTCTCCTGCTGGGTTTCAGTCTTACTTGGTCCAATATTTCCTCCCTTTTGGAATAATAATATATTCTGTGACACTGTGTGTTAGAAGTATGGAATTTGTTTTTTGACTTTGAAATCAAAGGGGATTATAATTAATATCTTGTGTTGAGTCTCAGAAGAGTCTTTTGACTTTAAAACTGCATTGAAATTGTGAAATACTATGGGGTGTTTTTGTACAAAATGAATCTTGCATTATGATACGGCTACAACCCTAGGAAGACCAGGGAGTGGAATGCACTGTTTTAATGAGAATGGTCAAATGTTTGAATGCTTGGTCCCCTATTTGTGCAACAGTTAGTGAAGAATTAGGGCGTAAGGCCTTGTGGGAAGATATGTGTCACTGAAGGTAAGTTTTGAAGTTTCAAAAGGCAATGCAAATCCCAGTTAGCTTCCCCTCCTCTACCTTCTCCTTTTCTATCAGCTGTAAGCTCTTAGCTATGGTTCCAGTACCATACCTGCATGCCTACATACCTGCTACTATGCTCACTGCCATATTGGTTATGGATTTACCTTCTGAAACTGTAAGTTCTATAAGTTGCTTTGGTCATGGCATCTCATCACAGTAATAGAAAAGTAACTAAGACATTGGATTACTATTGGACCTTTTTCATCTGGTCTTTATAACTGGAAGGCCTTGATCTCTGACCTCTGCTGGTTTGATGTCAAATTAAGTATTGTCACTTAATCCAAAAATGTCAAAACATAAAACCCCAGGCAGTCCACACCTAGCTCCCTCAAGGCTTAAACAAATGATAAAATTCTGCTGGTCCTTCATTCTTCTCCTATAGTAGTACCCTCAAACTTTTTTCAGGGTCTTTATCATAATACTACAGAAGTCCTGAAACCCCTCCTGAAAGTTTGTTCTGTCCTAATCTGACAGTAGCCTACTTCACACCAATTCTTTTACTTCCTTTAAAAGTGAGTGGCAGAGATTTAGGAAGCTAATGCATGTAACCCTGATACAGGGCCTTTCAGAGCTGAGAGCAGGGATATAATTTTGGAGATATAGAGTCTGCCTCTTTTGTGTGTGTACAAAGGTATTATATGGTGGTTTTCTTTGGGTTTGACATGACCACTGCCATCTTACAACAAAACAGCTGTGATTCTCTGCACACAATCTTTATGAGTTTGAGCCTACTAACATTCTCTTGTGGAGGGAGAAAGGAAGATTACGAGGTCCATGAAGCACAATAACCTTCACAAGGTCTCCAGTGGACTACTCTTCTTTTCCTGTTATACCCAAGGTAAACAATTAACAATAATGTTCGGGATTCCTGGGTAGTATAGCTTCCAATGAGTTGCTCAGATGAGGAGTAAAGGTAGCTGCCTTCAAGTCAAACTCTTCTATAAGTAACCCAAAAAACATAAAATGAAGAGGTATGCACATATATATGTATATATATATATATATATATATATATATATATATATATATATATATTTGGTTAGTGGCAGAGTATATTTACAACAGCTTGTATGGTATTTTAAAAATTCAGTATATTTTCTTGCTTATATCAAAAGAAAAGCCTCCAAATACAAAATAATACCAGCAAGATTTTTAAAAATGTCGTTAGACTTTAGAGATAGATTTTTAGAGGAAGAAGACTTATTACTTTTCTTTCTAGAAAATTTGACAACAAATGGCTTATTTAGTTTTCATTTTTCTATTTATTTTGTTGGTATGTATCTTAGTTAGGGTTTCTATTGTTATGATAATGCACCATTACAAAAAGTAACATGGCAAGCAAAGGATTTATTTCAGTTTACAAATCTCCAATCATACTTTGTCAGTGAGGAAAGTCAGGGCAGGAATTTGAAGGAAAGAATGAAAATAAAAGCCAAGGAAGAATACTTCTTACTGGCTTGAACAGCATGGTTTGCTCAATGTACTTTCCTATAAAATACAAGACTACAGGACTACTTGCCACCCATAAGTAACAATGACCATAGTGGACTGGTCTCTTCACACCAATCATCAGCAACAATAACAACAACAACAACAACAACAACAACAAAACCAAAACATAAACTAATCTGGGTTGTTCACAGGCTAATGTTATGGAAGCACTTCTTCAATTGAGATTCCTTTTTTCACAGATAGGTTTAGCTTATGTCAACTTGACAAAAACCTAGCCAGCATGGTATGTGGATGTGTTTATGTCGAGGTGTGTGTGTCTGTGTGTGTGTGTGTGTGTGTGTGTGTGTGTGTGTGTGTGTATACAGGTACAGTTGGAGATCAGAGTACAAGTTCAGATGTACTTTCTCAGGAGTCATGTCTTAATTTATTTTCCTATTATTCTGATAAAATACCATGACAAAAACAAGGCAAAGGAGAAGGAGTTTATTTTCCTTCACCACTTGTAGTATAGTCCATCATTATGGGAAATTTAAGGAAGCAAGAAGTTGAAACAACTGGAAACATTATATATCTGCTGTTAGAAGAGACAAAGTAAGGCATGCTGCTCAGTTCCCTCCATTTACACAGTTGAGAACCTCTTGCTAGAGAAGAATGCCAATGGATTTCAGTTTACCAGTAAGGGATTATATTAGGCTTGCCAAACAGAGAGACCTGTCTATGCATCCACAGCACTAGAATTATAAATGTAGGTTGAACATGAATGGCTTTTCTACATGAGTTCTGCAGATCAACTTCAGGTGCTTAAGCATTTTATTGAATGAGCCATCTCTTCATTCATACTCTTTTTCTTTTCAACTAAGAATTTAAATAGAACTAATATAATTAATAGTAACTGAGTGATAAACACCATATGAAATATGTAATGGGAAAACAATGAAATCTGAATGGTTTGACACACCAAATATTCATTTATTATGCCAATAAAATTTATGTGTTGGTGGTGGCTCTTTTATTTCAAGCAACCCAAGTACCCAGGCTACTTACAACACATGGCTCCATATTCCATGCTTGCTGTTGAATGAAACAGAAATCAGGATGTTCTATTGTACCTACATATGAAGGCAGGATCATGTTTCTTCACTTACTTTCAGTGTCAAGAGTCATACTATGCACTTCCTTAGTATAAGTAGATAGCCAATATGTCTCCAAATAAGACAAAAATGGAAAACAAAACACAAGTTGTAGTTCCATCAATGAACTAGTATCTTGCGAGCACTCAAAACCTTTTCTTATAATTTGTTATGACAATTACCAAGAATGCAGTCATGTGAGAATCCTAAGTGCTTGTGAGAAGAGTCTATGAAAACAAGGCAAGAGTCTTGTGGCTTCAGTTTCTTCAAAACAAATAATTATTCTTAGAATGTGCAGAGGATAGCAGTAAGTTTACTTCAGCTATTGTTATTCATATATATCTATGGAAAAGCATGTTTTTGTCATTTGTGGTTTGTCCTTGTCATTGAACATTTTATTCATGTGACTGTGATTCTTCTGAACCCTCAAAGTATACATTGCCTGATGATCTGAATAAAGTTAACAAATGCATGAGACTTTAGTCCGCCTCATTTTTAGGTCCAACTGTCCCAGGTTCATACCAGCAACTAGAGCGGTAAACACTTTTTCTTGGAGAAGTTTTTGAAAACATGAATACCTTTGCTATTCAACAGAATTTTTCAGTTCCTTTATATATCAGAAAATTTTAAATGCAGATTATATTATTTTGAAAAAATGGTTCTGTAAATCTCAGCAGGGAGGATTCACCCTTCTGTATTCAATAGCACCTTTCTGTAAAAATTTGTACAATAACCTCTATAACCACAAAAGACAGAAATTTGTTTTGGTTATTGGCCAAAATCATACCTTGTGATTCTTTGCTATTGGCTTTTTGATGAACATACCTGAGGTATGTACTGTACTAGCCTGAATTGTATGGTATCCTTAAGCACGTTTTTTAAAGAGAGAATTTTTCTGGTACAGATAAAGACAAAGGTCATGAAAACTGTGGTGAACTAAATTTTCTTTTTTTATCAGTTCTGGCACAACTGTCAGGGAGACATTCTCTAGCACTGTGCCTCTTCTAGAAACTAAACTATTATTCCACAAAGATTCCAATATTGTTATGTCTGAGGCCCACTAATGTGCTGATTAGGATTTTGTCAACTTGACATAAGTTATGGTCATCTGGGAAGAGGGAACCTTAAGAGAGAGTATCTCCATCATATTATCTATAGGCAAGTCTGGAGAACATTTTTTTGATTAATTATAAATTTATGTAGGCCCACCCTATTGTATGCAGTGATATCTTTGTGCATGTGGTCCTGACATGTATAAGAAAGCAAACTGGGCCGAACATGGTAAGAAAGCCAGGAAGAAGTATTCCTCCGTGATCATGATCTTTCCTTCAACTCCTACCTCCAGGTTCTTGCCTTGAATTCGTGTGGTGACTGCTCTTCAGGGCCGACTGCTATTTGGACTTATGTATCAAATAAACCATTTTTGTCTCATCTTTTTCAGTCAATGTTTTACCACAACAATAGAATAGCAAACTAGAACAGAAATTACATTGTCAAAAGCACTTTGAAAACATAATAAAAAATACTGTACCTACCATAAAATTATGTACATAATATGAAGTTGTCTACATGGGTCTCACCTAATTGCATGAGCCTTTTTCAACAGAGAAAGGTTTTTCCTTGTGAGAAACAGGAGAGACTATAAGCATGTTAAATATGATGTGCAATATGTGACTAAAAAATAGAAACTCACATGCAAGAGTACAGAGAGCTCAAGGAACAGTGGCACCTCAAGCTGGCAGCCAGAAAGTAGTCAATTTTCCTACTTTCTTTTGTCTCATTCTATAACCCAGGCTAGCCTGGAACTAACTTATGTAGCCCAAGTTGACTTCAAACTCATGACCTTCCTCTTGCCTTAGCATCCTAACTGGGATTATATTCACCAACTACTATACCTTGAGTCACTCTTCTCTATTAAACCACAATGAATTTGAATTTTCAAAAGCAACCTAAGTAGCCTGAATTCAATTATTTCCAGTGTTTGCAGGCATTGAATTCATCATATGATTTTGTGATATGTATGTATTGTTTTCAGTTCCTTAATATATGCTTTTTTTTAAAACATGGGAATAGAAAGACATTATATCCTGTTTCAAAGATACTAGAGGTTTAAGGTTTTTTTTTTTTTTTATTTCGTACATCTGTACAATGTATTTTCATCACAGTCACCTGACATTGGCTTCTCTTATCTCCCTCTGTAGGGCCAGAGAGCCATGAAAATGGGGAAGCTGTCCTGGAGCAAGATTGTGGTAAAGGCATTTCCAAACCTGGGAAATTTCATCCTCAGATCATCAGGAGTAGGTTTGCTAACCTTCTGCCCCAGGCCTATGTGTCCTGGTGTGCATAGCCCTGTGCCCTCATCTTTGCCCACTAGACAAGGCAAGCAGGCTAAACTTCCTCTCCCCTTATAAGGTAATGCCCAGCAGCACCTCGAATTCCTCCTTATGAAAATGAGAAATCCCCAGCACCATAGCCCTGGCCAAAGATGTACACTCACCCCATGGACCCTACTCACCCTTAAAGGTTTAAATGACCTTTGTTCTCCCTCCAATTAAATGAGCTGTCTCAGTGAAACCTGTCCTGCAAGAGTCCGTTTTCCTTCATGCTCACTTGCCACCTGAGGTCTCTGTTTCCCCTGCCATTCCTGCCTGACTCCCCTTCTCAGGAACCACTGGTTGTGATCATGAGAACACCATAATGGCTTTATGAGTGAGGAAATAGGGCCAGGAATGGCACCCTTCCAGTCCCAATTACCTTCACCTTTCTTTCTAATCTCAAGTAAAAGTTGTCTAAAACCTCTATAATTTATGTGACTTGTCTTTCCGGAACTAATATAAACAGTGCCAATTTTGACTCTACTCACAAGTCAGTTCGGGTGAGACAGTAGTAGACATACAGGATAAGTGGGGAAAAGGGAACACATTAGAACAATGTAAATCTTCCATATTATAGTTAAGCCAATTACTTTGTATGCTAACTTTTAATTTTTATTTATTTTTTGAAACAGAATCTCACCTATGTTGAGTTAGCCTTGAGCTCATCTGTTATGTAAGCCAGGCTAACCTTGGACTTCTCAAATATCCACCTGTCTCTGTATTGGTTTCCAGAGTGCTAGGAGTAAAAGACTATTATGTCCACTTAAATTTTTTTTCATTGAAAACAATTGTTTTCAAGCAATATGTCCTGATCATGGCTTCCCTTCCTTCATCTCCCTCCAGATTCTCCTCATCTTCCTACCTATCAAGCTCCATGTCTCACTTTAGAAAACAAGCAGACAAATAAAAAGATACGAACTATAATTTTAAAGTGAAGAAAAACAAATGCACTAGAAATGCATACACATACATACCCACCCCATAAAAATATAAAATGATATATGCAAATATACAAGTAAAAGACCAACAAACTTTTAAAAACTACAAAAATACAATAAGGTTTATTTACAGTATAAAAGAAGCCAATCTTAAAAAAAATGAAGCCAATCTGAAAATATTGCAGACTGTAAGTTTTCATCAATATGGCACTTAAGAAAAGGCGATATTGTGAAAATAGGAAATGATAAGTGATGTTTAGAGATTAGGAGGATTAAATATGCAAACTATTAAGGATTACTAGAACAGCGAAATTATTCTATATGATACAAAAATTTGTAAATATGTCATCCATTATATATTTATCTAAAGCCATAAAATTGACATCACGAAATAAGAAACCTAATGAAACTATGACCTTTGAGTTATCATCGTGTGGTAATGTAGGTTTATTATATATAACAGCTGCACCATTCAGGAAGGACTGTTGGTAATGTGGTGGCTATGCATGTTAGGAGTTGTGCTTGTGTGACATATCCTTCTAACTTCCTCAGATTTTTGCTCCAAACCAGGGGTTCTCAACCTTCCTAATGTTGCAACACTTTAATATAGTTCCTCATGTTGTAGAGATCCCCAACTATAAAATTATTTTCATTGCGACTTCATAACTATAATTTAACTAGTGTCCTGAATCATAATGTAAATATCTGCCAGGCAGGAAAGTATCTGATGAGACCTCAGTGAAAGAATAGTTTGATCCCCAAAGGGGTTGTTTCACTCCCCTTTACTGTTCCCAGAGCTGGTCTGTGGGATAGAGTTGCAACCCCCAGGTTGAGAACCACTGCTCTAAACTTCAGTCTACACTAATAAATTGTTTTCAAACAACAACAAAAGGAGATTTAAAAAGAGTTAAGTAGAAGGGACTATTGTTCACTGGGGAGAATTGTCAAATATATGGGACATTTTCAAATCAAGGAAAGATACTCAGAATTTATTTTCCATGAGGTCAAGTATAGCCTTCATGAAAGGAAATAGCTATGATGCAAATTGGGCATGAGGGCTATTGGTATACACTTAGAGGCAAAGTAGTATAATTTGAGAGAAGCTGGGTCTGTCACATGTCTTAGTTGATAGGTAAAGTTAATTGTCGAAGGTGTCTGAGGGTAAAAGTAGGTAGGTACATATAATTAAGGCCTACACACACAGTGCCCAGATTATATTTAGTTCTTTTATTTAGAAAAAAAATCATTTATTATGTTTACAATGTTCTACCTGTGTGCCAAAAGAGTGCACCAGATCTCATTACAGATGTTTGTGAGGCACCATGTGGTTTCTGGGAATTGAACTCAGGTCCTTTGGGAAAGCAGCCAGTGCTCTTAACCTCTGAGCCATCTCTCCAGCCTCTTATATTTAGTTCTTTATCTTTTTAATTTATTATATCAGAAATTAGTGCATCATTCCCAGTTTCCTTGTTTTTGCTGTCTAGAGACACCATATAGAAGTGAGAATAGAAATTAACTTGGAGACAGAGGATTTGCTTCATGTGGAAGGGACAGCACAGTGTGAACTCAACAAATTCACAACCAGGTTATAATTCTCACTCTTAGGGTCAATTTGAAATTGGGAACACCCCGCAAAGTTCAAAAAAGTTTCAAACTCTTTGAGAAATGAGTTCAATAAGTCCTTTTTGTGGACCTCCTGGAATGCATGTGATATGTGAAAGCCCCTGGCATAGTGTCTGCAATTGTAAGTTGTTACTGTTAATATCCTAGGTCATCCCCAAATTTATTATTGTTTTAACCAAATGTGAGAGCGTATTTAGCACTCTGATAAAGCACAGAGATTAGTAAAAAAAAAATAAAATATAGAAACTAAAATGAGGTTACTTGTTATGTAACTTTAAAAGGATCTACTGTTTATATGGGATGTGAGACTTTAGCTTAATGCAAAATTCCTCAAAGTTTGACTAAGAACTATTCCAATCTTATATTTTCAAATTCCCCTTCTATCTAAACTATACTTCTTTTTGTTTGCTTTACTTCATTCAAAATCTATCCCTCACTTAAGAGTTTGATAAAGACATATTCAAGACTACGTAGGAAACTTTCCTTCTAATGTAATAGACTGTCTTTCTCAAATCAGAGCAAATACTGCCAGCCAAGCAGTTTCTAAGCACAGCAGCTATCAGTGAGTAGTCTCAGAAACTCCCTAGGGTCAGTGTTTGTAAAATACATAGTTTATGTATTGTGTTCTGTTGTACGGGAGAAAGAGGAGAAAGAGCACTGAAAAAGAATGCAGGGTCTCTCTCATTAGGAAGGGGATGCATTCTCTGGTTTCTGTATGAAAACTCCTGCACACATACCACAGAAAGCAAATGCCAAAAATTTTATTTCAAGTTTTTATTGCAACAAAATATACTTAGCATGGAATTTGACATCTTGACATCTTAATCATTTTAAGTGCAGTTTTTAAAAGTATTTTTTTGCTTTGAATTTTTTAATTGCACATAGGTTTTTTTCTTTGCAATATATTCTGATTACAGTTTCTCACTAATTCCTATTAAATTTTCACCCCTCCCATCTTAAAAGCTGTTTCTATTCTAGGCATTTGTTTTTGCTGCTGTTTTGTTATTTCAGGACACATCAACATTAGGGGCTTGTCCTTGCTTACCACTTTGACAATCTCATGTGACTTACTCTACCCAGCTTAACTTAAAATTGAGTGACATGAACTTTGATGCCCCATATTTGACCATCTCCCCCTGGTGGGGAGCCCTGATGGCACTCAAAGAAGGAATAAGCAGGCTACCAACATGAGACTTGATAGCCTGTGAGCATATGGTGGGGGAGGAGGTCCCCCTAGGTCTTAGACTTAGGGGGGGAATAGGGTGAAAACGGGAGGGAGGGAGAAACAAGAGGGTACAAGTGATGGCATAACAATTGAGTTGTAGTCTGAATAAATTAATAAAATTAGAATTAAAATAAAAAATAAAGACCAATCAAAAAGTGAAAAAAATTGAGTCATATTAAAGAACTTAGAGTTTACAGAGAACCCAACACCACCGGCCTCAGGACATTGGAACTGACTGTTTCCTTCTCAATCTCTTTCGTATTTTTGACAGCTTTATGTTTTAGGATATGTATCATTTTCTTTACTGTTACCTTTTCATCGACTCAAAACTTCATTTGGCATAGGTGAGTCTTGTTTATCCCGACATTCTTGACAGATGCTAGCACAGAGCTTTCTAAAAATCCAGTGACCAACTACCATTGGAAAAAATAATGAAACATTGTGCAGAAAGTTCAAATTTATTGATATACTAATTATATGACCCTGAACAAGCAAACTATGTCTGAGTAAAATTAATATTTCATTCTTACAGAATACACTAACATTTAGTGACATGAGCACAAGAATTAGTCATCTTAAGATTTTCTTTTTTTCTTTCTTAAGTATTATAACTATTTTGTTGCTTGGTTCTTTTTCATTTTCAAGGTAATGACTAATCCACTTACATTGATATCACAAAATGTGGTAGCTTTCCAAATTTATTGTATAATATATTAAATCTCTTATACCTCATACGCAGCAATTAATGTTTGACTTATATCACTATAAACTTGTCTTCTGAAGTCACACAGACACCTATCAAAAGCAACAGTAGTTAATAAGACTACCCAAGGTATGACAGAACAGAAACACTTTACATATTATGCTGTGGCAAGATTTATCCTTCCTTCCACTGAATAGAACATTAATTCCTCTTTGCAAAAAGGTAGCAAAATACTTTTGTGCCTTCATTTATGGCAAGAAGGTGTGCTAAACATGACCCTCTAACTGGAACTGACTGTGGCATCACTTTGATCTTTGGCTGCAACTTTTCGTGGGTTCACTCTCCTTTATCTTTCAGATCCTCTTCATATCATGGAGTAAAGGCTATAGGAACAAAATCATGAATATTGGCAAAAAATCTAAGGATTTCATTTTGCTGGTTTCAGCATGGGCTTTTGTGCCCACAGGAACTGATAGTATGGAAGATCACTGTTGAACTCCTGATGAAACTCCATATTCTTTTGTTACAGTAAATCATTGGTGAAGAACATCTTAGTATCTCCACAACAAAGTGCTTTCCATCATCATTACCCCCATGCCTTTCAGCAGTTCCCAGACTTGTTTCTACATGGCTGAGTTGCCCTTTGGGAAAAATCACACCAGAATTGTCATCAGCAGGTAAGTCCCAGGTATATCTCTTCTATGCTTCACTTTATTATATTCTAGATATTTCAAGGCCAAAAATGAATTCCAGGTGGTCATAAAGCTCTCTTCATGCTCTTATGGAAGAGATTCTTGCATCTTTGGCTTACAGTTTTCATTATATCTGCCTATGTAATCTGTTCTATAACTTGATACGTGTACAGCAGGCAATTCTCTAACAAAGTAGCCTTCCCTTTCAAAGAACCTTAGTTCCAGTGCTCAGTGTGAAACTCTGAAGCATCTGAGGTTTCCTCTGTGGTTCTTGGTGCCTTCTTTTGCTTCTGTGGATGACACATGTGTAGCAGCAGGCAAGGTCATACTGCTTGTGGAATGTTCTCACATCAAATGACCCTTGTAGGATATCTTTCTTTTTAAGACTTATGGAACAAGGCATTTTTTCTTTTGCTCCAGTAGCTTCAGTGCCATTCATATTCTTTGGTTCTTCTCAAGCCTGGCAGCCTTTCCCATGGGCAGGAAGCTTACTCTTCTATTCCGGTCGCATGATGACTCTGATGGAAGGCAGAGATGACTCAGAAGTGAAGACAGGTGGTTTAGTGACTTAAAGGAAATGAGAAACAAAATGCATAGAGGAAGTAAATAACAGGAAGCAGGAAAGAGAGGGTGAAGTCCTTTGAGCCTTGACTTTACCAGAGCTGTCCCTATACTTTTCATTGCAGACACTGCTCTAGGAATCTATTAGAATACTCTTCTATGATGAGTACTTCTGCGATGACTTCATGAAAAGAGCTACAAGGGTATGTCAGGCTCCAGCTCTTCAGAGTTACCTGTATCATTCTGGCTCTCACAGTGTCTAACAGGGCCAACCCATGTGGAGCCTACTCTGTTCTGAGTTAGGCCATTTTTTTACTCAATTTACATTTGGGACAATTGCCTGGTATTTCTGCTTAGCTGCATTGAGGGTAAAGCACCCTCCTTGGCTCCTTGGGTGAAGAACTGAGAGGAAACCCCATTCGACTACATTTGGGTTAACAATGATCTCAAATGCTGGCCATAGGACAGATTTGTGAGAACTTCTACCTTCAGGGTAAACTCACTGAACTATAATGAGAATCTTCATCTTTGCTTTTTATCTTCCTTTTCCTTTTATTTATTTTTTTATTTTGAGACCCAGTTTCTCAAAGGCTAGTATAAAACTTACTGTGTAACTCAGGAAGATTTTAAGTTGCTGATCTTCCTGCCTCTACCATCCAAGTGCTGTAAGCATGTGCCACCATGCCTAGCTTTCTTTTTTCTTTTTTATTTTTTCTGTCCTTCCCTGACCTTTTGCCAGATACTTCTGACTTCCCAACCAACACAAATTCAATTTCTTTCTTTCTCAAATGCAAAACAAATTAAAATGAAATTCAAAACAAAACAAAAGAAACCATTTAGCCTTTTTAAATTTGTCTGTTTGCTTCCATTCCTTGGGATTTGGAGTCTTAACCTCAAACTGTTATCCTCTCTAAAGACCCAAAACATTTTCATTCCATAAGTTTTTTTCTAATAACTTCAGAGATGAAGATCTCAGGTTTATGTTTTTAGAACATTTTGAGTTGTTGTTGTTCTTGCTTAAGCTGGTGCAATGTAGTGATCTAAGCTTCATTTTTGTGTTTGTGTGTAGATGTCCAGTTTCCCCAACAGCCTTCATTGCAAAGACTGTACTTTATCCAGTGCAGGTTCTTATCACTTCAGTGAAATTTAAAGGACGTAGTCTATTTTGTTCTTTGGTATATGTATTTATTCTCAGGTGATGTGGCAGTATTTTGATTGTTCCAGCTTTGTAGGTCTTGGAAACACGCAGTCTAATACCCTCTCTTTTATTCTTTTTGGACAAAATTGCTTTGGCTATCTGTTTCTGTTTTCTCCTGTTCTGAAAATCTCCACTATGACTTTTACTTGTGAGCATTATTGTAAGAGCTTGAAGTAGATTTTGTTGCATTTAATTTGATTGAGACATTTAACCTTCCTGTATCTGGCTGTTTGTCTTGTCTAGTTTGAAAAGACTGCCACCATTTTGCCATTCTCATGTCCTTCAAAAAGTTCAATAGTCTGATCATTTGCCCTACTGGATAAGTTCTCAATTTTTGTCATGTGTTTTCTTCATTCCTCTTAAATGTTTTTTTTCTCCTCCACCTAAGGTTTTCAAAGAGCTTTTCTTTAAGCTCATTTCTTCTTTCTTCTGTTTGATTTATCTTACTATTGGTTCCTTCTATTGCATGTTTAAGTACCATAGACCATATTTTTCAGCTCAAGAGCTTCTATTTAATTTTTATTTAATTTTTTAAAATTTTTTATTAATTTATTCTTGTTACATCTCAATGGTTATCTCATCCCTTGTATCCTCCCATTCTTCCCTCCCTCCCATTTTCCCCTTATTCCCCTCCCCTATGACTGTTCCTGAGGGGGATTGCCTCCCCCTGTATATGCTCATAGGGTATCAAGTCTCTTCTTGGTGACCTGCTGTCATTCCTCGGAGTGCCACCAGGTACCTGCTCCCCTCCCCTAGATGTCTGACAGAAGAGGACCTTCTCCCTTTGTGGGGGTGCCCTGTAGCACACGAAGGAGAAGCAGGCTATCTGGATGAGACCTGATAGGCTCTACATACTTTTATAAATATTTGTCTTATTTTTAATTATATGTATGAGTGTATGTGTCTGTTTGTGGGTATGGGCATGTGAGTGCACGTGCCCAGAGGCCAGAAGCATCGGATTCCTTTGAAGTTGGAGTTATAGGTGGTTGTGAGCCACTAGATGTAGGTACTGGAAATTAATCTCAGGTCCTCTGCAGGAGCAGAACCAATTCTCTAATCCCTGATGTATGGCTTTGGATACTTTTACACAAGCTACTGCTTACTTCTTTGCTAACATTTATAAAAATTAACCTGTAATCTTCTGGAACTGAAATATTGGGGGAATATGGCTGGATTTTGACTGCAGTTTTATTTTGTTACTATTCATTAACAGTTTTCACTCTGTTTTGATTGATGGAATCATTCATATTTTATTTATTTTTCTAAATAATGGTCTCCTTAATTTTGAAATTTCAAATGCAGTCACCTTATACTTGCTTATGTTACAGAAACTAAAATATTCAAAAGTAAAGAATATATTTAACACTCAGAATCAGCAATCATCATGATATAATCAACCTGTTTCAATCTAAATAGTCTCTACCAATGGAATAATGAGAAATAAATCTTATTCTCATGCTATTTTATCATTATTGATTATCTATTTCTAAAGATAAAAGCATGAAAAAATTATACTTATCCTACCCTAAAATATTAACACTTTAGTGTAATGAAATACCAAGTTACTTTTCACATTTACCTAACTGACGTACACATTTACAAATGTTATTTTCCTTGAATCTGAGTTCAAGTTTTAACTTTGCTTTCTATGTCCACAGATGATGAAAGCCTTTTTCCCTACAGCTTGCTTACTATGCATTATTACATTTTCTTTGTAAGTTGTTTTATTTTAAAAATCAAAAACAGATAATACATTTTTCAGCTTCCCATGGTCTGAACTTTGCTGACTGCAAATTATTTGTCCTTTCCCTTTAAATCTTTCCTCCCTCCCTCTTTTCCTCATCTAAGACTCTCCTTCCCTTTCCTTGACCTTTCCTCCTTGCCTCTTTTTCCTGCTTTCTCTTATTTTCTTCCTCTAACCATTTTGTTTTTCATTTCTTCTTGCTCATGATTGTAAAGAGGATTTCATAGCTGGTGCTTTCAATTCATACAATTTCCACCACAAAAAAATTAATTTCCAATGGGAAGAAAACTTAATATCAATGCTTCTGTTGGCAGGTTGGAATGTGAACACCTTAATGCATTAGTTAATTTAGAGTTGCATAAAGTTATTTTTTATTTTGTCTTTCTCAGTTTGTTTGATCTAATATATCATCATATAGGATCATTCCTTGTATACATAATGATATTTATGTTTGTTTATAATCATTAAATTCAACCTCTTATTTTATAAAATATCACTTGTCAAATTTGTATAATATTTATCAAATAGCTTTCATTTTCTTTTTAAAACAGTTGATATGTGTGAAATGACCTACTCTGTAAATTTTTTGAAAGAATGAGCTTTTATTAGTCAAAATTGATGGTAATATCTGCTTTGTGTTTGTAATGAGTTTTTCCCCCTTTGCTTTTGAGACAGCATCTTAACATTTAACCTAGAATAGTCTTAATTGCTCTGTGTACTCTTCCTGTATATTTTTGTAGCTCTAATATTCAGTTTTTTCTCTAATTTTCTGACATTTCCATGTTTAAGTACTCCTATTTTTTATTGAATATGTCTAATATCCTTCCGAATACTACCCCATGGGAGAGAACCAACCCCTGATACTATTAATGATACTCTGTTATGCTTGCAGACAGTAGTAAAGCAAAATTGTCCTCTGAGAAACTCCACCCAGAAGCACCTCAAAACAGATGCTGAGACTCACGGCCAAACATTTGGCGATGCAAAGGGAGCCTTGTGGAAAAGTGGGACTCAGGGAAGACCTGGAGGTGAAAGGAGATCCATAAGAAGACCAGAAGAGCCAACTCACCAGGGCCCAGAGGAGTCTCCTGAGATTGAAGCACCAACCAAGGACCTTGCATGGACTAGGCTTAGGTCCCCTACTAAAATGTAGCTAATAGGCAGCTCAGGCTTCATGTGGGTCTCCTAGTAAAAGGAGGAGGGGCTCTCTCTTACATAAACTCTCTTGCCAGCTTTTCAGTTACTCCCCATGGCAAGACTGCCTAGCCAGACCACAGGTTTAAGGATACAGTCAGTTCTGATATGACTTGATTAACTGGGGTGGGCAGAAAGGGGGTCTCCCCTCTTCTAAGGAATAGGGGATGGGATATGGGAGAGAGAGAGACACTTAGCAAAAAATTTCAAGTATAAAAAAATAGTAATATAGGTGGTGGTGTATATGCCTTTAATCTCAGAACTCAGGAGGCAGAAGCAGGAGAATTTCTAAGTTTGAGGTCAGTCTGGTCTAAAGAGCAAATTCCAGATTGCCATGACTACACAGAAAAATCTTTTTATTTTTTATTTTTATTTTTATTTTTATTTTTTATTAATTTATTCTTGTTACATCTCTATGGTTATCTCATCCCTTGTATCCTCCCATTCTCCCCTCCCTCCCATTTTCCCCTTATTCCCCTCCCCTATGACTGTTCCTCAGAGGGATTACCTCCCCCTGTATATGCTCATAGGGTATCAAGTCTCTTCTCAGTGACCTGCTGTCCTTCCTCTGAGTGCCACCAGGTCTCCCCCTCCAGGGGACATGGTCAAATGTGAGGCAACAGAGTACGTGAGAAAGTCATATCCCACTCTCCACTCAAGTGTGGAGACTGTCCTGTCCATTGGCTAGAACTGAGTAGGGGTTTAAATTTTACCGCTTGTATTGTCCTTGGCTAGTGCCTTAGTTTGAGCGGGACCCCTGGGCCAAAATCTGCCTATCATAATGTTCTACTTGTAGGTTTCTAGGACCCACTGGATCCTTCTACATTGCTATTCTCACATGGTTCTCTCATCTAGAGTCCCAATAGGATGTCCTCCTCTCTGTCCCAGTTTCCTGGTAAGTGAAGGCTTTCGTCTTATCTTAAAAAAGTAATAATATTAGTAATAATGATAATGATGATGATGATTCAGGTAGTTTAAGTATATACATATTGGTAATAAACACAAGTAAAATAATATATGTTCATTAGTGTATAATTACCATAAATATATAAGAAATAGTCCTTAAGTTATTTCAAACAAAAGAGAATAATAAACTAATTCATGGCAAATAAGCATGTTTATGTGATATAAAATAATTATACACAGCAGTTACATGGCATAAATATCAAAGAAAAGAACAAGCTACATCATGCAAGAAATTAATACACAGTCTAGATTTTTGTAAAAGGTTTTGTTTTATTATTGTTCAACATATAGGTTAATAGTAAGTATTATATTCAGAATCTACTACTCGTTAAGATCAATACTTAAGTAATGACTGTGCTTTGAACACACATTAACATGTTTATTCTCATGTAGGTTGCATTTTTAATAACTATTATTGACAATTTTATAATGTGTGCAATATACTTTAATCATACCCACCTTCTACTCCTCTCTTCCAACTCTTCCTAAAAGTCCACAACATGCATCTTTGCAACTTTACACCTTCCTTTAAGTATAGCCGACTGACTTCAATTAGTTCTACTCATATGTGTGTGAGTATACAGCCATTCACTGGAGCATAGTTGACCAAAGAGAGGATACATCCCCAAAGAAATCTATTTCTCCCACTCCCAGCAGCTTTCAAAAGCTCATAACTCCTCAATTAATGTTAGGACTTCTTGAGTTATCCATTCTCCATGCTGGAATTCTGGCTGGCTTCGTCATTTGCAGATCCGGTATAAGCAACCATAGATGCTGTGAGTTTATAAGAGCAAAGACCCTATTGTGTCCAGAAGACACTGTTTTGTAATAGTCTTCTCCAATCACGGACAATTATAATCTTCCAAGCCTTTTCTCACAATGCTCCCTGAGGCTTGTGGGGAGTGGGAGTGTGTGATATAAACATTATATTTAGGCAATGATGCTCCATCACTTAGCCTCTTTACTTTCCCCACTTTTGTTTCTGTAGTAACTGCAAATAGAAGTTTCTCTGGCTAGAGCTAAGAGGTACACTGTAGATTGTATTTTGATATTCATATTATTTTATAAGCACAAACCTGCTGTCAAGTTCTAAGATAAATTTTGTTAAATAACCTATGAAACAGATATCCTACTGCTTTTTATATATCTTCCACAGAAATCTCTTCATTTTCAATAATCTTGTGGTCATATTCTGCATTGAAAATATCTAATCTCTAATATTTTACTCTATCGTAACTCCTTGGCCCATTCTTCCAGCTGTAATACATTATCAATCTGGTTTTCATACATAATTTAAATGATTAAGCTTGAGGATAAGTTAAGTTTTAGCAATGTAAAATTAGTTTTCAAGAGAAAGAAGTATTTATATTAAAACATATATACCAAATACCAACATTTTTCTTTTACTTTTTAAAATATTTACCATATTTTCTAGAAATGAGAAATAACCATTAACGTTCCATGAATGTCAAGACTTAAGAACAGAGCTAGTCATGAAAGTCTTCACTTACCAAGAAAGTGGGTCATAGGGGAGGTCACCCTACTGGGACTTTAAGTGAGAGAATCATGGGAGAATGGGGAAATAGAAGGATCCAGTGGGTCCTAGAAACCTACAAGAAGAACATTATGATGGGAGGATCTGGGCCCAGGGATCCTGCTCAAACTGCTGCACCAACCAAGGACAATACATGAAGTAAATGTTGAACCCTTACAAAGATCTAGCCAATGGACAGGACATTCTCCACAGTTGAGTGGAGAATGGGAGTCTGACTTTCACACAAACTCTGGTGCCCCATATTTGACCATGTCCCCTGGATGGGGAGGCCTGGTGGATAGCACCCTACCGGGAAGAGACTTGATACCCTATGAGCATATACAGGGGAAGGAGGTCTCCCTCAGTCACAGTCATAGGGGAGGGGAGTAAGGGGAAAATGGGAGGGAGGGAAGAATGGGAGGATACAAGAGATGGGATAACTATTGAGATGTAATATGAATGAATTAATAAAAAAAGGAAAAAAGATTACTCTGGTTGTATGACAATATTTCTTTTTATTCCTTGTAGGAATGCATGTTTGAGATTACATATTATTTAAGATTAAAAATATATGGTGACGACAGAAAGAAATGAGGACATGACAAAAAAAATTTTATAAATCTTCAGAATCTAAATACTTTTTCCTTCTGTAGTCCTTAATGTAATACTGTGAAAACAGTTGCATGCAACAGTTTTTCATAATCATAAAAGATGACCAATACAAATTGTAAGCAGAATGATTTTATTTTTTTCATTTTTTATCATGATACTGAGACATACAGCTAATTAATAGAAGTATTTAAAATGATATAGCTTAAATATTCACATATATCACTCCAATTTTCTCTTTATAAAACTAATACCAATGTCTATTTTAACTTGAGGACCATGCCACTAAGAGGGAACTCATGCCCTACACTGCCTGTGTGGCCAAGAACCAGAGACTGGATAGCCCAGAGACCTTGGGTAGAACCTAACACTGCTGGCAAATAATCAGTGTAATGATTCATAATGATATTATGCTGTACACATAGATTGGTGCCTTATCTAGCCATCATCAGAGAGGCATTTGTGGCAGCAAATGGGAACAGGTACAGAGACCAGACAGTATGGGGAGAGTCTAAATTGGAGGTCTCCATCAGGTCCCTCTCATTGGCGATCAGAGGGCCTGCTTAGAAAAAGACAAGAAAAGACTGTAGGAGTCAGAGGAGATGTAGAACATCAGAAGATTACAGCCCACTGAATCAACAAAGCAGGGCTCATATGATCCCACAAACACTGAAGTAACAAACAAACAGCCTGCATGGGTCTTCACCTGATCCTCTGCATATATGTTATGGTCCTGTAGCTTGGAGATTTTTTGGTACTCCTAACAGTGAGAGTGGAATTATTCCTGACTCTTTTTCATGCTCTGGTAATCCTTTTCCTCCTACTGGGTTGCCTCATCTAGCCTTGATATGAGGGTTTGTACCTAGTCTTATTGCATCTCTTTATGCCTCATTGGATTAATATCCCTGGGAAGCCAGCTCTTCTCTAAAGGGAAACAGAGAATGAGTAGATCTGATGAAGAGGAGAGGTGGTGAGGGAACTAGTAAGAGTAGTGGGAGAGGAAACATGGTCAAGATGTACTATTGTATGTGAGAAGAATATATTTTCAATTTAGAAATTTAAGATGAATAGGTAATATGCATTTTTTTGCATATCATAGATGATTTTTGACATGACATTTATGGAAAATAAAATTAAATAATTAAAATAAAAATTAAAAATTAAAATAAACAATCAAATATAACATTTAAAATTATGGACTTTCTATGTACCATCACTATTCAATTCCAATGCATTTGATGTTTTTTTAAAATTCAATACTACAAGAATACAAATATTTGTAATGACACATTAATAAGAAAGTATATGAAAGCGGCATTATTTGTTTACTTTCATTCCTCACCATTTTATAGCTCACACACTTTATAGTACGTTTCAAGTTAGTTATTTTACTTGAAGAAGTTCAAGGTGATACTAAATTATGTCATGAAACAGAAAAATGAAAAAAGTTATCTGCTTTTATATATTTTAAGGACTACTAATCTTTTGTTGGTGAATACAAAAACAGATATGCAGTTGTTATCATGATCCACATGAAGTCTTTGACTTTACCCTTCTATCAAGCTTGCATGTTAAGTCTGTCTTAGTTGCATGAGGGTTCAAAAAAAAACCTAATTCTTGGATAAGACACAAATAAGTTTATATATATATATATATATATATATATATATATATAATAGCCAATGTGCTAGCATTTTCTTATAGTTTTACAAGTCTTTGTTCCCAAAGGATGGCATTGTGATGCCAAAAGTTGTTGTCCTATAGGATAGGAATCTTAAAATTAGGAAGACTGTGTCATGAATAATGGTGACTTAGAATGCCTGCTTGATACTCTGGGGATAACCTTTTTCTCTCCTAAGTTTTTTATAACAAAGTTCCTTAATAAAATAGTCTGAAAAAAAGAAAAATGATATCTTATTTGCAAGATATATAGAAATGCAAGAGGTTTGTGGAGTATTGTCTAATACTGGGTATATATTACATTTTAGTTGAATTCATTTGTTTAGTTGATGTTCTCTTATTTAAAATTAAAACTTTGGTAATGAATTGATTTAATTGGAAAAAACACCTTTATAGAATGAAATCTTAATTGTCAAACTCTTAATAAACAAATCAAAGCAACAAATGTAGAATAAAAAACTAGGCCATCAATTCAAATATGTAGGGACAAATTGGTTTTAAGTGTTGCATCTTCATATGATAAGCTACTGATAAAAATGAATTCACTGGCTGTAAAGCATATTCCAAATTAGCTTCTTCATCATCAGTCTTATACAGCTGTGAATCTGAAGGCTACAATAGTGACTAGCCTGACAAGACAAGACCACTGGTGCAATATTGACACAAACATAATGGAAGTAGCCATTTTTTTCTGATCATATCTAAAGTCCAGCTCTAACAAGTTGAAACAAAATGAGAGAGAGGGAGGAATGGGAGGATACAAGGGATGGGATAACAACTGAGATGCAATATGAATAAATTAATAAAATATATTAAAAAAGAAACCCATACCTGGTACCATTATGAGGGCAAGAACCTATGGCTAGACAGGTCACAGAAGAGAGCCTACTATCATTATTCTAAATGGACATAGTATTAAAATAACTCCTAGTGCCTTATCATTATACCCATAGATTATTGTAGATTTCAACTTTCATCTGAGAAGTTTCATTTTGTAGTAGATCGTGATTAATAGAGACCCACAGTTGGCCAAGGCACCAAAATAAGAGACGAGAGTGTTTAGCTCTAAAAGGGATGTTATATATCACACGTTCGCTCCTGAGGCTCACAGATCATTGTGGAACAGAGCACAGAAACAGTCTAAGAGCCTGAGGTGATGGATGGCTACAAGAAAACAATGTCTTCTGGACATAGCATGACAGCTGCACATTTGAGTTCATAATGGTTATGACAGCGTGCACAAGACCAGCGCATGTTCAATCCAGATCAAATATCAGCATAGAAAGAGAAGCTGGGTGCAAAATCATACCCCTATCTCTGGCACACCACTGGCAATTGTTACCTGCTGGGAGGGGTAGAGTCCAGTTTTTAAAGAATGTAGTTCGTGGTTAAGGTGGCCTCATTTCAGTTGAAAGCCACATATCTGAGAAATTTGGGCAGCATAAATTCATCTCAAGGGGATTTTAACAAACAAAAAAGGTATAAAGTGTGGTGGGTGAGGAGCAGGGTGAGTCTTGGAAGAATTGGGGGAAGAGAGTGAATAGGATTAACATATATTTCTAAAGAAACTAATATATTTTTAGATAGAAAAATAAAAACTTAAACAGAGAAAAATTGTGTTGGTTAGTTGTTTATTAGATTTTTTTCAAATTGACATGTACTAGGAATATATGAGAAGAGCAAACCTTAATTGACAAAAAGCCTGAGATTAAAAATTGTTATATATTATGTATGACAAAATTTCATCTTTTTCCATTTTTACAGAAAAATAAAAAATTTAAAAAATATTTGATTGCATCTAGAGGGATTTGATCAAGCATGTAAATGACAAGTAGGTGATTATAATGAAAGTGATAAAGTTTGGGAAATTCTTCCTTCCTACATTTTATGTACACTAATAGTTTATAATACATAGACATATTTGACTCTTCAAGTTTCATTTTGTTTAAAACAAACACATAATAATTATAAAAGGTGATAAGTTTTTCAGTGTCAGACTTTTTATATAAGCATTTATTCATTTCCGTAATGAAACATTTCAGTTTCAAGCAATCTATAGAAAATGAATCAATGAAATATACTAAAGTATAAATTCTCATTAGTGTTCTAGTGCAGCAGTCTTCTAGTTAAAAGAAGATTGTTGAAACACTGAATATAAAAATTAGATTTAAAGTTTTGAAGGTTTACAATTCTGCATTCTAAGCACTAATAATCTCTTACCTAAGACCTGAGCAGTGCTCATGATTACTTTAGAATTCAAAAGAGCATGCCTTTACTTGTACTTTTGAACCCAATAATGACTTTAACAGATGAAATTTCCTGTTAAGTAAGATAGGAGTGTGCTTTTGGAGCAAATAATTTCAAATCAATTCAAACCACAGATTCCTACCCAACTGCTAAAAAATCTTCTGGTTATGGTATCACTTATCATAATGTGTTGAAGATATGTATCAAAACCAAATATAGCAATGTTAAAACTGCCTGCAAAATTGTCCCAAACATATCAGCTCTGCCTCTAAAAATTCATGAGAATATAAAAATAAAAACACTGATATGCTATGGTAACAAAGATTACTTATGATTAATTTCATATCTTGTTACCAATTTCTAAAGATGACACTAAGTATTGCATTAAATAATAAAAGTTTTATAAACATACATGAATATAAACTTTTACATTTAAAAAATATAAATTCAAATTTCTTCTAAACATTTTCATAAAAACAGGCACTGACTAGACTTACATCAATCCTTCCCAAATGTCTCAAAAAATATGTGCACTGCTACAATAAAAACAGTTCACCAGCTGTTTATGTAAAAATTATTTGATGAAAAACAAGCATGGCCATATGGCACTCTAGCTCTGCTGTGGGTGCATGAAGAATAATTTTGTAGGCTGTAGTACATAATGGTCATGCTAAGTAGGGTGTCAACTACTGCAAGCACATTACATTAATAGTTAATCTGTCCTTTTATCCTCTAAGTACTTACATTTCTTAACAGCTTGTAGTTTGGAAACAAGTTAACAACTCACTGATTAAGAATTAAAAATTTGAAAATGACAAAATATTTGATGTAATATGCACATACAGAATATTATTTTGCTAATTAAGGATATTGCTTAAATAATACATTAAGTGAACAATATGAATGCTGTTGAGGATGTGGTTTTCATTTCTAATGGAAGGTTCTGAACATCTCAATATGTCAAAGGTAATCCACCTCTGATGTAGAAGAAACTAATTAGAAGTCGTACTTCATGTGAGAGACAAGTCAATGTAACCACTTACATTGCTAGAATATATTTTTAAAAAGTACATTCTTCCCATTTGCGTCCTTTGCCATATCCACTGCTATGTCTTGCAAATAGAACCCATATGTTAAATAGTTGGTGGATAGATTCATTTAGAAACCATGATCTGGAAGTGCTACCAGTAGATATTTGTGTCACTTGTAATATAACAGGGAATGAAAAATAGCTCTTATCTACTTCATAGGCCTCACACTTGATAATTTATTAGCCTATGATATTGTAATATTTAACTGATTTTAATATTACTTTTTCAAATTCCTTCTCTATCTAGATGTAAAGGTCACTGAAAAAAAATTGAATGGCTTATCTCTCATTCATCAACTCAGTGTGCTTATCTTAAAACCTTTTTTAATCTTTGAGATTATAATGAATGCAATCACATATATCTTCCTTCGAAATTTTCCATATTTAATTCATTTCTTTCTTTCCTTCAAATTTATTTTCTCTTTATTCATTGTTATTAATGTGTATATATTTGTGTATATAAATGTACATGTATATATTCCTAATAGTTGCGATATCTATTGCTATGTTATTTTTATGTATGTTTTCAGGGCTGACACATTTGGCACACAGCTCATTGGTTTGCTCTTTCTTCCTTGAGGAAGATCATATCTTCCACTGTCAACTTTTCTCAGTTGCCTATAATTCTTTGGGTAGGATTGAGGTCCCCTGGACTTTTCTCTGTCCACTTTGACATATCCATTAGTGCAGTCATGAGACTTTATGTTAAACAAAGTAAGAAAAAATAGAGAACAGGATACCCAGGGTGGAATCTAGTCATTTAGATTTCTGTGTTTTGATCAATACATTAACAAAAAGGTGTTCATTGATATATAACACTGTCATTTATAATCTCCAAATATCAATTGAGTTTCATGGTGGCATTAGTAATTGAAAAGGAAACCATGTCAGAGAATTCCATGAGAATAATGTTTCAGACATGCTATCACTAAGATGCTTATTTTCTATGGTTTTCATGGTTTGTTTGATGCATGAATACCTAATTTATACTTATGATCTATGTGATATTTTCCACCATAGAGATTCTGAGAAAAAATGTATTAATCTTTTATTTGTTAGGTGTAGAACTACAAGTTATACTAATATGAACAACTTCATTTTCCTCAGATGGCAAGCAATTAGTGTGTGTCTTCATGGGCACAATGAAATGACTAAAAATTCCGGTATGGAAACATGCCTACTATGCTTTTCCAAACTGTATTGATAATAATCTAGAAGGACATATTAGAAGAGTCACTAGAAAAACATTTTACATAACTGTCATTAAATTCATGTATTCAAAGATTGTGAGAGGCCAAGACTTAATATATAATATATGAATCATGAAATATATAATACTGAGATCACAGACTATCAATAGAATAAACTTACATAATTGGAAGACACTCTTAAGTTTTAACTACAGAGTTGTAACAGTTATTTCTGTATTAACATTTTTCTTAAATATTTCTTGAATATTAACATTTTAAAAATGCTAAACACTCTTCAGTTACATTTGCTTCATATATTATATAAAAAATTACCAAAACTCAAATTAAGATGTACATATAAATTTAACAATCCTTACTAGTACGTAAAAGAAAATGATTTTCTAAATTCAAAATGTATTTATAGACATAAAAAGAAGATTGTTCATTTGTTGGATGTGAAAAATAGTATTTTTTTATTAATTTATTCCTGTTACATCTCAATGGTTATCCCATCCCTTGTATCCTCCCATTCTTCCCTCCCTCCCATTTTCTCCTTATTCCCCTCCCCTATAATATGTTACATACATATTTATTTAAAATTTCAAGGATATATATATAAAATTTGAGAAATCCAATGTTACAAGATAATTGACATGTCTATATACTCAGAAAAATAATATGGATATTTTGAGGTAATTGATAAGATTGACTGGCTAGATATATGCAAATTATTGAACTAAATATAATCTAACATTAAGAAATAGAATACATTTGATGAAGATTTGAAATTTCTTGATTTATTGCTGTGGGTGTACTAAATCTTAAAATATTGATTTTATGCTTATTCTTAAGTTTTCATTTTTAAAGTAGAAAATTATATGCAAAGAAAAATAAATATATTTAAACGTTCATTAATGATGAGAGGGACATTCATTAATAACCCCTGACATTGTCTGAAGGGCCAGGACTCAGAGACTGTATAGCCCAGAGACCTAGGATAGACCCAAGTGAGACTGGTTAAAAAAAAAAAGTCAATGAAATGATTCCTAATGATATTCTGCTATACTCATAGATTGGTGACTAGCATAATTTTCATCAGATACAGAGACCAACAGCCAAACATTAAGCAGACCTTGGGAAACCCTGCATAAGAAGGGGAGGAAAGATTGTAGGAGCCAGAGTAGTCAAGAACACCACAAGAAAATGCCCCTAGGTATCAATTAATCCAGGCTCATGGTGCCTCACAGAGACTGAAGCAATAGTCACAGAGCCTGCATGGGTCTAACCTATGTCCTCATGGCTATATAACTTGGTATTCCTCCATCCTTCTTTTCTTTCTTGGTTTGGTTGGTTGGTTTTTGTTTTTTTGAGACAGGTATTCTCAGTGTATCCTTGGCTGTCCTGGACTATCTTTGTAGAACAGGCTGGCCTAGAACTCACAGCAATCTGCCTGCCTCTGCTTGCCTGGGTGCTGAGCTTTAAGGTGTGTGCCACCAGACCTGGCTTATAACTTGGTATTCATTTGTTTATTTTTAATTTAGAATTCACTTTATATCTCAATCATAGACCCCTCCGTCCTCCTGGCCCCTCATTCCCACCCTCTTCCCTCTTTTCTCCTTGTCCTCAGAAAAGGGGAGTCCTTCCCTCACCAATCCACTCCAACACATTAAGTCACATCAGGACTGAGCTTCCTCCTCGTCCACCTAGGCCAGGCAAGGCAGCCTCAGGGCAAAGTGATAGAAAGCTTGGCAGTTTGATAACTTGGTATTCTTATGAGACTACTAACAGTGAATGCACGGGCTGCCTCTGACCTTTTTTGATTTGAGGACTATTTTCCTCCTATTGGATTGCCTTGTCCAGCCTTCATATGAGGGTATATGCCTAGATTTACTGTAACTTGTTATTGCCATGTTTTGTTAACATCCCTGGGATAACTCTTACCCCTTCCTGCCCCCTCTCTCACTTGTTTCTTTCCTTTTCTGAGACAGGGTTTCTCTGTGTAGCCTTGGCTGCCCTGAACTCGCTTTGTAGACAAAGCTGGCCTCAAACTCAGAGATCAACTTGCCTCTGCCTCCGAATTGCTGGGATTACAGACATGCACCATCAACTGCCCAATGGCCTGCTTGTTTCTAAAGGGAGTCAAGAGGTGAGGGAATAGGAGAGAAGACTGTGGTCGGGATATAATATTTGAGAGAATAATAAATAATATATAATTTAAAAACAAAAATAGTATTTGAGAGGGCTGGAAAGATAATGCATCTGTCCTTGCAGAGGAGTTAGATTCCTTAGCTAGCATCCCATACCATGACTCATAAATATCTGCAATTCCATTTCTAGGGGATTTGCTGTCCTCTTTCAGCCTCCAAGGACACTATATGCACATGGTGCACATGCACACATGCAGGCAAAACAACTACACACAGGAAATAAAATAAATAATTCAAAAGTGTCCCCCCAATATTTTAAATTTCCATGAATGTTAGCTGTAAATACTTTCTCATTCATATTTTACTCTGCTCATTTGTTTTAATGTACAAATTTTTATCTTATAATTTTCAGTGTGTAGGCTTAACCCAGTGTCTGTTGCATGCAAAACAATCTATTCCTGAGACCTCTGAGGCTTATCTATAGACCACATTGACCTTCTTATCTCACATAGGTATCACTAAGTTGCCTAAGCTGGGCTTGAACTCACTTTTGACTATAAGCAGGTACTGAACTTATTACTTGACTGCCTCAGCCTCTGGGAGAAGTTTCAATTACAGACAGAATTTTAACTTTCATATTCAAACTTATTATCTATATTTTGACTGTTTTTGAGTTTGTGTTATAAAGATTGTTATCTCCCAAAGTTTTATAATATTATTCCAGTATTTCTATAAAATTTTAAATTCATAATGAATTTCTCAGTTAAAAACTGTAAGTAAAATCTACAGGCTGGATTTTGTCTGCGATTGTTGTTGTTGTTTAGTTTTTATTCACAATATGAAGATTTTGTGATGATTGATATTCAGTTAATTATTTTGCTAATGAGTGGCCTTATAAACTTATGATTCAAGTGTAAAATACAGAAAAATATAAACATGAATAAATATTAAAATCTCATCCTAACTAATTTTCAGAAAATACACATATGAAATTACCAACTATATTAAAAAACAAAACTAAAATAAACCAAAAAGCAGCAGCAGATATTGGCAAAGTATTTGTCATAAAATCATGGATACCTGCATTTAAGCCCCCAAAACCATATCCAAAAAGCCAGTTTGGGATGTGATGTACAATCAATAATTCCAGAGCTGAGAAGGCAGAGGAAGGAGAATCCTTAAAATGTACTGACCTGCCAGTCTGTCATACAAAGCAAACTATATGACAGTGAAAGAACCTGTTTTAAAAAATCTAAACTGGACAATGTACTATAGAATAATATGTGGCATTGACTTCTGGAATACACACACACACACGCACATGCACACACACACACACGCACATGCACATCTACACACAGATAAATAATAAAGTAAAGACAGTAGATAGTGCACCATAGAAAGATGTTGTAGCCAGCTATTTTCTTCTCTCTCTCTCTCTCTCTCTCTCTCTCTCTCTCTCTCTCTCTCTCTCTCTCTCTCTCTCTCTCTCTCTGTGTGTGTGTGTGTGTGTGTGTGTGTGTGTAGATTTAACTTGGGGCTACACGTATAGTGCCATGGAGCCGCTTGCTATCTACCTGTAGGCCAATATCCATTTTTTTTAAACCCAAGAGCACTTCACAATAGTCATTATTCTATATTTTTAAAGCTCTAAAAATATTGTTAGTTTTCTAACTTCATATAAATTGTAGACTATGTTGTGAAGTGTTTATTCATCAAGTCTACTGTTTATATTTTGCTGTTGTGTCGGCTTCACTTTTTCTTAGTGTTTTGTGTTTTAGAAATGTGTGTGGAAGTTTCTTTCCTATTTCATGGCTCGTTTAATCTTCCCTTTCAGAGTTTATTCTTTCTATGAATAATATATCTATATAGAAAGACCATGTCAATCTTATATTTTAATTTATCAGCTTTATATATATATATATATATATATATATATAATTAATCGTATGCATTTCTGTGTGTTTCTATGTGGGTATGTCTGAATTCTGGTGCCTAAAGAGGCCAGAAGTATTTGATCCCCCTGACCAGGTGCTAGGAACTGAACTTGGGTCCTTTGCAAGTGCAGTACATGTTCTTAATCACTGAGCCACCTGTCCTCCCCCTACTTTATCTGATTTTGTCATTTTAATTGTTGTTTAATGTAGTTAAAAACTAGAATACTGTTCCATGGCTCTGAAACTGTTCTATTGCATTTTTCTTTTTTTCCCTTTTGCAGTCCAATATAAATTCTTCTGGAGCTCTTATTTCAGACATCAAGTATAATGCTTCCCCATAAACATCCAATTTATAAGGACAGTTTAAAAGAAAACAGTTTATTCCCTACTATATTGTAGCAGTTCTAAGTCAAGTAACTGTATATAGGTGATGTTGTGGTAATCCTCCTATTCCTATCCATGGCTTCAGTTGCCACTGTCAATGTTGTACTTCAAAGCTGTTAAATAGAATAGTAAAAGTAATGAACTACTGATACACTTTAGTTTGAACATCAGTGTTAATACCTTATTAAGTCTCAATCTCTCCTGGTTTATTTTGCTCAGTTAGGAGATTTACTGTCATGAGTCATAAGCGTCTTTTTTTTTTTCAAGTAACATTTATATGACCTTAAAACCATTCCAAAGCCCAAGAGTAGTGGTGCTAGAAATTAGCCTAAATTAATCCTTTAAGTGAAAGTGCAAATAATTTGGATATAAGGAAAGACTATTATATTGGCTGATGAACTTTTTAACATCTAAAATATGAACAGTTTTCTCTGAAAGTGTAAAGAAAATTAATTCACATTTGTTTTGCTGTCTTACTTAAATCTGTAAAAGTAAAAACCAAAGTATGTGATGAGTTCTGTGATGAGCTAGGTGGAAAACTACTTAATATATGATGTGTATTTAAGTGTGTATCAAATCCATAGTTCATTACTACCTGTAGTTTCCTGCATCTGCAGGAAATCTTAGAGTGTTTTGAAGAGGGAACTACTATTTTCAGCATTCTTTAGTTCGTTGATGGCTTAGTGATTCTTTTGAAATATACTCTTATTATACATTTTTGATACATTAATGAAAACAGATAAGTTTTACTCTTCTTTAAGGCTGTCTTCTTTATTAGTGTTACTCTATACATATTAGACTCATCTTATCATATTCTATTTTAAATGCTGAAGAAGTTTCTATCTAGGGGCATTAAATTTAATGCTCAATTGAAGAAAATGTAACATACTTAAAACACTGAGTTCTATCAGTCAGTGTACACTTATTCACATTCAAAAATATTATTTTGGATTTAAAACCTTTGACAACTGATTTTTAAAATGTCTTATGTTAATATCTTTATTTAGTTAAATGGGAGTGTAGGACCATGGATATAAATGAACAATAGTGTGCTTGCTCAGAATGCATGAGTTCCTGTGTTTAATTTCCTGTGACCACAAAAACTTAAAAATGTAAGGAACTTGATAGTAATACAGAGAGGAGGTTTGGTTGATACTTTGTTCCTTACAGTCTTGAAAATTATGCTGAATAATTTGATGTATTTTCACAATATATTTCTAAAAATTCCCTTTCAAACACCATATGCTATTTATGCTAATTGTGTGTGTGTGTGTGTGTGTGTGTGTGTGTGTGTGTGTGTGTGTGTGTGTACATTCATCTCTTTGCAGACTTGTATCAGTCTCTGTCTAACACCTGAGAAGGCCAGAGGGCATTTTATCCCTTAGAGCTTAAGTTTCAGGTTCTTGTGAGCTGCCTGAGGTGAGTGCTGGGAAATAAACTCCAGTCCATCTGCAAGAACAGCAAGTGCTCTTAACTGGAGCCATCTCTGTCTCTCTGGGATACTCCCTAAACTGTCAAAGAAAAGTAACAACAGTGGTTTCAACAGGAGTCATTTTCTTGTTTCTGTTTTGGAGAGTAAATTTTCCAACTTATTTAATAATGAACTTGTTGTAATAGGTATTTTGAAGGTCTTTAATCAATCTTGGAAATTTCATTCTTGCTCTAAATTAAAAGCTTTTAATAGAAAGCAGAAAATTATATAAAATATAACTCCAACGTTGATATATTACCTTTCTCTCTTTCTCCCAGTTAGTCTTGTGATCAAAAAGGTTGATGATTTTATTGCTGAAAAATGACCTTGTAATTCTTCAAGAAATAGCATTTTTATTTATTTTTTATGTTTAAATATATTTATCTTAATTTATTTAAACCCATTTGCTTATAATGTGTTATAATCCCCTGTATTTTATTTGATTTATCATTTTTTAATCACTAGAATTGCTGACACCTTACTTCAGATTTCTGCATCTGTGTTTACAAAAGGAATACGCTGTGGTATGATAGCTCCATAAAGTTCCTTGTACATTTGGGAGTTATGGTTATACCATTCTTATAAAACAGGCTACAGAAAACATAATGACACATACCTGCAATTTGGAAGCTTAAATAGGAGGATTGCTTCAAGTTGAAGTCTTTCTTGGGATATACAGTGAGTTAGAGGTCAATCAAGGCTATTCAACAATCCCTCAAATGCATAATATAGCATATCATAGAATAGCATAGAATAAATTGTGATATTTCTTCCTTTTCCATATTTTTGGGAAGGCAGGGGTGTTCAGTGCTTCCATGTAATATTGATTTTCTTCCTTTTTACTGAAGCTATCTAATTCTGATATTTTTCTTATTTTCTATTTTTGTTTTTCTGATGTATTTTTTAAGTTATTCACTTAATTCTACTGTGAATTATGACTGTATACATCTCTAATGTTTGAGTTCAACTTAAAGCTATGTTATAACCTAGGGTACAGTAATGTTTTAAAACTGTTGAATGTTTTGAGATATGTATTTGTTCTCTGAACAGGAATCTCATACTATAATATATGCTTGCTTTGCTCTGATAGCCTTGTACTAAGGAACAATGTGAAGAAACAAAATCAGATCTAATTCTGTGAAAGTATTAAAAGAAAATTTTCATTACTTGCTGATACTATCATTTACATATAAGAGATAAATATCTGAAGAATTCAACATGTAATAAAATGTATTGATTATGAGCAGAGCAATAATAATAAAGGCAAAATTAAAACCAGACCTGCTGCAATAGACCTGTAAATCCCAGCTACTTTGGAGGCTGAAGCAAGAAGAATGAGCTTAAGTCACCTTGGACTACACTGCATGCTCAAGGCCAGCTTATACAATTTAATGAGACCTGCCTCAAAATCTAAAAACTGACAAACATTAAAAGCAAGGGGCTACTAATACAGCAAAGTGGTTAACTTTCTGCCTACAATGAATGAAGCCCTAGACTCAATTACCAACAATGCAAAAATGGATTAAAATAAACATATAAAACTATTGATAAAGTAGCTGTATTTTCAAAATTACCATAGATATAACACAAACATTCCTTAAGAACACTGAAATTTAAGTAATTGTTTACTGCAAACATTAAAAATAAGTGTGAATGTCTTAAAATATTCTACTCAACTTTCTCCTGCAATGTAAAGACTTAATTATAACTAGAATCATATCAGATTTTCATTAGAAAACTTTATATTTTGAACATTATAATTTTTCTCAAACTAATGGTTGGATTTTTAGAAATTTATGTGCATCATTGCAAAGATATTTTAATGATTTCAAGTGAAAATATGGGAATCTTGAAGTAGAAAAGTTGATTTAAGTTAATGTCTTGAAAAAGAGAAGTATGACACTTTAAAATGTAATATTCATTTCTAATTGAATAAAATTTATAAATTGTAGCTATTACCCCTATCTTTCAAAAATAATAAGACAGCATAATGGTATAAGTGCATGTAACTATGATAACAAAGATTGCAATAAAGTCTATATTTTATGTTTGTAGGTGAAAGGGTTATTGGTTTTGCTCTTTGAATAGAAGACAAATTCTAAAGGACTACATATGAACCTCACACCATAAGTAAGCATATTTTCTTCATGAAATTGTGAAGAAAAGTAAATGGAGCATTAACAATTATGAAAGCCAGAAAACCTTTGGGTCAATCACCAACGTAATTATCTTAAGGAACTTTATTGAGAACATCTGGGACATTCATGTCCCCAATTTATCAAATCACAAACAGAATAGCTGGGTGTAGTGAATTTTGCACTGAGATTGATGCCCAACAAATTCCTCTGGATAAAAGTCTCATATAAGGCCAGGTTGCAAGTACTGGTTGGTTACTGTCACTTGAGAAGGAAATCATGCCAAAGTTGAAACAATATTCACGATATTTTAAAGAAGAAAATCTTAGAGTCTGTCTGTTTGTCTACATACAGATCTACTACATTCAGAGTAAAGCTATTTGGCTTGACAAATAGACTTGAGCTTTGGTGCTTTTATGTACCCCATTTACATAGAAGAAAACAAGTATGTCAGGGTGCATCCTGTTTACTTTTCAGAAGTAATGGTCAGTTTTACATATGAGACAGGAATACTAGAGAATGTATTTTCCAGCTATTGTAGAATTCAATGACATGTAAAAAGACCTTTGAGAAAACACAAAGTGTAAAGGAGATATACAAAGAATAAGACAGAATATTATAATCACTGTCTAAGGAGAAAACAATCATGAATATTCTGATGATGTGTATATATTAAAGTATCACACTGTGCTCCCTAAGTACATATGGTAAAAGCACAAAAAATCTTTGAATATCAAAAAATCAAGGAAAATTTGAGAGATGTTGAACAGAATTCAAGTAACTACAAATGAGGAAGAACAGATGATCAAAAGCATCTTTATGCTATAGAATGAACTAAAATCTCAGGCTTAAAGGATCTATTCATTGTCTAAATAAATTGTATAGATTAAGACCACACATAGTATATGTAATCAATACTGAATGTATGGTTAACAATAATAAACTGAGTGATGTTATTATAAACTGCATTACTGCCAGGTACAATGGAGCGCGTCTGTAATCCCAGCACTTGGGATTGGGTGGGGCAGAGGCAGGCAGATCTATCTCTGTGAGTTCGAGGCCAGCCTGGTCTATAAAAGCGATTCTAAGACAGCCAAGGCTACACACAGAGAAACCCTGTCTTAAAGAAACAAAAATTAAAACAAAATAAAATAAACTTCATTACCAACTTTGATTTTTCTGAAAATGTAAACAAAAAGATCAATTTCAGGTAGGTAACATTCTCAATAAAATATTTCTCAACACTTAAAAAAAGCAGAATTTCCATAGGAACCATCATCTACAACTGCCCTGTGCATACACCGTAAGAATCACTTGAACACCTATATTCATTGCTGCATTACTCATAACAACAAAAAAATGAAACAAATCTGAGGCATTCATGATCAGATGAATGGATATTGATGGACTTTTATTCATCTGCAAAGAACAACTAAATTGTGAAATATGCAACAAAATGGAAGAATAAAGAAAGAATTATATTAAGAGAAGTAACTCAGACTCAAAAGTTAAAAATTGCATATTTTCTCTCATAGGTAGATCATGTCTATATCTGATGAGTTTGAGTGTAGGCTGTAAACTAGAAAGGAGACCACAAGAGGGCAGGGGTCTATGCAGAAGAGGAGGCAGGAAGATTCTAAGAGTCAGAGTTGTGGATGATTTCAAAGAAACAGGAAACAGCCTTCTCTCTCTGACAAGGTCTCTCTCTCTCTTCTCTCTCTCTCTCTCTCTCTCTCTCTCTCTCTCTCTCTCTCTCTCTCTCTCTCTCTCTCTTAATTTCAACCATATTTTTATAAGTACATTGTACAACTCGTTAAGAAAATTATTATCTTCTTGATCAAGAAAATAGATGGAGATTTCACTGTACTTTGAAAAGCATAATTTCCCTGAGAAGTTGAATAATCTTGTATTAGCCATAGTTTTAGAGTTATGAAGAAGCTATGATAATGTTTGTTTATTTGTAAATCACCTTGCATCTGGAATAAACATGGTCTTATTCATTAAGATCATATATTTTCATTGAAATCCTATACTAAAAGTGTATCCTAACCCTTGGCCAATCATGTCTTGAATATGTAATAAAGTATTAGTAATCTAGATTATTACTGATTTGGTTTTTAGTGATGACATAACACATTTAGCTTATTGAAGGAAATTTTAAAAAAAAGAATAACAGTTAGGGTTTTGAAAGTTGAAACACATAGTAAACCATTCAAATACTTAACCTTTTTTTTTCTTTTGTAAGATGGCAAAGCCTGTCCAGTGCTTACAAACCCACAGGAAGTGTGTTTTGAGCAGAGTCCAAAAATTCAGCCTTCTTACATAGGATGTTAGTAGTGAATGTCACAGTACCAGGCTGTTGGCTTTCAGTGTTAACTTCCAAAGATGACAGGTGATCTGTCATACAGCATTAGTGCTTCAAAGGGCTATTGTCACTGCCAGCAGCACACCTAAATTATCAGGTTTCCATTTTTCCTTTTTTATTAATTTATTCAGATTACATCTAAATTTTTATGCCCTTGCTTGTCTCCTCCCATTCATCCCTCCCTCCCTTTCACCCTATTCCTATCCCCTGGGTCTGTGACAGAAGGGGACTTCCTCCCACACCATATGGTCACAGCCTATCAAGTCTCATCTTGGTAGCTTTCCTTTTCTTTCTCTAAGTGCTACCAGGCCTCCCCATCAAGGGGAAGCGGTCAAATACAAGGCACCAGAGTTCATGTCAGAGTCAGTCCCTGCTCTCTACACAACTGTGGAGAATGTTCTGTCCCTTGGCTAGATCTGAGTAGGGGCAGGCAGAACCTAGGCCCCACTATCTGGTTGACATGGACTCTCTTGCCAGCTCTTTTATTACTTCCCCTTGCTGGATTGCCTTGTCAGGCCACAGGGGAAGAGGACACACTCAGTCCTGTTATGACTTGATGAGCTGGAGTGGATGGGAAGAGGGTGTCCTTTTTTCTGAGGAATGGGGGAGAAGGGATGGAGAAGAGGGAGGGAGGGTGAGACTGGGAGGAGAGGAGGGTTGGAGACCAGGATGTAAAGTGGAGAAAGAAAGACAGACAGAAAGAAAGGAGGGAGGGAGGGAAGGGAGGGAGGGAGGGGAGGGAGGGAGGGAAGGAGGAAGGAAGGAAGGAAGAAAGGAAGGAAGGAAGGAAGAGCCTCTTCTAGACAAAATTTACAATTGATATCTACTAGGAAATGGAAAATTATCATTGGTATATCAACCACAGTCCAGGGCAGGTCCCATGTCTAGTAGTTGGCCAACACAAAATGGATATTGTGATTTTTTCAGAGCTTTTTGTTTTCTTTGTTTTGGCTTTTTTATTATTGCTATTTATTTATTTATTTATTTTGGTCTTATTGGCTTCCTTCTTTCCATTCTTTCTTTCGTCTTCCTCATCCTCCTTTTAGTTTGTTATTATTATTATTTTTTGTTATTGTCTGAAAGAGATAAAAACATGAAGTTGGATGGGAATTGAAGTGGAGAAGACCTGGGAGGCATTGAGGAGGAGAAATATACAACCAAAACATATTGTATGAAAAAAACACTAAAAAATAAATAAGTATTTTAGCAGAGATATGCAATAGGATACATGTACCAAAGAAGTAGAAAGGAAATTATGGAAGAGTGCATAGATTGGCTAAGGGGGTAATGAAAAGAAGATTGGAGAAGAGATAAATATATACAAATTTGGTGATTTCATAAGGAAACCCAATTTGTATAATAATTTAAGATGTTGATTTCTTAAAAAATAACCTGTTCAAAGAAAATACATCAATTTCATTAAATTTTTATAAGAAATGGCATTATTAAAAAGGAATCATATCTATTCTTATGTTGTTTATATGTCACAAGTGTCAAGGTAATATATTTTCAAATATTTAAAAACAAAGAAATCCAACTCTCATGAATACATTGCCCTATAGAACAGAACAGAAAAATTACATTTAATATGAGAATTACAAGTATTAGAAAATAAAACTCAGAATGTTTAATATATTTTTGCACTTTTCAACAGAACATAATGATAGGGCCTTTGTTAATTGTACTACTTAATTCCATATATATATATATATATATATCATGTGGATAATTCTATGACAAGTATTATATGTGTTTTTTATGGCACAGTATTGTGATGGTTTCAGTAAGAATTACCCCTATAAGTTCACATGTTTGAATTCTTGGTCCACAATTGATGGAATTGCTTGGGAAACATTAGAAGGTATGCCCTTATTGGAGGAAATGTGTCACTGGGGTGGGCTTTGAAGTTCAAAGCTCATGCCATTTCCACTTGGCTTTCTCTTTCTGCGTCGTGGTAGTTATGTAAAAATGTAAACATGAAAAATTACTTAAAATCATAGATAAGTGGTCAAAACATTATAAAATGCCAAATAATAAGCATCAATTGAAACTAAGAAATACTATGAAAACTGCTGGCCCTTTCTGTTGGGTTTGAGATCGGACACGACAGCCAACTCAATGTTGAAGGCTGGGGCATAGCTTGCTCCACCCTGCAGAAGGACAGCTAGGTCTCCAAAACAAAAAACAAAAAACAAAAAACAAACAAACAAAAAAAGCTCTCTTTAGAGTCCCAAGATGTCTCTGCAGCATCAGGGACAGGGCCACACCTCTCCAGAAGGGAAAAGTCGCTTCTAGGCTTCTCTTTACTGGCCAGTCTTAAGATTCCAGGAGCCCTTACTTACTGCTTATTTCAGTGGTGGCTAACCCATCCTGATAAAATGAGACTGTCCAGAACTTTCTGAGTTGGCTCCTACCTTGTACGGTCCCACATATCTCAGTGCTGTTTTGGGGCTCATTGGCCTAAAAGAAAACCTTGAATGGTCTTGCCACTTAGCAGAAATCACTCAGTACCAGGACCAGCGGGTGCAGCACCAACACCTTTTATCACTTCACCATGCAGCAATTCCTTATAGAAAACATTCCCAGTGATACCAATAGCCAAATCAGTAGGCTGGTCCCTTACAGCCCCAGAACAACACTCCCTTGGCACACTGAGGCCATGGGCCTTTCCCTTGAGATGTGGGACCCAAAGGTGTGGGGCAGCAAAGGTGGTGGGAACAAACAAAGGTCATGTGGCGCTGGCTGGGAAGGAAGCGAGAATCACACTCACCTTCTTGGCTTGTCCCCTTTGCTCACAGGGTATGAGGCCCGAGGCGAGGACAAGTTCTCTGAGCCTGCTGCACCAGACTCTATGTACCATTGAGTGAGGACAGCTGATGAGTGGGGACATAAATACACAAGCACGGGTGATACTAGCAGAGTGGCTTGTTCCTCCTACAGGTCTTGAGATATCACCTGCGCATTTCACCAACTTCCTCATTTTCTTCATACCTCATTAGAAAAAATCCCTGTGAATCACTGTTAGCCTAGGGATGGGCATGTACACTGGAACACTCACTTGACCCTTGAGTCCCAGTGAGGGAGGAGCTAAGGATCAGATGTGACCTGTGAAGAGACAGCAAGGCAAACAGGTTAGCTTCACATATCCAGGAGGTTACCACATGAGCTCATCACTTGTGAGTGAGGACCGAGGTCCACCAAAGTGAGGTTGTTTCTATAGTGAGCAGAGCCAAAAGAACCCTCACATCGACTTTTTATTGGGGAAGCCCAGAGAAGCTGAGTTACTTGCTGAGCACCACACAGCAAATTAAAGCCAGAACCAGGTCATACCCCTTCTTTCCCAAGGAAAACTCCTCAGAGGCGCTTCCTATAGCTCCAACAGTAATGTCTCAGAGCACACCCAGTGGAGGCCACACTGACAGTGACCCAGTGCCATGGGTCGGTCCATTAAGAATGCTGAGCTCTTCCCAGACACTCTCCAGGACTTCCTATGTTGTTGTAAACCAGAAAAGGAAACCTGGCAGCAAATTTCGAAGTGGGAGCTAAGCCTGGCAGAGGCAAGGAAGGGGTGAACATTAATAAGCAGCAGCTGGCCTCGAGGTGGCTGGGCACCGACCCCCAGGTGGCAGGGAACCCTGAGCTCCCAGTCGGCCATGGACACATGGGAGCCATTGCTCCACATCCTGGCTCTGACAGGGTGGCAGAAAAGTGATGCCTGTGTCCCAATTCAGGTTCTGGTGGCATCTGTAAGTGTGAGGGGCTGCCCTGGGCTTGGAAGGACAGGTAGTCATCTGTGATCCCTCCTTTCTGGAGCCTTAGCCTTTACAAAGATGACTCTGCTTGCCCCACAAGAGGGAGATCACCCTGCCCCATGCAGGTGGCCTCACCTATCCTGGAGTCACAATCTGCTGAGCACATTTTCATTCACATTAAACAGTCACATTCCAGCTAGTTTTTAAAATTTTTATTAATTCATTCAGATTACAACTAAATTGTTATCCCATCACTTGTATCCTCCCATTCCTCCCTCCCTACCGTTTTCACCCTATTCCCTTCCCCTAGGTCTGTGACAGAAGGAGACCTCCTCCCCCACTATATGGTCATAGGCTATCAAGTCTTATCTTGGTAGCCTGCTTATCCTTTCTTTGAGTGCCATCAGGGCTCCTCACCAAGGCGAGGTGGTCAAATATGGGGCACCAGAGTTCATGAATCACATGCCAGCCAGTTTCTAAAGACAAGGTCACCTTTCAGTTTTCTTTCTTGAAACTTGAGAAAAATGACATACATACTACTGACTTAAAAACAAAACAAAACAAACTAACTAAATGCATGGCTGCAGAGTGGCAGAGGTGTGTGTTTTCATACTGTGGGGGAAAGTCTGCAGCTTTTGGGAAGGCCTGGAACTCCTGGCTCCTGTCTTGGGCCAGTCTTTCACAGGAGTCGGTGGTGATACCTGCAGCCTCCTCCTCCTGCCCTGGCCTTGTAGAACTGGACCCTGTGCACTTAGGCCTTTTCTACCTTCTATTGAACCACGTTGATTTGTGGATAGAGGAAAAAGAAACTACTTTTGACAGTGCGGTAAAAGAACGATTTTAGTAAAAGGAGTAACAAATAAGATTGTAAGAGTGTCTACTTGGAACTAGATAATAAAGGCCTCTTTGTGAGCCTCTGGTTGCGGGGGGCGGGGCGGGGGGAGAGAAATACTACTAAAAAGAGAAGACAAAATTCCAGCAGAGAGTGGGGGCAGCTATAGTGCGGCCTCCTTTCCCTGGACCCCCCCAGGGCTCCTGCCTACTTGGGTGTGCCTGGCGGGCCCGGAGTAGCCTGGATCCTGGTCCCGCGGACGCCTAGAGTCCGAACCATCGCAGCAGCCCCTGGCCCGGCCGAGCCGCGACCCTACAGCGATCCTTTCTCCACCATCGAAGCGCCTTGATGGCGGCGGCCTTCGTGCAGCCTCCTTGGACTCCATCGGGACGTCTCCCCATGGCGGAGGGCGAGGTACAGCATAAATAATGGTGGCCACCCGAAGGCCAAGGCGGGCCTGCACAGGAACACCAGGAAGACTCGGCCATCGCTGGGAGGGGACCGCTGCATGGACTAGCCCTCAGACCTGGACCAGCAGAGCCCTCGATGGTCCGGAGGAAGGTGAGCGGATTCCCACACAGTGGCGGGAAGAAACATCGATCTTCGGTCTCCTTCCACCGGAGAGAAGCCGGGATGCGACAGCCGCATGCAGCCAGTGGGAAACGCTGGTGAAGATTTAGTAGAAGGCCTGTGTATATAATATGAAAGAGCTGCTCTCAACCTTTCTCCTCACCTTTTTAAAGAGACTTTTTGGCTGAATCTGGACATCTAGCTGTAGAGATTGCTGATGCAAGGTAGAGGTAGCAAATCATGTGTGTACCCAGTCATCTTTAAAACAAGAAACATCATAGACCTGTCTTCTAGAAGTGACTTTGAAATGGAATTGTTTAGGCTGCCTCTAGAAAGACCGCAGGAGCAACACTTGTCCTTGTTTGTCCAGTAGACCCAGCAGGAGGAGGAAGAGGTCCAGAGCCAGATTGGTCTCATTAAGAAGACGTGTTTTTTATTTATTTTTTAATTCTAACTACTGTATTGTGTATGCATTCTGTTCCTTATTTCTTACCCTCCACCCTGTGTTTGTGTGTGTGTTTGAAAAGCCAAGTATTGTTTTGGAAATGACTTTCTAGATGCTCTGAAGTGCCTGACATATTTTACAAGTAGCAGTAAAACATGTAAATACGTTTTTTGTTAGGATTCACATGAAGTATTGTTTGGGGAGGAACAGGCAAACCTCTCCTGAGTTGACCACATTGTGCTTGTGTGGAGGAAATGCAGAGCTCTGAGTCTCTGCTCCGTGGGTGGAAGACAAACCATAGCCCATTGTGTTTGGCTTTATCATGTACATAGTATAACAGGACAAAGGAGTCCTAATTTACAACATCTAGTCATTCCAGGTGTTAAAGAGGTTGCCAGTGTGTGACAAAGTAAAGTTAGTAGAACGATACATTTTGTACTTTTTGTGTTCAATTTTTTAAATTACTCTTGTTATATGTGTGCTGTTTACTGGACTGCTGTGTACATAGTGGACAATAGTCCTTACTTGAAACATCTGGTCTATCTAGATGTTTAGAAGTGCCCAACGTATGTTAAATGTAGAGGTAGTAAATATCACTTTGTAAATATCAGAGACAAAGAGAGAGAGAGAGAGAGAGAGAGAGAGAGAGAGAGAGAGAGAGAGAGAGAGAAAGGAAGAATCATGTTAATCTTGATTACTTCTTTTAATGGCAGAGAATTACTTTTTAGATGTGAGATACAAAAATTGTTAAGTTCAAGTATATCTTTAAAAATTTAAGACAAACCACCAAATGTACTAAGAATAAGGTAAAGGTAGTAGGAATATGATGTAAATGCAATGCATTCCTGTCCCTTCTTAGGGAAGGAAGCACAGAGACAATGCATATTGCACTCGTTTTGTTTTGTTTTTTTTTTGTTTTGTTTTTTTTGTTTTGTTTTTTCAAAACAGGGTTTCTCTGTGTACCCTTGGCTGTCCTGGACTCACTTTGTAGACCAGGCTGGCCTCAAGCTGAGCTCACGGTGATCTGCCTGCCTCTGCCTCCCGATTGCTGGTATTAATGCATGCAAAGATTTATTTATTCATTGTTTATACAGTTTTCTGCCTGCATGTGAGCCAGCAGGCCAGATGAGGGCACTAGATCTTATTATAGGTAGTTATCAGCCATCATGTGGTTGCTGGGAATTGAGCTCAGGACCTCTGGAAGAACAACCAGCATATTGCAATTGTGAAACAAAATATTAATAAACTTCTAACTACCATGATAAATAAACTAAAAACTTGTTAACATATGAATCTAAATTCTTTGTGTGTGGTTGATAGGTGAAAGCAGACATTTTTTACTGTTTTATTTCAAATTCTTCTATGCCATACTACCATATATATATACCTTCTAATAATCAAACATAGTTTGAACTTACTAATAATATATCAAAATCATTTCAAATGAAAGCATGAGATAATAGTGTGATTTGAACAAATGAGCTATTGTGTATAAGAAAAAAAGTATAATACGTCATATGAAATCTAAAATACCTATAAGGAGAGAAAGTAATACTAAGTAAACATTCTTAGAACATTTATAAATGTATTAAATATATTCATTTTTATGAGGCATACATGAATATACTTTATATGTGAAAACACTTTAGTTCTTACATATCTTTTTGCCTCTTATAAATTAACATAATGATAAGGGCAGATAGACATTTTTTAAAGCTCTTAGTACCAGTAATTACTATATAATGATGTCTTCCATCTTTACTAGTTTCTTTGGTTTCTCCAGCTTTCTTGAGGTAAATTGACAAATGTACATATCCTATGCATAAACACAATGTTGTATGACAGAATGGTAAATTGTTAAAATTTTTAAATGGAATAAATTCTTTCATGAAACTGTGAATAAATCAATTATATCTTCTTATAATTGATAACTGTATGCCAAAAACCCTATCACTAAATTATTATATTTTTTTCTAATTACATCTGTTAATTTGCCCTTACTGTCCTTAATAGATTCCATCTACTGGTTATCTCCTTCAAATGCCTTATTCATTTCTTTATAGTAGTATTAAGAAAGCAAAATAGAATTTCTATTCTGGATTTAGACATCTAAAATCTAATGTCCTTACAGAACGTTTCGCACATGGCAAAATGGAAGCAAAATATTAGGAAGAAAATTTGCATTCTTTTAATTAAAAAAATGTAGCTCTATTTTTCCAAGTTTGGTGGTGAAGAATAATAGAAAAAAGTAGGGTGATATTCAAAACATGGTACTGTTCTGGTTATGACTTACCAGTCAAGTCTATTGGTTTTAAGTAAACTGTGTGTAGTATTTAGGAGATAACTTTTGTGCTTACTTGAATGAGAAATGCTCTCCATACACTCAGATATTTGAACACTTGGTTCCCAATTGGTGGACTGTTTAGGGATGTCTAGGAGCTGTGGTATTGCTGGAGAAAGTATATCACTGGGAACAGGCTTTGAGATGATGTAGTTCCAGCCCTATTTGCTGTTCATGCCTCTGCTTTCTGCTTTCATTTGAAAACATGAACCCTCAGCTTCCTGCTCCTGTCACCATACCTGAGATTTCCTGCCATGTTTTCATCCCATGATGGACTCCTATCATTCTGAAACTGTAAACCAAAATAAATTCTTCCTTAAATTGCTTTGGTCATGGTTTACCACAAACAAAGAATAACTAATACTGTCTGATAAAAAAGATTCTGCATAGTAGAGTGCTCCAGAGAGAGGGATGGGGAAGGGAGAAAGAGAGAGAGAGAGAGAGAGAGAGAGAGAGAGAGAGAGAGAGAGAGAGA
>OU015760.1:39873974-39891754 GCA_907169655.1 Acomys percivali
AGAGAGAGAGAGAGAGAGAGAGAGAGAGAGAGAGAGAGAGAGAGAGACAGAGAGACAGAGAGACAGAGAGACAGAGAGAGACAGAGACAGAGAGAGACAGAGAGAGAGACAGAGAGAGAACACAATAGTAGCTTGGAACAGAGAACGACTAAGGCCAAAAATGAGTGCAAAAAAAGACTGAAATGCTGAATCTTTAATGTACCAACTATGCATTATCAGTTCAACTCCTTAACACTTCTGTGCATGAATCTGAACAAACAAAACTTCAGTTGACTGAGAGCAAGAATGGTGATCTTGAATGTGTACGAGAGAAAATATAATACAAATAAAAATATAATTGTTCATTGATAAGCTCTATACACTGGCTACCTCCATGAATAAACTCTTAGAGAGAGTATTTTTGTAGGTGGAAATGACTGAAAGAAAACAGAAACATGGTTGGTTTGTCTCACTTTATGATATGGATTCTTTTCACTAATTAAAAGACAAGGAATCAGTGTGTTTTCCTGCTAATGCAAGTTTCAGGCACATACAAAAAAAGAGAGGTTAATTTTATATTGTTAGAAAAGCCTTAACATGAGCTGGGCATGGTAGCATACAGCTTTAATCTCAGCACTAGGGAGGCAGTGTCAGGCTGGTCTCTGAATTCCAGGCCAGCCTGGTCTACAAAGTGAGTCCAGGACATACAAGGCTACCCAGAGAAACCCTGGCTCAAAAAAACCAAAAAAACAAACAAAAAAGAAACAAAACAAAACAACAACAAAAAAAGAAAAAAAAAAAGGAAAAAGAAATGCCTTAACACATAATTTTCATGTTTGTATAGTGGCTAAACTGTGATGAAAGCAATGCTGTCTTAATTTATTTACCAGAATTAAAACTGAAATGCATGTATATGCTTCACAAAAAATCTGAATCTTTTGTATATCATTTTGCTGAACAATGTTCTTCTAAGATTTATTCTAGAATAATAATTTTCTAGATTGGAGTGTGATAGTAATGTTACTATCTGCTTCACTGTTCATCTCATACATCATACACAGCCAGTGAATGAAAATGATAACAGTCCTTTTTCATAAGGCCTACTTGACACTCTGGCTGCCGTAGCTAAGTTTTGATGGCCTCTTTCTCATGTGTTACGAAAATCTCTAGAGAGATCCTGTATCTTCCTTAGTACTGGTTTAGTATTAGATTGGTTTCTCTAGATCCTACTATAGTAATTAAGGATGGAGACAAATTGGTTCCTGCATGTTGTCTGGTCATTACTGGAATGACTAGCCATAGAAAATTTCCTAGGAATATATTCAAAGTATAAAAGTTAATAATCAGAAATCTCATTTTCATTAATTATATAAATAAGGCTGCTCTCCATAAATAGGCCACAGAGACTACTGTAATGAAATTTGGGTTATTTTTCTCCTCTTCTTCCTCCATCTCCCCTTTTTTCTTCCTTTCAGTACTCTAGATCTAAGCTACTGCATTGCATATGCCAGGCAAGTGTTTTACTACTAAGCTGTACTCAAAGATCTTTTTTAGCTGTTTTTATGCTGATACATGTTCTAAGCCATGCAATTTGCCTTTGATATTACTGTGAATTTTCAATTCTTTGCTTTAGCTTTTTTATAGCGTCTATGATATATATGTGTAATAATTTTATGTGGTTTAAAGTAATAAGGTGATACAAGTTTTTCTTTAGATAAATTTTTTTCTGAGTCTTATGTTTTATTTTTCAGGTTTAATAGACTAATAGAGTCACTTTTCTCATATTTCAGACCTGAATATTGACCATACTGTATAATCAATTGTGAAATGAAGATTAAAAATTGATAAAATATCAATGAATGAAGGTCCTGATTTAATTATCTCAAAGGCATTAAGTCTAGATTTTTCTTGGAGCATATTAACGCTAAATGGTTTCTACACACATGATTTTCTTATCAAGTAAAAAATTAAAAATGTTTTAAATCAATGCATTTTAAAATCTAAAACTACAATTGTCAACCTGTAGGTCACGATCCTTTGGGGGCTGAACAACTTTTTCACAGGGGTCGCATGTCAGATATTATGCATATCAGATATTTATATTACAATTCATAACAGTAGCAAAATTATGGTTATCAAGTAGCAATGAAAATAAGTTTATGATTGACAGTCACCACAACTTGAAGAACTGTACTAAAGGGTTGCAACTTTAGGAAGGTCTATATCCACTGGTCTAGAAGATATTACATCACTCTACTTTTTGGAAAAAAGAAAGACAAATTTTCCTAAGGAACCATGTTAGAAAGAATAATAGAAAAAAATTAATAAAAGTAAAAGGTTACAATTAGAGGTTCCAGGAATTTATTCAATAGGTAATTTTGGCAGAGGAAATAAGTCAGCAATCATCATTCATTATGCTGAAATGAAGAATGCCAAGAGTCCTGATGAACAATGGTCCATTCTATTTATGAGCCCTGATCACCTCCATCTCCTCATTATTGAGAACTTGAAAAGAATATGGAAAAGTACAGCTGGAATGTTTCTACAGGCTAAGTCTGAAAGTAGAATATGTGATTTAGTCAAGTCTCTGTTGTTACCTGGTCACACATAACTGAAAGGAGGCCTGAGAAATGAAGTTTAGCTTTAAGTTCAGAAATACAAGGTTATTTTGTATTTTATAAACAGCTGATGTTCCTTTCCTTATTCTCTATCTCTGATTAACAAATACTCAGTTGGGTGGCTGGAAAAAGCAAATATGAGTTCAGTTCTCAGCACCCACATGGCATCTCAAAACCATCCACAGCTTCACTTCCAGAATGAACACGGTCCATACGCATGCAAGAAAAATACTTAAACACCAATTTAAAAATAAGCAAATATAAAAGAAAAAAGTAAATTTAAAAAAAGCTAAATTTACTCAATTGAACTCTTATGTTTCAAAAGGTGGAAGTCTGCCATTTTACTCTGTGGCTCTTGGATCCACTCTATTTGGCCACAACTTAATTGAGGGCTGTGGGACAAGGGAGTCCACCGATAGATAATCATCTTATTTTACAATGTGTTAAATGATTATTTCTAAAGATATTTGTTGAATTGAATTGTTTTAGTTTCAGTGACTCATTGGGAGGAGGGCAGGACCACATATGTGGAGGTTAGAGAAGGAGGCTTTTCCAAAGTTGTTTTTTCCTTCCTCCATGTGGGTGCCAGAGATCCAACTGAGGTCCTCAAGCCTTGGCAGGAAGATATTGACCTGCTGAAGCATCTCACTAGCTATAAGCTTCATTCTTACTCATTTACTTGTTGCATATTTATTTTCTTACTTATTTACTGCATGTATATATATATATATATATATATATATATATATATATATATATATGCAGCAATTACAATTACCCCTACGTATCGAGCAAGGGACTGCGGGTTGAAGAATACTCCATTCTAAGAGAATGTCGTTTAATGAGGAGAGGCCAAGGCCTTTTATACAGTACAGAGGCAGGTGGAAAAATACAAGACGATGTAGATGGGAAGTCCCCAGGACAAGAGGAACCATGTAACCAAAGTAACTAGGGTGCAAAACAGGAACTTGTGGTCAGTTCAGCAAGGCACAATGTTGACAATGGGAAGCTGCCAGGGCAGAATAACAATTGCATACCGGCCAGGGCATGGCCCCCGGGGGCCCAAGCCTAACAGTTCCCAACAGTTAAATACTAAAAACTGAACTACATTCCCAGCTCCAGGATACTTTCAATGTTTGTTTGTTTGATTGTATGTTTGTTCTTTCTGTTCCTGTGAACACTAATGGAGTGCTCTGGTAATAAAACAGGACTCCTGTGAGATTACAAATGACTTTGCTCAGTCTTATCAGTCGGCATGGAGAGAAATGCCTGTAGAGACAGCCTGTCTCCTGAGGTAGCCTGACTTGCCTTTGGCAAACAATTTCAGAACGAAGGGAAATGTAGCCTAAGGCTGTAATAATTTCTTCATTCTCAAGCCCATCACCCTGCCCGACAAAGTATCACAGCAAGCCCTTGGCAGACCCCTCAATTTCCCAAAGGAGAGAGAAGCTGTCCATCTCTGTGTACACTAATGAACACTGTCTTATCTATTGAGATTGCTATCTCTTTCTGCCATCTATCTCTTTATACATTTGGTGATGAGTCTTTTGAAGGAACTCCACTGAAGGTCCAAGCCTTCCATGAGAACTTCCCATATTATCATCCATTCACAAGCCTGGGGTTGAGTGGGCCTGATAAGGCCACCTGTCTCTTTCCAGCAGCCATTTATTTCATTCTCCACCTCCACCCTTCTTCTCTCTCCTTCCCCTCTGTTTTGATATGACAGAGACTGTACTTCCAGACAAGAGGCTAATTCTCCATCTGATCAAACTACACAGCCAATATTTCAGGATAAGGTAACTTATGGGACCTAACTCCAAAGTGCCCCATTTAGGTCTCAGGGTCTCAAAGGGCTCTTTCTGTCTTATCTTGAGACTGCTCAGTCAAAGGTTCTGGGATCTTTCTACATCTCACAAGCCTTGCTCAGTCGAGTTTCAGAAACTCTTCACTGGCCTAGGTAAGACTCACTGAGGTGAAAGTTCCAAGCCTCTGTGGTCTCTTGATTCCTGAAGGGTACTGAGTTTAGAGAAGCCCCTCCTACTTTCAAATGTGTTTGGTCAATCTAAAACCTGATGGATGCATGTGGGTGGTTGGATTTGACCCCATTTTTTACTTTGATTCCATCGAGAACCTGCCGTAGGTTCCAAATCACACACCCCTAACCTGTCTGCAGACTAATCTAATAAGATTGCTCTTTTGGGAGACCTCAGACGGGTCACATTGATTCAGCTCTTGGTCCAAATTTTGCCTCAATATACATTAGGCAATGGCCACTGCTGCCCTCAATTAGAAGTCTTCAATTTTAATATCTAAGAAGATTTGGATAACTTTATAAAATGTAATGGAGAGTGGTTCCAAAGCCCCTCCCTTATGTAACTCTCAGCTCATCTTAATCCTTCTCATCCCTGCTACTCAGCTCCCACTTCCAACCACTTCTGAGCCAGAATACCTGTCATTTATACTAGGCTTCCAAGACTGCTTTATCTGAGATAGAAAACTTTCTGTTCTTGGGACTCTTTTGCCTTATGATTATGAGTTGTCTTTGTTTCTGTCCCAGAAAACTGGATATTCTTGCTTATATTTTTAGAGATTTTTATTGTAATGTTCTCTAGGTTACAGATATATATATATATAAAATTGGCAACCTGATGCCTTTATAAGAGGGGAAAATACCTGTTAGACTTTTAAAGTTGCCTACTCCTGGCTATGGATATGCAAGTAACTGGCTTTAGTCTTACAGAGATTCAAATGTCTTTGGAATCTGGATAATATTGGAAGATTGTTACATACTGTTTTAGTTCACTGAAAAGCTGGCTATGGAGATGAAATTTTTCCTGCTCACATCAGACATATGCATGTTTACGAGTTTCCTCTAACTACTGTGATAAGGAGAAGAAGGTAAACAAAATATCCAAGCAAAAAGACACCATGTGCTTGAGAACAGCTAAGAGAGAAAATCTTTCTAATAAATGGTACTTTTGTTTATCTCATGGTTTTTACATTTTTATCCAAGCTAAATGTATATATAAAATTGAAATGGTTAAATGCAGTTACTGATGTTGAGCTCTCTGAATACACCCTCATTCACACACTCCTTGACTCTTGTTTTACAAATTAATATTCTCCCATTCAAAGTCATGGATATCTTTCAAGTTCTTGCTGAAATGTAAACTTTATCTCAGGATCTGTAAGATTATTTATTGGATTTATGGTTTAAAAAGCTGTACAATGCCCTGCAGAGAAAATGTTGGCTTAAAACTTGTAGAGAAGGGGATAACAGTTAAAAGACTATGTATAAATAATCTTAATTTGCTACTGTGTGCTATGTATAAGACTTAAATCTAACTCTTGTTTGGGAAAAGAAAAAGAAGCTGTAAGGAAGTTTGTGAAAAATATTTATATGGATGTAAAGTATAAGGTTATATTTTTAGTAAAAGAGGCTACAGAGAATTGTACTTAGAAATAACAAATGTTTGATCAACAGGATTTATAAATTCCTAGTTATAATCATCTTTTCATGCTAACAAAAACTGACTAATGTCTTTGCTAACTTTTTAGTCTTTAGCTATTTGAAGAAACTGACATTTTGTAAAAGTATCAGGAAAAAAGAGGTTCCCAACACTAGTGGATCTTTAATTTAAAATTTATATGTTTAAGGCTCAAACTTATCAGGAGTAAAATTATAAAATCCTAACTTTATGAAAGTTTTTATTTTATTAAAAATGGCTTATGATAAGTAAGCCAAATGTTAATAATCAGTCACCTTATAAGTGGTCAAATCTCTTTTGTTGTTTTGTTTTTTGGTTTTGAGCCTAGCCTTTAATGGATGAGCCATCTCTCCAGCCCAGTGGCCAAATTCCTTAATGTGCTCAGAATGAATGTAAAATTCGTTTACAGAGATGATCATGGAGGGAGAGACCAATTTATATTTTCCATTATGTAGTCTTTTGTATACATTATCAAAATGAAGCCTAAATCAAATAACTCAAAACAAGTTTAAATTAAACTTTCTTTAAAATACTATTCTAAATCAGGTATATTTTTAAAAAGCGGTTATAAAAATTTGAATGCTTGAATAAAATGAGTTAAATTATAACACATTTTTCTGTCAGGATGTCCCTAGGTTTACGTTAGTACCCTTTCCTGTCAGAGGAAATTGCATACTAGCCTCATTAGAGGATGATGGATATAAAATACATACACCATAAGAATACATAGGGAAATAAGATCTGCCAGAAGTCTGCTGATTCTATCTTTGGATGTATAGGTCTGATCAGCTCTAGATGTGTCGGCCAAACCAGAGAAAATTCTTGTTTATGTTTCTCATGACAGGCAGTGAAATCTCTTTTCCATTGGTGGGCTATAGAGTTTGTATGAACATCCTAAATATCTAAAGCAACAGAATGGGAAATAGTAATTATTCTGCCCTCAATTTATCCCAAAATGACATTTGAAGAGGCTGTGAACAAAGGAGCCTTGTACCTAAGCCTACCACCAAACTGGATTGGAACATGCATGCCAGTTCAATTGGCCATCATGCCCTTTCCCATAGCTTTCAATTTTTCCACTAAGCCAAAACTAATTCCCAGGTCCATACAGTATCAATGTTCCCAGATTAAAGGAGGCTGTTAGATATTCTGTAATAAAACTCACAATTTGGGGTAATTATTCAGGATATCCAAGCAGTGCCTTTGGAAACTGGTAGATAGTCCTGTAAGAAATGACTCAATAGGATACTTTTAAATTATCAATTGAGTGCTGAATTTGCCTGACTTATTTTATAAAGTTTCCAGGTGTTTGTTCTTTATGCAGGAATCTGATGTCACAAACAGCTAAGTACAGTGACCTTGTCCTTCTACAGAACTCTGGTACATGGTCCTGCCAGTTGTGCAACAGCATTAAACCTTACTAAGCAAAACTTACATTAATTTTGTCTCTTAATATTCCCTTATTAGGTTGTACAGTAATTAGCTCCTGGCTTATGTTCTGGATCTTAGCCATATGCTAAATTTTATTTTGGTGCCTTGAATGGACCCTCCTCTGAGGCATTCTAACTGCTTTCCATTAATGTCACTCATTTTCTCAGTTGTAAAGCAGTTGAAGAGAGATTGTTTCCACAAACCCTTAAGAAAAAGTTCAGGTGACCCCTGAAATTGGGCTGATAGGTCATGGGCCAATTCTTTCCTCTTTTTGCCTCTCTAGGCATTGTTTTCAGGACTCCAACTTTCAGCTCTACTGAAGCTTACCTTGCAGCAAGTAACCTCTCTGTCTTACCAGCTCTTAAGAAAACAAAACAAAACAAAATTCAAAAACAAATAAACAAGCAAAAAAAGTTAGAAAATTTCAGATTAGCCTAACACCTTATAGAATCAGCTCAATTATGTTGCTGCTGTAGTAGTACTCCAAAATTTAAAAAAGTCTAGATCTGACTCCTGCTTAAGGATGAAATTTGTGTTCTCTTTCTCAAACAATGGTGCTTCTACACCAAGAAATCCTTACTGGTTTGAGATGAGGCCCAAAGACACAGGAACCAGACAAAAATTCAACCACAACACTCCTATGTATATGCTATGGGTTTCTTCCAATTCTGGACCCTCCTTGTTATTCCCTTCCTTATGTTTTCTCTCTGTCTTTTAAATGTCTTACTTATTGAACATTCACCTATACTGAAACAAAATTTTCCTTATAAGCTCTCCTATGGCCCTTTTAAAATTTATTTATTGATTATGATTTATTCACATTACAATCTGATTGTTATCCCTTTGCTCATATCTTTCCTTTCCCACTGTCCCTCCCTCTTCTGCCATATTCTTCTCCCCTAGACATTTGAAGAGGTGGGTGCAAGGGCTCTTCCTCCACTGATTACAGTCTATTAGATATCATCAGGGTAGCCTGTATACTCTTCCTCTGTGTGTTGGTGAGGCAGTCCCTTCTCTCCCCCTTCCCCAACCCCAACTCATGGAGAATAACCTTTCCTGGTCTAGATCCACTGACCTTCGTGGGACTCCTGTAGAGGTCCTGACCCCTCAAGGTCCTTCCATCCTCCCCATTCTTCCATACAACTCTCAGCTCTCTGCCCAGGGTCCAGAAGCAAGTCGCAGCATCAGTTCCTATCGCTCACTGTGTGTAGCTTCTCAGAGGCTCTCTGTGTTTTGCTTATATCCGCTTATAAGTGAGTATATATCATAGGTGTCTTTCTGGGTCTGGGTTACCTCACTCCAGATTATTCAAGCAAGTGAAAGACTTGAATGAAAAAACTTCAAGTCTCTAAAGAAAGAAATTGAAGAAGATATCAGAAGATGGAAAGATCTCCCATGCTCATGGAATCAACATAGTAAAAATGGACATCTTACCAAAACCAATCTAGAGATTCAATGCAATTTCTATCAAAATACATACAGAATTCTTTACAGACCTTGAAAGATCAATTCTAAACTTGACATGGAAAAAAAAAAGAATAGCTAAAACAATTCTGTACAATAAAAGATCTGTAGAAATCTCTATCCTTGATCTCAAGGTATACTATAGAACAACAGTAATAAAAATTGCCTGGTACTCACATAGAAATAGGCTAGCTGATGAGTGGAATAGAATTGAAGACCTAGAAATAAACTCACACCCCTATGGACAATTGATTTTTGACAAAGAAGGCAAAACTATACAAATGGTGCTGGTCTAACTGGAGGTCCACATATAGAAATTTAACAAACACATGTCTTGGTGCGTATGTGAAGGTCAAAGAACAATTTATGGGACTCCCCATCCACCACATAGGTTCCAGGGATAGAACTCAGGTAGTCAGGCTTAGTAGTAGCCTCTTATACCCACGGCACTACAAAATACTTCAGAAGTAGATCAAAATATGCTATTTATCCTGTAGTGAACAGCCTCTACTACAGATCTAAATGAGGCCTTCTTTTGCAACTTGTGTATTTGAAACTGTGCTAGGATTACTGACTCATTTTTGATGCACAGTACATGGCAGAGGTGATAGCAATATAGGCAAAGTTAAAAAAGGTTTGGCATTAATTTTTTACCTTTTATTAATTTATTTAATCTGGGGGAATTTAGTTGCTATATTGTAAGCTGCACCATGGGGTGGACAACTTAAAAGGGAACTCTGGTCTGTAACTAATAGCTAATAAGGATGTAAAGTGTAACAGGAACATGAGTAATTATAGAAGCTGCCAATTTCCACTTGAGCCTTGAGCTTCATTTCTAGCTCACACTTGATTTCAGTCCCATAAGACTAACAGAAGGTGGAGAGATTACTTGCTGCATTAGAATATATATAATATAGAGGACTGAAGTTCAGTTTCCAGTATCCAGATCTAAAAGCTCAAAACTACCTGTCAACCCAGTTCCAGAGGCACCTGACACTGACACCGTTGGCCTCTAGTGGGACTTGACCACATGGGTACATATTTCCACACAGATACTTACATGCAATTTAAATTATTAAAAAATAATAACTAGCAAGGACACATGACACCTGTTAGGTGCAGTTGTGAGTAAAAGGTAAGCCTTTTATTCACAACATTATAACATAGCCAGTTACAATCCCAGTAAGGAGTATATTTATAAAAAATAAATAAATAGATACATAAATAAACAGAATCTTGTACATATGAACTCATGGAAATTGCCCAAGATCCAGATGAAGATTAAAATTCCCAGCTCAAATTGGGAGGGCTCCTAAGGTCTTACCCCTAGCTTGGGAACTATTGGCAATAGTTAGCAGTTGGGGAAATGAAAGTCACTTTTTTATTAGAGGATTTTTCACTATTAGATTGCCCACTCTCCACTGGATGACCACACAACCCTATGCATATAGGCAGTACCAACTGGACTGGGTGTTATTTAAAAAAAGACACAAGTTTGCAAAAGGTGTTCAAAGAACCCAGAAAGGATTGGAGAATATGAATGGAAGAGAAAAGGATATTATTGAAATATAGATGTATGAAGCTTTCCAGGAACAACAAAAAATTAAAACAAGAATAAATTGTAGAAAACAATTAAATTATATAGTTTTCTGGACCACAGAAAAAGTTTTAAAAATTGATATTTTAAGCCTAACGTTGTGGGTTTATGTGTTATTTATACAGTTGCAGATTGCTGATCCAGAATCATTTTTCTTGAAATAGAAACATGTGAGCATGCCTAGGTATGCACTGCATAATAGTGAACATATATTGAACATACCTAAGTATTCATTGCAAAGTAGTTCATATTTGTCAACACAACTTATGTCCAATACCTATAAATGAAGAATCCTGGAATTAATTTTCCTTTCATTTTTTACAAATTTCCACAGTTTAAATATTTTATCATCAATGTGGATTATTCTTATCATTATAATAAGAAGTTCAAGTCATTTTAATTTTAGTGAGAAAATTATGAATGATATGATGTACTGTTTATAAAACAATGAAACCAGATATAGTGGTGCATACCTTTAATGTCAGCATTTGGGAGACAGAAATACAGATATCTCTCTCAGTTTCTAGAAGTTTGGTCTACATAGCAAGTTCCAGGACAGCCAGAACTACATAGAAAAATTCTGTATCAAAACAAAACAATACAAAACCAGCCAAACAACCAATTAAACAAAGAAAGAAAACAATGAGGACATGTATGTTTGACTTCAAACATCTGAACACTTTACAGTGTACAAATGAATCAATTTGGTGAGGAACACATAAATACTGGTAACCAACTTCTCTTTAAGAATAATTAAAATAACACAAAACAAACAAAAACAAATAAGTAAGCAGAAGATACATCGGGGTGGAGAGACGGCTCAGTGGTTAAGAGGACTGGTTGCTCTTCCAAGGAATTGGGTTCTATTCCCACCAACACATGAACTCACAACTGTCTGTAACTCCAGTTCCAGGGGATCTAACACCCTCACACAGACATACCAACACAGGCAAAACACAATAACATATGAAATAAAAAATTAAAAACTCAAAAATACTACTAAAAATCAACTCTAAGTCAATTAATTATCATATCATAATTAAACTAAACCAAATATATAAATTAAACTAAAAGTAAAGAAACCCATTGAAAACAGATAATCGTGAGAAATGAAATAAATGTCTGAGGCCAGGCATGGTGGCTCACGCCTTTAATCCCAGCACTCGGGAGGCAGAGGCAGGTGGATCGCTGTGAGTTTGAGGCCAGCCTGGTCTACAAAGTGAGTCCAGGACAGCAAAGGCTAACACAGAGAGACCCTATCTCAAACAACAACAACAACGTCTGATTCTCTGAAAACATTAAACACACACGTGTACATGCATACACATGCACATGCACCTGTGCAATGCATTTATTTTGGTAGATAAGGCAAAAACTGTGCTGAAATAATAAAAAAATTCCTCCCACTTCAATAGTAACAGATCAACAGCATTTCCATCAAGAAGAGGATATGTGTACCATGATAGGGTCTAAGTTCCCCTATAAATCATTTGCCATGATACATCAGGTAAAACACCCATTCATACACCAAAATTCCTTCATAAGAGCTAAAGAAATCAGATGAGAGACTACGGTGGCTTATTTTAGTACAATAATTTCTTTAAAAAATAGTAGAAGTCAAGAAGGAAAGAGTTCCTTATGTTCCCTCTCTCAGAGTTCTAAGAAGCCAGGTTTTTTGCTTTTGTTTTTGTTTTTGTTTTGTTTTTGTTTTTGTTTGGTTTGGTTTTAGTATTTTTGTTTTGTTTGTTTTGTTTTGAGACATGGTTTCTCTGTGTAGCCTTGGCTGTCCTGTACTCACTTTGTAGACCAGGCTGGCCTCGAACTCTGCCTGCTTCTGTAATCCTGCTCATCTATTGAATTAGCTAAGATTGCTCTTTTCTTCAGAAACAGACACTTGCAAAGTACTGTTCTAACATAAACAATTCCATTTCTGTAAACATGCTTGCTATAGAAGTGCTCTCATTTGTGGTCCTCAGTTATGTAGGCTAAAATTCTAACCCATAAATAACAGAAAACGTGATACATATATTCAACATCCTATAAATGTTATAAGAAACTGTGGATTGAGGTCCGACCTCTCCAATCAAGAGCTCACCTGGGCCTGCCAGCCAAATAAACCCAAGTCTTTTAACTTTCAGAATGGCACTGGCTTCTCAAAGATCTAGTTTCTTCAACACATACAAAAGGGAAATTTCAGCTGCTCTATCATTATGCAGATATCTATTTTTTAATAGGACAGGATGAGGTTTAGGATTGTATTACTGAAATAAATTACAAACCTTGGTATATCCCAAAGATTTTGAAGGTTCCTGTGGCAGTAAGGTTCCAATATAATAGAGCTTAGTATCATCTTAGGTGGAAAAAGACCTGCCACTCTTTAATATTATCATAACATTATATCACATAGTGATGCATTCTCTATAAGTGTGTTTATTGTACCCATGACAATAAGCACAAGACTATATGCTAGAACTGGTGTAGAACTTGTGAAACCTACTACTAGGCATACTCTAACAGATTCCTTCATCCAACTTTCCTGTAGACAGAGACTATGAAACACCTGTAGTGCAAGAAGAAGATAACATTATCCCAGTCTATTGAACTTTGAATCCAGCTAGTATCACTTGTGTATAGATACAGTAATCTTGAGCCATAAAAGAAAACTTACAAATCAATAACAAAGGTTATTTCAGTCTATATCAAACTAACCTACTAGACATTTATAGAATTTCATTTAACAGCTTCTGAATATTGTTTTGTAACCTATGTAAAAGTTTTCATCACAAAGAAATTGTGTGAAAAGACAAATACATTAACCAGATGTAACCATTATGTTATTTACTACATATAACATAACACAATGTAATAATGCATAGTGTATATATGTATTGCATGTTACATTAAGAACATTCCATTAGTTTCTTTTTGAAATTTCTATTTTTTATTGTGCATTTGTGCATGTGATGCATATGTGTGGGTTGTGTATGTGCATAGTACATGAGTGCAGGTCAGAAGAAAACTTAGTGGAGTCCTTCCATCTTTATGTTAGTTTCTGGGATTGATCTTAGGTAATCAGGCTAAGCAATATCTTTTATCCACTGAACCATCTTGCTATCATTTTTTTTTTTCTTCAGAAAGTGTTCTGGCCTAGGCTGGTCTCATATTCATTATGTAACTGTATGAGTTACTTTTCTACTGCTGTAATAAAGCATGACCAAAAGAAGCTTATAAAAGGAAGAGGTTATTTGGAATACAGTTCCGGAGAGAATGTTCATAAATGGCAGGAAGTTATGGTAGAAGGTAGCAGAGAAACAAGCTGAGAGATTACATCTCTAACCAAAAGCACAAGCAAGGAGAGCAACTGGAAGTAAGGTGAAGGTATAAACTCTTAAAAAAAAAAAAAAAAACCTCCTCCAGGAACGCATTTCCACCACCAAGGCTGCACTTTCTAAAACTCTCCAAACACCACCACCAAGTGCTCAAATGTTTGAGCCTATGTGAGACTTTTTTTTTTTTCATTTAAACCACCACAGTGGCAAAGCCTAGCCTTGAACTCAGGGTCCTTCTTATATCTACTTCACAAATGTTGGGATTACCAAACTACGCAACATGATTGTCTTACTTAATTTTATTTCACATATTAATTTGAAAATGAATTGCTAATAAAAACAAAATAGGTTCTTCTGCAGACTTCCTCAGGAAGCATGTAAAACTCAATTGGAAAAGATAAGAAATCTCATTCTAAATTTACCTAAAGTTGGCTTTTGTACTGTCTGCCTGTTCTACAAAGTAACACAGTTTAAGCAAAACATAAAACACACTACAATATTCCTTGTATATGAAGTTCAAGGAAAACTGAAATTAATCAATAAATAACCTAGAAGCTGAAAAGTAATAATTTTTCCAGTAGTAGGAGCTATGATGAATGGAACTGCACATGAGGAAAATATCTGGAATGGCACCATTTCTCAATTCTCATGTTTTTTAATGGTTCAATGTAAAATTCAAATATCTATACAGGTTTCATTTTTAATGTAGTTTATATAAGTTGATCCTCATTAAACTCTTTAATTCTGACTTTTAATGATGATAAAACTAGATTTCAGTTTCTTCCTGTTAACATATTTGTATGCATTTAAGGGTATTATTTTGCCAAGTTTTGCATGTATGTTTGTGTGCACACATGCATTTGCATGAGTTCCTGGAGGCTACAGATCAAACTTAGGTATAATTCTTTATTGCAAATTGCTTTTCCCCTAGTATTTGGGGCTTAAACACTAGGCTATACTTGGTGTCTAGAAATTCTCCTTTCTCTGCCTCCCAAGCATTGGAATTATAAGCATATGCCACACCATCCAGTTATGTGGGTTCTAGTGCCATGATTTCAAGCTAAGCCCTTTACCAACTGATCTACCTCCTCTGTCCTCACTAGGCTTATATTTCTCAAGAACATTGTGATATGAGATAAATTACCTTATGGTATGATAAATTACCAGAATTATGATGGCTACAAGAGTTAAATATTTTCCTTTACCATTTTTGCAATTAATGTTTTTTATTACTTAAAAATAATTTTATATTTTAAATACTATTTTGTGTCTGAATGTTTTGCCTGCATACATCACTGTGTAGCAAGTGTATGCAGTGCCCTCAGAGACCAGAAGAAGGCATCAGATCCCCTGAGTCTGTTACAGATGGTTGTGAGTTGTCATGTGCCTGCTAGGTATGGAATCCAGGTTCCCTGGAAGAGAAGCCAGTGCTCTTAACTGCTGAGTCACTGCCCTAGTCCATTTAAATATCATTTTAGATTTAGAGATTAATTTACTGTTAAATTCTATTTGAGCTCCTTCTTAGTTTAAAATTTTGGGAAAATCTCTTTAAATTATGAGAACTTAATTTTTCCCTCCACTTAAATATTTTTCTGTGAAAAACAAGTGAGAAATTATGTTTGCTTATACATAAGAGTATATTTCTGCTGATGAATGTTCCTAGACTAGTACCAGAGATGAACAGAGTGCTAAAGACCAAAAGAAATAATGTAAAATACAATGTAAAACTACAATTCAAATTGAATTTTGAAACAAACAGCATGGCACAGCTCTTTTAAACGATCTTCCAACGAGAACCTCCAAAGAAGCTTTAATCTCCCTTAAAGCACAGCTTAATAATATGTTGGCGGCTGGAGAGATTGGTCAGCAGGTAAAAGCACTGGCTTCTCTTCCGAAGCACCTGGGTTTGATTCCCAGCACCTGCACAGCAGTTTATAACCATCTGTTACTACAGTCCCAGGGGATCTAATGCCCTCTTCTGACCTCCAGGTCATCAGACACATACATTTTGTGCATATATAATATGCAGACAAAACACCCACACACATATAATAACAAAATAAATATTAATAAAAATAGTATTTTTATTAATGGGTACTTGCCACAAAACTTAGTAACTTCTGTCACATGCCTTGGAACCACATGATAGAAAAACAGAACCAAATCCTGCAACTTGTCATCTGAGTTCTACACTGTAGTGCCACTCTGCTCTCTGAACCCCCACTTCCCTGCATCAAGGAGATTAACAAGCAAACATACACACATACATACATACATACATACATACATACATACATACATGACAGTTTTTTTCAAAGGCGTTTGGAACTGCAGACACCAACACCACCCTGGAGCTGCCACACAATCCTGCTGAACAACCACTTCTCTCTACAAGCAGCACCTCCTCTCACTCACCGACCTGCAGCGGAAAGAAAAGAGGAAAGTAAGGATGAGCCGACATCATGGCTCATACAAAGCCTACTGGCTCACAAATCCATGGTGGTAAATCACCCAGGAAACAACTGGCTATAAAAGCCGCAAGAGTGCGCCCTCTACTGGAAGTGTGAAGAGAACTCATCTTTACAGGTCTGGTACTGTGGCACTCCATGAAATCAGCAGTTATCAGAAGGGGGTCTCTTCTCTTTTGAGGAATAAGCAAGAGGGGGTTGGGGAGGAAGAATGGAACTGAGAGGAGAGGAGAGAGAGGGCTACGAATGGAATGCAAAGTGAATTAATACTAATACTAATACTAATACTAATACGAATACTAATACTAATACTAATACTAATACGTCCACCTGACTTCTGATTCCCAAGTTCCACTTCCAGCGTCTGATGCAAGAAATTGCTCTGAACTTCAAAACAGATCTGTGGTTCTGGAGTGTGGCTCTTGGTGCTTTGCAAGAGGAAAGTGGGTTCAATCTGGTTGGCCTTTTGACGATACCAGCCTGTGTGATATCCATGCCAAATATGTAACAAGCATGTAGAAATAGCAAGCTAGCATGTCGCATAGGTGTAAAACATGCTTAAGAGTCTACTATGAAGACAAACACTTCATTCTCAAAATATCTTTTCCTTCTTCTTTCTGTTATCCGTAGTACTAAATGTTAGATAGTTTTCTGTAGGGTCAAAAAGTACCTAAGTATATAATTGTGAGTGGAAAATTAGGGTATAAAAATCAAGTGTTGGCTTTTGGCTTGGAGGAGGCTACGGTGCAGCTTTCTTAGGTCATCCCGAATCTGGGTTCATCCAACACCAGCCACCTCCACCATGCCGCCCAAGTTCGACACCAATGAGATCAAAGTCGTGCACTTGAGGTGCACTGGAGGCTAGGTCGGCGCCACATCCGCCTTGGCCTCCAAGATCGGTCCTTTGGGTCTGTCTCCAAAAAGAGGTCTGTGATGACATTGCCAAGGCTACTACTGGTGACTGGAAGGGTCTGAGGATTACAGTGAAACTGACCATCCAGAACAGACAGGTCCAGATGGAGGTGGTGCCCTCTGCCTCCTCTGTCCTGATCATCAAAGCCCTCAAGGAGCCACCGAGAGACAATAAGAAGCAGAAGAACATTAAATATAGTGTAAACATAATTTTTGATGAGATTGTCAGTATTGCCAGGCAGATGCGGCACCGGTCCTTAGACAGAGGGCTTTCTGGAACTATTAAGGAGATCCTGGGTACTGCACAGCATGTGGGCTGCAATGTGGATGGCTGCCACCCTAACGACATCATAGATGACATCAACAGTGGTGCCGTGGAATGCCCAGCTAGTTAAGAAGCAACGAGAAAATATTTCAATAAAGGATTATCTGACGGGAAAGAAAGAAAGAAAGAAAGAAAGAAAGAAAGAAAGAAAGAAAGAAAGAAAGAAAGA
>OU015760.1:39899238-39925509 GCA_907169655.1 Acomys percivali
ACAACCTCGCCGGGCTCTAAATCATAGCGGCGGCACAGGCTTCGCACTCTGTGGGCATCCACAGTCTCACTCGCCTCCAACTCATAGACACGGCCCAGGCTTTGCACTCCCTGCTCTTCTACAACCTCACTGGCCTCCAACTCCTGGTGTCGAAACAGCCTTCCCACACCCTGCTCTTCAACATCCTCACCTTCCTCAAATTCTCGGTGGCTGGATGAGCTTTCCACATTAATTACGTTTTCAGAGTCCTCCAGGCTGGGAAGGCTGGATTTGTCATCATCATCTTTATCTTTGTCGTCGTTGTGTCCGTCACCTTCGTAACCATGGTCACCATAGCCAGAATTTTCGTCAGTACCTTGACGGCTGGAAACACTGCTGTCTCCAGTGCCAGCAACATCGCTGTTTGGTGTCAGACACATTTCTGGACCCGCGGTGTTGCTATCAGAAACTGTCTCTGTGTCCTTCAGGGCACCAGAAGTCTCACCCAGGCAGCAGAGTAGGCTTTCATTCTCGGCGCCCTCGGCAGCGGCATTTGTGTTGCTCTCTTTGGAGGACATTTTGAAGGATATTTCCTCTGGTGGCTGTGAACTGTAGAAATCACTAACCACTAGGACTTCAGGAAAGTCAGCAGGCTCACCATCAGCGACAAATGACAAACTGACAGACTACAAGACCGAGAGAAGTACGCCAAGCCTTCGGCAAAGGTAAAGCCGGAGACAAACAACATGGAGGACCGGAAACAGCTTGCTGGCGCGACTTAAATTACGGTAGCTGATGAGGTTCACAAAGCGTTGTATCCACGTCTCCCGATTTCTCAAGGATGCTTACTGTTTTTGTGTCTTTCCTTTTCTCTTGTTTTCTTTTTTTCCTTTCTCTTCTTACCTTTGTTTCTTTCTTCCAATTTCTCAATGTATTTTCTCTTCTCTCTTTCTCCTTTCTTTCCTTTCTCTTTTCTTCCTTCTCTCTCTCCTCCCTCTCCCTCCCTCCCTCCCTCCCTCCCTCCCTCCCTCCCTCCCTCCTTTCCTTCCTTCCTTCCTTTCTTTATCTTTTTCAGTTTAGGAGCTCTGCTTCAAAAAAGATAAGGCTGCTACACATGCAGCTTATTCTCTCTATCTTTTTTTTTTTCTTTTTAAATTTCATTTGTGGGGAGTGGACTGTGAGTGTATGCCATAGGAGGACAACTTGAGGGAATACAGTTTTCCTGTAAGATTTGGGGATTCATCCCATGATGTCAGGATTAGATATAAGCACCTTTACCAGCTGTATCATCTTTTAGCCTCCACAAATTATTTTAAATATTGTAATTTGTAATTTGGAGCACTTTTGAAAATAGGCGTAGTAGAGAACCATCAGCAAAAGGTGATCCTATTTAAGTAAAATAGTTTCATAAACCTCTTGATGCTTTGAAGTATGAAATGAAAATAAAACAAGAGCAATTAAAGTTCAACTAAGAACTCCATAGATGGTGATTTTGTAGCATATAATGAATTTAAGCAATTCAAAGATTTTGGAAAACCTTGAAAACATTTTATCAGGCAAATATTATAAGGGTTAGTAGAAAATTACAGTATAGGTAATTGATTCTCAAACAAGCACTTTTTAGTAGGGACAGATCTCAGATTCTACATTAGGCACAATTTCCCACAGAAATTTTCAATGTTATCTGAAATGTGGTATTAACTCAGGTCTCCTGTAGTTCTTCCAAGATGCTTTAGTGAGCAGAATTTAGTCCTCTTCATTATAATCAAGACTGAAATTAACTGGTGAATTTAAAGAGTACATGGACAGGAATAACTGATCTACCTATTTAACACAGAAGCATGCCATCTTTCTTTTTCCACCAGTAACTCTATGCATACACTTTTAGAGCCCATTCAATTTAGGCACTTTTGGAGCACCAACCTAATTTTATGAAGAAAAGCTGATGTTATAGAACTACCAGAATATTTCTATAGCCTTCAAAATGTATAAGAGTCTTTTGTGGAGTGTTTTAGGAAAGGAAAATAGCTGTACAAAAATAGTTAATTGGTGTCACTGTGTTAGTTACCTTCATATTTGAATGAATTACCATTAAGATGCTAAAACTATATTTTCTTTTGTATGTGGAGAACTGATAGATATGGTGTGTGTGCACATGTGCATATGGGTGTGCTTGCATGTATGTGCATGCTTGTGGAAACTAGAAGGTGATGTTGATATCTTACACTATTTTTCTTGCTACCTTATTTTTTTGAAACAGGAACTCTCAGTGAACTTGGAACTCTCCTTTTTGACTAGACTGGATGGCCATTGAGTCAATGGAGTCTCCATGGCTCTGCTTCTCTGCAGTGGGTTTATACATGCCTACAGCTATGTCTAGCTTTTCACCTGTATTCTAGGGATCTAAACTCAGGTCTTTATGTTTGCAAGGCAGACACTTTTCCCACAGAACCATCTCTTCATCTGCTATTTTAAGTAGTATAGCATTTGCTAGCAGAAATAATGCCACAATAAGAAAAATAGGAACCCCTGAAAATACTGTAATTCTAACAACATGAAAATTTGATTAAAAAAATACTAGTGTAACATCCTGAAGAGAAAAGTTCTAAGGCTAATGATAATGGAAAAACACAGAAAAGAATATTCCTAACAACTTTTTAATAATATTACAGTTGCTTGAACTTAACATAAGAACTTCATGCTTAATGTTAACGTAAATAAATTAATTCCTAGAATAATATATAGATGTGAGAATGAATGAACTAGAATTCACTTGCATTAAGTTGAGATGATGGCTCACACCTATAATACTAGCACTTAAGAGTTAGAGGTAGGCTTGCTATAGGTAGTTTATTGTATATATATATGTAACAATATAAATATATATGTAAAAATTAAAAATATTTAATAAGTAAAAAATTTTAAAAGGAGTTAGAGGTAGGAGCATCAGTATTTCTTTTTTTATGGTCTTATCTTCCCTTTTTTAAAAAAAATAATTAGTATACACAGTAAGTCAGGAAACAACAGAAGATCATCTTAGAGCTTCAGAAATGTTGATAATTATACTTAGCATTTAAAAAATATTTTATTAATTTATTCATATTACATCTCAGTTGTTATCCCATCCCTTGTATCCTCCCATTCTTCCCTCCCTCCTGCTTTCCCACTACTCCCCTCCCCTATGACTATGACTGAGGGGGACCTCCTCCCCCTGTATATGCTCATAGGGTATCAAGTCTCTTCTTGGTAGCCTGCTGTCCTTCCTCTGAGTGCCACCAGGCCTCCTCATCCAGGGGACGTGGTCAAAAATGGGGCACCAGAGTACATGTGAAAGTCAGTCTCCACTCTCCACTCAGTGGTGGAAAATGTGCTGTCCATTGGCTAGATCTGAGTAGGGGAACATCAGTATTTCAAGAGCAGTCTTGACTACATAGAGAGTTTAAAGACAGCCTGGAATACAGTAAACTTTATCTCATTTTATATGCATAAATAAACATGCATGAATCTTAAAAATAGTGTTGAGTGAAAACATAGTGGACGAATGATAGCTTATAACTTTACTTTTATGCATACCTATGTAGTTTCTATCTCTAATATAACCTTTATGAAAGGCAAGGCAACAGTTGTCTCACAACTCAGAACAAGAGTTATTTCATAGATTTTGAAAGTTAGGTGTTTTAGTCACTGTTCTATTGCTGTAAATACACACCATGACAAAGGCAACTAACTACTGTAAAAGAAAGCATTTAGCTGGGGACTTGCTCACAGTTTCAGAGGCTTAGTTCATTCTCATCATGGCAGGGAACACCTCCCTGAATGCTGACATGCATTTGCAGTATAGTATGGATATAAGCCTGTGGAGGCCAAGGAATGTGTCACACTGGAGGTAAGCTTTGAGGTTTCAAAAGCCCATGCCAAGATCAGAGTCTCTCTTTCAGCCTAGATAAGAAGGGAGAAACCTCAACTTTTACCTCCAATGACACACTTCCTCCAACAATGCCACATCTCTTAATCCCATTAATCCTTTCAAATAATGCTACTCCCTGGTGACTAAGCATTCAAATATATGCGTCTATGGAGGCCATTCTTATTCAAATTTCCACATTCCACTCCCTGGCCCCCATAGGCTTATATCCATATTACACTGCAAAATGCATTTACTACAACTTCAAATTTTTCCATACTCTTTCCAAATTGCTGAAGGACCTCACTTCAAAATCTCTTCTGAGATTCAAGGCAATCGCTTAATTAAAACCTACTGCAAAGTCAAAATTTAAAAGCCTATTATATACTTCCAGCATATAATGGCACATAGCATACATTACCATTCCAAAAGGGAGAATAGGGAACTTAGTGAGGAAATACTGGACCAAAACACAAGAACAAAAATCAACAGGACAAACTCCAAACTCTGCATCTCCTTGTCTGATATCAAAGTGCTCTTCAGATCTGTAACTTCTTCGGGCTTTTTTGACTGCAACATACTTCTCTCGCTTGGGCTGTTTTCACTTAGCAGCTTTCTTTGGCAGGTATCTCCTACATCTTGGAGTCTTTAACACAGTACAGGCTTCACCCAATAGCTTGTTCGTCCTCCATGTAGAGACATCCCAGCACAGTCCTGGCCTCAACACCTTTTCTTAGTCACAAAGGGAGATTGCAAAACCCCTTCCTTGTATTTTTTCCTGTAAAGCCAAAAGATCTTGGCTGAAGCTGCAAAGTTCTGCTGCTTGGTGGAGGTGGATCTTGGTCCCCTCTTTCAATTGCATTTGCATAAGCTTTCTGTTGTTGCTGGTTTCCTTCATTGCTTAAGCTTTCTTTTAATTACCTTTCACAAATTGGAAGCTTAGCTGGGTAGAGTTATACTGAAGTCACCACTCCTTCTACTCCATTAAGCATCAGGCTTTTCTTCAAACTTTATTTTCTCAAGCATTGAACTTGGCTCTAATGTTATACTTCTTGGTACTCTTTTTCTCCTCAATGTATACATTCTGTATTTTTCCTTGCTCAACTGCTTAAGAGTGGACACTAATAACCATGCAACAGAGTCAATACTAGGTTGTTTTCAAATTTGAGCCAACATTATTAATGTCAAACATTTCAATTTATCTTTAGCCAAAATTTTAGGATAAGGACAGTATAAGCCAATATATCACAAGAATGTTCCCTAAGCCTCTTACTAATATTGTTCCCCTTTGAAACTTTTTCAAACTGGGAACTCACAGTTCAGATCCCCCTTGTCAATGTTTTTCATGCTTCTACGATAATGGTCCAGTAAACTCTACTTAAAATATCCAAGTGCTTTTCCACATAAAAGTCCCACAGTTTTCCATATTCCTTCAAAAAACAGCATGGTCAGCCCTGTCACAGCAATACCCTGATCCCTGTTTAACAATTTATCTCAGTCACTGTTCTATTGCTGTGTAAAGACACCATGGCCAAGGCAAATCTTTAAAAAGAAAGCATTTTATTGAGGCTTGCTCACAGTTTCAGAAGTTTATTCTATTATCATCGTGGAAGGGAGCAAGGTGCCATGCAGGGAGGTGCTGGAGCAGTAGTAAGTAGCTAAGAGCTACATGCTGATCCATAGTGAGACAGAGACACTCTGAGTTTGGCATGCTTTTGAAACCTCAAAGCTCACCCCCAGTGATATACTTCTTCCAAAAAGGCCACACTTTGTAATTCTTTTAATCTTTCCCAATATCACTACTCCCTGATGACTAAGCATTCAAATATATGAGCCTGTGGGGCACATTCTTATTCAAACCACCACTAGAAGAGAAGGAGATTTTTAAAAAATTCTCCATATATTTATGGCTTACTAATGCTATAAATACGTTTTTTCCTTTTCATCATTTTTTCTAGGCATACATTTATATATCTCTTTACAAAATTTCACAGATGCACAAACACAAACACATACACACAAACATACACGCAGACACACACACACACACACACACACACACACATACAGATTGGAGGACAGTTTGTAAGAGTCAATTATCTCCTTTTATCATAAGGGTCGTAATTATCAAACTTGGGACATTGAGATTATTAGCCAAGTGCTATTACCTATTGATCTATCTTGACCACCCTACAGATCATTTTATATGTATATTGCAGGGTTGTTTGTTTATTTGTTTTGAGACAGGGTCTCACTGTGTCATTCTGGTTGGCCTAGGGTACCTTATGTAGACAAGGTTGGCATTGAACTCACATAGATCCATCTGATTATGCCTCATGAGTACTGGGATTAAAGGTGTGTCCAACTATGCCAAGGCTGCCTAGTAGGTTTTAAAAGACAAACTGGGGGCTGTGAAGATAGGTTGACAGTTAAGAACACTTGTTGTTTTTGCAGAGGACTTGGATTTAGTTCTTAATACCTATAGGGTAACTCACAAATTATCTGCAACACCAGTTCCAGAAGATTCAACAGCCTCTTCTGGCCTTGGTAGGCACAAGGCATATGCGTGGTGAAAATACATGCATGCAGATAGAATACTCATGCACATAAAAAATAAGGCTATCACTTTAAAAAATTAATGAAAAATAAAAATAAATTGTTCACTAACAAGAGTCTCATTCATATGTGGAAAACAAAAGCAGGAAACCTGGAGTACCAATTAGTTACAAATTATCCATACCATGAAAAAAAGAGACAGACAAGGCAATACATAGATTAGAACTGGTATGCCTATTAAATAAAAGGATGACTATTAAGAGGGAGGACATTTTCAGTAAAATAAACCAGACACAAATTATCTGAAACAATTGAATAATGTGTTTCTAGAAATTAAAAAATATCATTGTAAAGAATTACATGTAGTTAGAATATAAAACGATAAACATACACATTTGAGTTGATATATTTTGTGGCCACTGGAATTAGAAGAAATTACAGACAATTAAATGATTTATGTTGAACATCATGGAAACTTTAAATTTTATTTTATTTTGTTATGGGAAACATTTAGAATATATTGTTTCTTGTTTGTTTGTTTGTTTTTTAAGAATTCTGCTAGTTATTTGGTGTTAAATAATGCAGGATGAGAAGAAGTACTAAAGTCTTCTTTTAAATGAATGCACTTAAATTATAGTGGGGAAGGTGCAGGTGGTAAAAATAATGGACTTGAGATAAAATGTAAAGGGGAAATTTTAGCATTTGTGTATCAGTTAAGACAATTGCATGGTGAATTATATAGGCTAGTGACAAAAACACACAGTAGCTAGGCAGTTGGAAGTATTTTAACAGGAAGAAATTGCATTTCAAAATATTATGTTGTGGGGCAGAACAAGGATTTCATAAACACCTCAGGTCTTGAGCCACCTCTTCATAAACTCATGGATATGAGATGAGAAGAATAAACCCACCACATTAATTTTCCTCATTCTATTATTCTGCTTGTGTTTCTAATAGTGTCATAACAGGGAAAGGGAAAAATCCAGATGTGTAATGGTCAACTGGGAGGCTCTGAATGATTCTTAAATATTTGGCAGAGTTTTCAAGTGTAGGAATGTAGTAAGCATACAACTAGATTCAAAGAAAGTTCAAGCTATTTTTCTAGTTACAGTTATGAGGTTAAGGGACTGAAATGATACATTGTATGAGATTATTATATTAATAAAATATGATATCCTGATTCTGAAAATACAAATCAAAAGAAGAAATGAGTAAGTCTTTTACTCCAACGTGTTTAGTCTTTCAAGAAATAGTCATTTCTGAAAGGTAATAGTATTTTTCTCTTGTAATAGGCTAATATATTCATATATCATGTAAATAAACTACACCTGTCAATTGAAAACATATGATGTGAAAAACATATTAAGATTAGTATAAACATTTTATAAAGTGTTACAAAAATGTATATTTAAACATATTTTCTTTATTTCAGAAATTGATATTCCAAATTTTTAAAGGTCAAGAAGAATCAGACTGTCACTTGGAATCAAAATATTCTAAAATAAAATATTCTAAAACAAATGTGATTGTAATCAAACTGTAATATGTCAATTATTAACTGAGGATCTTGTTAAAACAGATCGACAGGAACTATTATTAATAATAGTATTGGGTCAGTGATAGTGTACAAACTAGTTTCCAGCAAATACATTTGCATATAGGACTAAAGGAATTATAACTGTGTAATGGAGCTCCATGCAATCTGAATTTTCTGTGTGGCTTTGGCTATCATGAACTGGCTTTGTACATCAGGATAGCCTTGAACTCATAATGATCTGCCTGCCTCTGCCTTCCTGAGTGCTCCCACCATGCATGGCTCAATGTAAGTTATTACTAAGCAAGTACTACTGGTTTTTGTGTTATAATTGATTTTTATTTTTTCAGTGTAGGGCTTGAATTCTGGGCCTTATTAATGCTGTTGGGCTATTATACATATTTGAGTATCAATTTCAAACTGTGTATATGTTTATGTATGTGTATGAATGCGGTGTATGTATGTTGCATACAGGCCTATATATGTGTGAGTGTGTTCATTTGCACAGAAAGATCAGAGTGGAACATCTAGTGTCCTTCTTTTCAACCTTCTTCCTTACTTCTTTGAAACAGGGTCTTTTACTAGACCTGGAGCATGAACAGTGATCTATAATCATCAGCGATTCTCCTGTCATGGCCTTCTACCACACAGGGTTTAAGGCATGTGTAGGCATACCTTTTACAAAAAAAGTCTTGGGTTCCAAAATCAGGTCATTATGCTTGCATAACTCCTATCCACTGAGATATTTTCTTAATCCCATCAGGTACCACGTTTGATTCCTTTTGATTCCTTGCTTTTAGCTATAGCTTTTGACACCAAAGAAAGATTTGTAGAAAGAAAAAAGAAAGAGCAAACTAAATAGCTAATAAAGTCATGCAGGTAAATGATGGTTTCATCGTGGATTTAATGACAGTGAGAACACAGAGAAGTCAATAAAAACTGTATGCCATGGAATTCATTTTAAATTAACTAAAAATAGCTTTCTAGGCATATTAGGAATGGGCCTTTGAGGGAAAGGGGACAACACCATGTTTACCATATAGCGGGTGATCTCGGGTCATGGAAGGGACACAATGGCGTGAAATATGAAGAGGTAGTTTCTGTGTTCATTTTGCATATGACAAATTTCTGTTGCTTCTGAAAATTGAGTCTCTCTTGGCACTTTAGGCTTTCAAGTTATTATAACTGCCTTATCTAATTAAGCCAAGATCACACTATAGTCCAATATTTGTTTTCAATGCTTTAATATTTTAGTGTTTGTTTTTAGTACTTTTGATGTCTTAGTGTTTATTTTTAATGTTTTCATGTTTAAATATTTAATAAGAATTCTTAGATGCTTGCTGGCCTACATTTCGGGTTCTATTAGTAAGTGCAGCTTTATACCAACCAATTGGGATTAATTTGGCTGCAGCTCAATGGATGCTATTTTGTATTCAGATTCACTTTAATATACTCACAGATTCCACCCAAAATGTGGAAACTGCATTACATTTACAGTTGTGTGAAGGAATCTTATGATATAATTATTCAAATGCAAACTTAAAGAAAGTACAGAGAGCAGGAGGCGAAGTACAGTGAAATATTGTCTTCTGGACATGGCAGTACTTTTGTATTCATTAACTCATAATAAATGTGGTTACCTTCACAAGACATGCACATGATCAAGGCAGTGAAAATCTCAGCTCTTCTACTTACTAAGACACTATTAGCAGCTGGTCGTTGCTTAGGGAAAGAGAATCATTCTTTACTGAGGCTGTAGCTACCTATAAGTTTCCCTTTGGTGAATGTATCCTCACCCATGTACATATAGGAAGCACTAACTGGACTTGTCAGATGATGAGAAAAAAAAGGGACATGAGTTTTGCAGATAGATGTGTTGACAGGATACATGGAGAGGGCTGGAGGGGAAATTGGAGGTAGGCTTAATCATATTTCATTGCATACACATATGAAATTCTCAAGAATAAAGAAAATATTTTTAAAAGAAAACATACAAAAATTACTGGTTATAAAAGATGTCTAAATATCTTATCACTCCCCTTTTATTTTACAAACTGCAGTTAGAGTTAATGAATATCAGCAAGCAGGGATCTTAATAATCCGCAATCCATTACATAGATATCATCTGATTAGAAATAAAGAAACATCATGTGGACTATGTTGTTAATACCTTAAAATGAGTTCAAAAGGTAACAAAACAATCTGGCTTCATGTTTTCCAGAAAGTACCCCCAATAGACAGGAATGAATAAACACTAAAACAGAATTAGTTTCATGTCCTTTATTGCTGCACATTTCTCCATCTGTTTTGAGTTGTTATTTTATCAAGTACTTGTCTATTTAGCATAATGTCTTTATATTTTGTTTTCACTATACTCTACAGGATTAATTGTTGTCCCATCCCAAGGGAATGTCAATCATTTTAAAGTTTCAAAGAGAAGCATCTGCATAGATAGAAAATAGCAGTCATTTCATTATAATTACTCTATGTGTTTTGCTTTTAATTATGGCAAAATGTATCAATATCTCAAAAAAATGAATGACTACCACCTGACATAAAGTATGAAGGTAGCCCCTAACTCTAAATAACTTTTTTAAACTTCAAATTTTAGTTCAGTTTTATCTTATATTGGTCCTCCATTGCTGGAAATGGCATCTAAACTTAAGGTTTATACCTAGTGAGGCTCCTTCGGATAAAACTGATTCTTTCTCAGCAAGTGGTTGGAAGGTTGTATCCTCTTCCTCTCTCAGTGCTAGGACTGTTTGGCTTATACCTGCTTAGGCACTGTACATGTTGCCAAGGTCTCTCTAAGTTCATTTGTGCTTCATTCCTGTTGTGTCTAGAAAACAGTTTCCTTGGTGTCATCCATCTTTTTTGCCTACTCTTCTGCAGAATTCCCTGAGCCCAAAGGGAAGGATTTAATAAAGACATTCCATGTAGATCTGAGAGTTCCTCTGGGTGCAATGGCACATGCCTGTAATCCCAGTAGAAGCAGGTAGAGCTCTGTAAGTTCGAGGCCAGCCTGGTCTACAAAGCAAGTCCAGGACAGCCAAGGTTACATAAAGAAACTCTGTCATAAAAAAAAAAATAATACATAGATCTGAGTGTTCTAAGGTTTCTCACGCTTTGCACTTTGTCCAGTTGTTGGTTTGAGCAAGACACTAATCTGAATATAAGTAAAATGTCATTAGCAGCCATTTTATTGCTATATTCCTTTAGAGCAATGGTTCTCAACCTTATTGCTGTGACCCTTTAATAAAATTTTTCATGTTATAGTGATACCCAACCATAAAATTATGTCATTGCTAATAAATACTGTAACTTTGCTACTGTTATGATTATAGTGTACATCTAATATGTAACCCCAAATGGTTACCCCATGGGTTGAGAACCACATCCACTCATGACATAAAGTTTAGCAGAACAATAGTATTTGGTTTCCCCTAAGTTCATGGCCTACCAAGCCTCAAGGTCTTGCCTACCCTGGTAGTGTTAAGCACAGGATACTTCTCATGGAGTGGGCCTTAAATCCAACCAGATAGTGTTTGATTACTCCCACAAGTTTTGTTTCTCTATTATACCTGAATTTCTTGCAGACAGGTCGCAATTGTAGTTCAAAGCATTTTGTAGGTAGATTGGTGATGTTTAGGTTTCTCCTCTTGTAGCCTTCAGAGTAACTTCCAGTACTATGAACACTAGTCAGCAGGGTTGAAGTTTCTAGGTAGGTACCAGCTCAACTTCATGTTCAATGAGTTATGTAGGTGCTGGTGTGTTCATCCATAGGGCTTCACCATCAGTTTGTAAAGAGAATCAATAACATTGTCAATAGCCTGGGTTGTTTGGAGGTTTCTAAGGGGTCCTTTTGTCCAAAAATTCTTAAATGTAAACCATTCCAGACACTGGGGATTTCAATTGATAGAAAGAGACATTTTATTGTGGCATTGTCTCCCCCATTGTTTTGTTATTCCATTCAGAATGCATGGAATATAGTACCCTGTTTTTTTTGTTTTTTTTTTTTTTTTTGGTTAGTGTAGATTTGCAATATAACTGGAAGTCAACTGCGTTTTTATTTTGTTTTGTTTTAGAGATCATTGGCTGCTTGTGTGATTGTGGTTTCATACATATTTACAAATTACATTTTCTTTTTTATACAAAACACTATGTGGACTTTAAAAGAAACTGTGCTGAATCTACATATTGCCATAGGTATTTAAATAATATTAATTATCCAGTCTCTGAATGTACTGCATCTTTCCATGGATCTATGTCTTGTTTGTTTTAAGAATCTCTTTTTGTTTTCAATGTCAAAATTTTTACTTCCTTTCTTAAATTTATTCCTGGTTATTTTATTTTTCAATGCTATCATAAATGAAAATATTTTCTTTAAAGAAAAATTGTTATTAGTATAAAGAAACAGTCGGTTTTTATTATTTTGTCTTTTTACAACTATACTGAATTCATTTATTTTAATATTTATGTATAGACTTTTTAGGGGTTTTATGTTAATGCCTTGCTGGTGCTCTGGAGATGGTCCAGGGTAGTTTCTCTGGCGTTGGATGCGGATGCCCTTCCAGTTCACTTTATCTCTTGGATGGCCAGAACTGATGGTTCAGGTAACTGATCAGGATTGAAAGAAGAAAAAGGAAGGAAAGGGAAAAAGAGTCCAAGGTTTCTTCTCTAGGGACTGGCTGTACTGCAGCTGAGGAGAACTTAAACTGACCATAACTTTCCTATGGCTGAGGCTGTAAAAGCGGCTTCTGCCTAGAAATGGCACGAGGGTCATAAAAGGAGGCTCTTTGATCTATAGATAGGCCTCTTTGTGGAGATCTCCAATAAGTTGGTGTAAACTTAGGCTTATTAGCCATAGAAGGATGATGGCCCTGAGTCTTCTAACTTATTTGCGAATCTACAGAGAAATAAGAGGTAAGAGAGAGATAGAAAATAACCACTCACACACATACATTCAAGAGAAGAGGATCAGGAGAAAAGGTGGATGAAGTCAGCCATCGTAACTTCAACTGAAGTTAAGCTGCTCAATTTTCTCCCCAATTTTCTCCTTAATTTTCTCCCCACCACGTTTATTGTAGACCATACTTATACTTCTGAGAAAAGGGAATTACCTCATAGTCAAAATAGTACAATTAATCACAAAAACAGATGAATTCTAAAATATAACAGGTTACATGTTTTAAAGCTAAATATTTCTTATCTATGTATCCATTACGTAAGTTCATAGTGAGTTTAGAATGACAAAGATTGGCAGGGTCTAAGGTTAATAGAGTCTGACACTTACTAGAGTATACAACTTACCAATTAGGATGGACCTGACTATACATTATCTATCTATCTCTTAGTTTGTTATGAGCTCAAGACAATAATTTTGTCTGTCTTTCATTCTAAGAAACAGAGTAAATTCAGACATCTCTAGGTAACTTCATTCCACATAGGTTCAAATGGAGTTTAAACAAATTTGGCTATATTTATGGTGAAATACCAGGGTTCGTGGTGCCATCTGCAGTGAAGGCTTATCTGAAGCCACAAATCTGCTGGTAGGCTATCCTTAGTGAGACATCTGGAGGTCCACAAAGGTATTTATTGCAGCCATAAACTAACTTTAACTTTTAAAACTATTTGAATCAAATCAGGAATTCCATAATCAGAGATTAATTCATCTGAATAACAAAAAGTACATCTTCAATAAGATCCTCCAGGAAGTTTGCTCAATCAGAGCTGGTCAGTACCCAGAAAATAACAATTCACACCAATGCCAGATGTATTTACTTTTGGTTATATGAGACAGAGTTTCTCTGTGTATTCTTGGCAATCCTGGACTCACTTTGTAGACCAAGCTGGCCTTAGACTCACAGTGATTCACCTGCCTCTGCCTCCCTGGGTGCTGGCATTAAAGGCATGTGCCACCATGCCCAGCCCTAATGCCAGATTTCAGAGAGATGCAGAGGTGCACAATTGATAGGGTAGTCAGAGGTTGGAAGCAATTCTGGGGTACATCACGATACAGACCTTGCAAATACCGGATCACCTCCAGAGATCTCTCATGCCTCCTGGACTTTCTCAAATCAATGGTTCCTGACAGCATGTCAAAGGCTGGAAGCAGTTTCGGGGTACATCATGATATAAGACTTTGCAAACACCAGATCACCTCCTAGACAGCCCACATGGTTAGTGAGCTCCCTTAACAGGGCGCCTCTTGGAAGTTTTATATATGCAGGATTATGCCATCTACAAATAAAGATACTTTAATTTTTTCGTTTCTGAGTTGGATGTCTTCCATTTGTATTTTTATGAGGTTTTTCTTGTTGGTGCTGCCAGTCCTGTGTTCAATAAGTGAGTATGAGATCCTTACTTTGTTCCACATCCTAGAGGAAAAGCTTTCATTATTCTTCACTGAATCTAATGATATTACTTGGTTTTTTCAGTGGTCTTTATTATGTGGAGAACATACATTTTCATCTATCTATATCTTTCTGGGGTTTTCCTTGCAGAAGTATGTTAAACTTTGTCAGTTATTCTTATGTTCCTGCACTGAAATCCTCTTGAGATTTTATTTTATGTCTGACAGTACTGTTTCTCATCTGGTTTGACAAGACCAACGAAACAAACCAAGCATATACACTCAACTAATTTTTAACATGGTCACAATGAGAAAAAGATAGCCTCCTCAAATAAATTTTACTAAGTAAACTGGATATCCAAATGCAAAATATTACATTTGATACTTATACACAAAAATCAACTTGAAATGAATTGAGAATCTAAATGTAAGACTTAAATCCATTAAAACAATCTAAGAAAAAATGAGAAGGAAAAACTTCCTGGATATTGACCTTAGCATTGATGTATGTATATGTATGTCTATTTATATCAAACTTTAACTTTGTATGACAAAAGCAAATATAAACATTACTACAGCAAACTGAGACTCAAACTTCTGTGTATAAAAAAGGGAATAATAGAATAAAAACATCAAACATTTAGCAAGATAAAGTATTTTATATGTGCTTAATATACATAATTTGTAAGAAATATATGAACTATATGACCAGTAATATAGTACCTCACATAATTCAATTAAAATCTGGGCAAAGAATGTACATTGGTACTTTTTCTAAGAATAACATCCTGATGGTCATCTGGTATGTCTAAAACAACCCAAAATCACTAACTATTATTATTTACTGAAATAAAAATCAAAACCACTATGAGTAATATCATAAAACTGTTACTATGACTTCTCTAGAAAGAGCTAGATAGCCAGAGAATCTGCTCTTAGTGTTTTCTATATATGACAAGGAAGCTATACCATGAAATCTTAGCAATACACTTACCTAAACAACACCTGCATATGAATTCACATTGGTAGATACCTTGCTGTGCCCAGAAAACACTCTTTCTTTATGGTGATATTCTGCTTCTTACTCTTGCATTCTTTCTCTTCTTTCTTCTGCAAGATCCCAGAGACTTGAAAAAAAGGAGGTGTGACATAGGTGTCTCACTTAAAGAGCTGTGCATGGTGGCGCACACCTTTAATCCCAGCACTGGGAGGCAGAGGCAGGTGGATCTCTATGAGTTCAAGGCCAGCCTGATCTACAAAGTGAGTCTAGGAGAACCAGGGCTGTTACACTGAGAAACCCTGTCTTGAAAAAAGAAAAAAAAAGAAGAAAAGAAAAAAAAAAAAAAGAAAAAGAAATGTAAAGCAGTGTATGTGGATAAGAAATGAGGATATGAATTACATTGCAATTTTTATTTTCAACTTTTTTTTGGTGTATATTCACTGTATACAGTGCTAGATTTTATAAAGATAATTTATTTCAAGTATAACATGTATTGTGTATTACTCCACCATGCCCTTGTCTTTATTCCTCTTCTTTCCCCCAAATCCTCCAGTCTTTCTTCTGTCACATATATTACATATACACACATATACTGCACATGTGTATTATACTATATACACATATATATGTGTGTGTATGCCATATACATATTAAATCATACATTATGATATATTTATTTAAAGTCTACAATCTACAAATACTAGAAGCCTACAATATTTGCCTTTCTGTGGGTAGCTTATTTCTCTCAATGTGTTGATTTTCATTTGAGTTTGCTTTACTGCAAATGACATGAGTTTATCCTTCCTTATGGGTATATAATACTCCATATGTATGTATACCACATTTTCTGTATCTATTTCTCTCTTTATAGAAACCGAAACTGGTTGCATATCTAAAATACTGTGAGTATTGACATGTTGGCTTAGATTCCTCCTGATATTTCATCTAGTAGTTATACTTCTAGTTTTTCACAATGGTTGGTATAACTTTCACAATGGATACTATAATTTACCTTCATATCAGCAGTGTAAAAAGATTATTTTTCTCTCCAGTCTCACAAGATCTGCTGCTGTTTATTTTCTTTATGATAACCAATTTAATTTGAATGAGACAGAATTTCAATGTAGTTTTAAAATTTGTATTTTTTTACTGTCTAAGAATGTATAATATTGTTCATATGTTATTTGACTATTTGAGAAATGTCTGATCATTGGCTAGACTGTTTAGCTTGGGTTTATTTTGGATTGTTCATAGTAATCCTATGTCAAATGTATAGCCAGCAAAGATTTTCTCTTACTGTTTAGATTTTCTATTTTTTTCTTTTCTTTCCTTCTTTCTTTCTTTCATTTTTCCTATTAAGACAGTATTTTATTTTCACATTTGTAAATTCTCAGTGTTATTTCCTGAGATATTAACATCTTAAATGACATCATAGAGAATGTACTAACTGAAATGAAGAGTAAGGTGTGTGTGTGTGTGTGTGTGTGTGTGTGTGTGTACGTGTGTGTGTGTGTGTGTACGTGTGTGTGTGCATGCGCATGCATGAGCACATGCGTGTCTGTGTGTATATGTGTGTGTCATTGCACAGGCAAGGAAGTCAAAAGATAATTTGCAAGATCCAGTCTCTCCTCTCACTACATGAGGCTACTGGATTAAATTCATAATATTGTGGATGCTGCAGCCCCTGGGCAGTGGCCTGGTGTATGGTGAGGGAGGCTTCCATACCTCTTTAATAGTACAAATGTCCATGTCTTCTGCCAAACCATGTGACACAAAAGGAGAATCCTAGAAAACTGCTAGAGCCTTAGATTGGGCCCAGAACAGAGTGGAGGCTGTTTTATCTGTCTGCAGGGATCCCTGTGCCCTCTGGTGCTGTCAGGCCTGGCACTTCCTATAGTGACAGTCAGATGGTTGGCTACCCAGATATCTGTGTCAACTCCCCTTGGTCCAAAGGCTGTATAATAATACTTGTTACTGTGCAATAAAACTAGATCTGTACTTGATGCTGGTCTCTGGAGTCTGTTTCCCTCATCCTCTCCTGCATCCTGGTTCTCACATGTCATCAGATTTGTCAGCAAGCATTTTTATTCATTGAAACATTTCATTTGTCCACATGTAATTTATTTAGCTTTGAAAAAATTGATAAAATTTAAAGTCTTATAAAAGGTTGCAGCTATATTGATGTGTCCGTGTTTATTGATATGGTTTGTTTGAGACAAGGTTTCTCTATGTAGTCCTCGCTGTTGTGAAACTCACTTTGTAGACCAGACTGGCCCTGAACTCACAGAGATTCACTTGCTTCAGCTTCTGCCTCTGCTTCTACCTTGTGAGGGTTGGGATTAAAAGGCTTGCACAGTAGCCACCACCAAGCTCTTTGCTATGTTCTTAGTAATAAGCCTAGTATGGTGCAGAATGCCTTTAATTCCAGCATTTGAGAGGCACAGGCAAGCAGATCTCTGTGAGCTCTAGGCCAGGCTGGTGTACAAAGTGAATACCAGGACAACCAGGGCTACACACAGAGAAACTTTGTCTGGAAAACAAACAAACAAACAAAAATGAAATAGCACGTGCTTCATAGCTGGTACATACTAGCTAAATAACTCATGTCAGCAAAGGTCATATAAAGGGAATACATATCCTTTGAACTTACCATAGAGCTGTGAATTAGTCTGAAGAAAGAATTGTTTAAAAAGTTCTTCCAAATCTCAATTATAAGTAAAAATTTATGAGAATACAGGGAAATACTTATTTTATGTTCCTAGGAAATTATATTGTGGGGGCAGGGAGAACAGATGGATTACCCACAGGTCACAGGAAAATGAATAGTTGCTGGTCATTGTTTTTATTGTGATATGTTACCAAGCTGGTGTCATATTGAAGAGGGTATGTAATCAAAGTATGTAACTATAAGATACATAACACAAGAATATTAATGTAATGTGAACTCATTCAGTTTGTTATTTTTAAAGATATATGGATTATTGATAGACACACTGAAAGAACATTATATTTCAAGAATTTTATTCTTTTTTTTACAAGTTTATATTTTCTTGTTTATTTTACTCAGTTTTTATTTTGTACAATTTTTTTTAAAATCCATACAATGTATTCTGAGTTCTGAATCCCCTCCCCCAAGGCCTCCCAGATCCTTCCTACCTCCACATTCACCCAAGTATGCTCCCTTTCATTCGTTCTGTAGAAGCAAACACATAGCCAAAAAAACTTAATAGGGGATTAAAGCAAACAAAAATACTAACACACATACACCCAAACACACACCAGATAAAAACAACTCTAGATCCATAAAAAATAGTAAGCCAAGTAAGACAAAAAGTAATCATCAGTGACATGATACATAATGTCTACAATAATGCCACTGAGGTCACTTTAGAAAATTACATTATAGAGTAAAAAAAATTTATTCTTAACACAGGCTTTGGATTTTATTTGCATACATACATTTATTCCATAAATTAATTTACATGTAAAATATTAACAAGATATTTCTGTTTTTGAGAAATGTATTGCTTAGTATTGCTTTGAGAAATTGATATCTTAACTTTAAATGTGATTTAGTTCATTTATAATTGTTTTAAATTAGAAGTTATTCCACATGATCCTTTGTCTTCAATTGTGTTTAAAATGCAATGTCTCCATTTTATCTTTGCAGTTTGTGACCATAGATCTGTATAGGCCCTAATAAAATATAAAATTTGGAAAAATTTAAAAATAGTTAAATATACTGTGGGTACAAATATGGTTAAAATGTCTGTATGGGTATTCTGCAGGTCCCATTCTAATTATCACAGATGAATCTATTCTTAGAATAAAAAAAATCTTCAATTCCAGCTACAGTTAACTCCCAAGGGAGTTGTTGATCTGAGTGTTTATCTTAAAACTTAAATAGTATTTGAAGTATCTTTGAAGGAGAAAGTATCCCTTAGACAGTTTGCATGTCCTTTGTAAATCAGATTAGTATTTCATTGTGTTTTCCTCCATATTACCAATTTAACTGTTGCTGGGAATGAGTCTTACCAAGCTGCAAAAGACTCAGCTCAGAATTCTGACTAGGCATATGCTGTTCCTCCTTGTGGGCAGAGACTTTCTGTTCAGCAGTTAGCATTTGCCACAATTAATGTTATTAAAAGTCTCTATTAAAAATCAATTTATAAATATATAATTGCAAGTGTGGATTGGAATGCAATATTTGACATGAAACATGTAATGTATTATTTCCCTTCCCTTAATGGTTACTTAGAGCCAGATGTGGTGGCAGCACTTGGAGGCAGAGGCAAGAGGATCAATGTGAGTTCAAGGCCAGCCTGGTCTATGAAGCGCGGACAGCCAAGGCTACACAGAGAAACCCTGTCTTGAAAAACCAAAAAACAAAAAGTTATTTAGAACTAAACATGTTTAAATGAGCACATTACTGTTTTTTTTTTTGCTCAAAAATCATACAATACATGCCTAGAATAAAGTCATTCAGGCAATTCTATTTGTTTTCCCCTTATTCTATTTATTTATTTTTAATATTTATTTGTTTTAGTTTCATGTGTCTATGTTGGCACTTGAGTGTAGGTTTGTGTACCGTGTTCCTGCAGGTGCTTGCCAAGGTAAGAAAAGTTGTGGGATCTGTGGAACTGGAGTTACAGATGCTTGTGAGTCACCATGTTGGTGCTGAAAGCCAAACTCTGGTCCTATGCAAGAGTTATAAGAGGTCTTTACTACTGAGCAATCTGTTCAGTACCACTAGATCTCAATATCATTTAAAAATATATATGGATAAACTTAAAAATATACCTAGAAGAGGAAAGTAGGTTGGCTTCATTTAAGTAAAAATCAGACAACAGTTTATCAAATCGTCAATAAATGTGAATATATTTGTTAGTTTGAGAATTATTTCTGTAGAAATGAAAAATCTTCTTCTGTATTAAAACATGAGCTGACAATATTAATCTTTATTAGTTGCTTTTCTTTCTATGTTTGGTGGTGCATACCTATAAAACCAGGAATGAGAATGCAGAGACACGTAAATCTCTGTGAATTAGAGGTCAGCCTGACCCACACAGAGTTCCACAACAGCTATGAGCTACACAGTGAGATCTCATGTCATTCCCCTTTCTCTTGCCTTAGGAGTTTAATATGTTCCAGTAAAATTAACAAATAGCTAATCTACTTTATTATATTTTAATTACTGTTAGAGTACAAAAAGTGTTTTTCCTTGTTCTTTTTTTTTTCTTGTCACAGAAGCTGTAGTGTATCATGCAATATAGCCTTTTGTCCACATATGTTTACTTTCAAATGTTCATTGCTTTGAGTCATGGGTCTTTGCTTGTTCTTTATAGCAGAAAATTAAATGATTTCTATACTCCTAAGAGATTCAAACTCAACTTCCTGGTAATTTGGCACAGTTTTCAATAATAAGGGAAGTAAGCAATGGATATTCATTCATAAAAGCATAGGTAAAATTATTATATAAAGTCTTGTATTATTTTTGTAAAATATCTAATAGTTCTGTGTCAAATTAATTCCTCAAACTTTCTCTTACTATATAGGTAGCCATATAACAAAAAAACAGATAAATTTAAATTATTGCTTAAATAATATTTCAAACATGGGAAGCAGGTACATAATGTCACAGTTTCTAGCATTAGCTTTTTGAATAAGCTATATAGCTAGAGCGTTTAAAAGCATATCAGCTACATGTTTATTACATTCCCATCCCTGTCCCTGTGCTATACAATGTACTAATGAAATTTTATACTGTAAATTTTTAATCCATCCATATTTATGCAAATGCATACAAACTTAAAAATATATTTACTGCAATTAGCTTAATTTCTTAGGAAAAAAGGTAGCATACATAATATGATGTCTTGTTATTTTATTTTAAAGTGTCATTGGAAATCTCTTTTTCTTAACATATAAAGGCCACATTTTCCTCACGAATGCATATCATTCCATTGTATTGGTATAGCCTTACTTAATTTCCTTTTGACATTCACTTGTTTTAGTTTTGGTTATTTATTATTACATTGCCTTGATGAATATTCCAGTTCATATATCATTCAGAATATTTTTCCATTTCTCTCAAGGAAGAGAAATGGAATCAAAAGGCAATTGCAGCATCTATGAGGGAACATAAAGTCATCATTTCCTTCATTAAATTGCATTGTTGTTTACTAGCAATGTACAAAGATGTGCTTTTTCTTTTTTAAAAATTTTTTTATTAATTCATTCTTGTTACATCTCAATGGTTATCCCATCCCTTGTATCCTCCTATTCTTCCCTCCCTCCCATTTTCCCCTTATTCCCCTCCCCTATGACTGTTCCTCAGAGGGATTACCTCCCCCTGTATATGCTCATAGGGTATCAAGTCTCTTCTCGGTGACCTGCTGTCCTTCCTCTGAATGCCACCAGGTCTCCCCCTCCAGGGTTCATAGTCAAATGTGAGGCACCAGAGTATGTGAGGAAGTCATATCCCACTCTCCACTCAAGTGTGGAGACTGTTCTGACCATTGGCTAGATCTGGGTAGGGGTTTAAAGTTTACCTCCTGTATTGTCCTTGGCTGGTGCCTTAGTTTGAGCGGGACCCCTTGGCCCAAATCTGCCTATCATAATGTTCTACTTGTAGGTTTTTAGGACCCTCTGGATCCTTCTACTTTGCTATTCTCCCATGCTTCTCTCTTCTAGAGTCTCAATAGGATGTCCTCCCCTCTGTCACAATTTCCTGTTAAGTGAAGGCTTTCATGGGACATGCCCCTTGGGTTAGTATGCAGATATAAGTGACTATATACCATTTGAGTCTTTCTGCTTCTGGGTTAACTCACTCATTATGATCATTTCTAGCTCAATCCATTTGTCCACAAATTTCGGGAATTCCTTGTTTTTAATAGCTGAGTAGTATTCCATAGTGTATATGTACCACAGTTTCTTTATCCATTCTTCTACTGAGGGACACTAATTCTCAACAGAGGAATATCAAATGACTGAGAAACACTTAAAGAAATGCTCAACCTTCTTAGGCATCAGGGAAATGCAAATCAAAACAACTCTGAGATTCCATCTTATACCCATCAGAATGGCTAAGATCAAAAATTCAAGTGACACCACGTGCTGGCGAGGATGTGGAGAGAGAGGTACACTCCTTCATTGCTGGTGGGAATGCAAACTAGTACAGCCACTTTGGAAATCTATCTGGTGCTATCTCAGAAAACTGGGACTAGGGCTTCCTCAAGACCCAGCTATTCCACTTTTTGGAATATACCCAGAAGATGCCCCAGCACACAACAAGAAAATTTGCTCAACCATGTTAATAGCAGCCTTATTCATAATAGCCAGAACATGGAAACAGCCTAAGTGTCCCTCAGTAGAAGAATGGATAAAAAAAAAAAACTGTGCTTTTTCTAATACCTTAATATCATGGTTATATTTTTGTGAACTTGATACAAAATAGCATTATTTGGAAAGAGGGAGCTTCAATTAAGAATATGTCCCCATGAAATTGATCACTGAAGAAGCCTAAGGGGAATTTAAAAAATTAATGATTATATTAGAGGGCTCATCTCTTTGTTGACAGTGATACTCCTGAGCAAGTTGTCTTAGGTTGTGTAGGAAAGCTGCCTCAACAAGACAGGAAGTGAGCACACCTGTCAGCAAAATTCCTTTATGGTCTCTTTTTCAGTTTTTACTTCCAGGTTTCAGCACTGGCTTCGCTCAATTGAGTGTGACTTGGAATGTGTAGGACAAATCCTGTTCCTTTCCAGGTTGGTTGGGCATGGCTTTTTATTCCAGCAACAGAAACCCTAAAAATTGGCTGATTATATTTTCTTAAAATCTTTGTCTTGTGAATATGAAAAAATAAATGTTGTAGCACCTAGTTTTATGTCAACTTGACATATGCTAGAGTCATCAGAAAGAAAGGAGCCTCTACTGAGGAAATGTCTTCATAAGATCTGGTTTTAAGTCATATTTTGTAAATTAGTGATCAATGTGGGAGGGCCCAGCCCACTGTTGGTGGGGCCACATTGGGATGTTGGTCCTGAGTTCTGTAAGATCCTGTGTGATTCAGTCTTTTTTATGCCTAGACATCACACTTTCCTTGAAGTTATCTACCAACCACCTCTGGCTCTTATAATCTTTCCATTTCTTCTTCTACATAGATACCTGAGCTTTGAGGGGAAGGGTTTGAAAAACATATCTAATATGAAATTTCAACTGTGCTTACTTAGTTTTAGAACACAAAACATATATGACAACAAATCAAGTAATAACAGAAAATATATTAATATTAATTTGTTATTCACAAAGTTTATAACTCATAGTAACTCAGTTATATTTTTTCATATCTTCTACTTTATACATGAGTCATTTCTACATTTCTTTTTCTTTTTCTACTTTAATGAATACAACTATATTTACCTTTAGTTTCAGTGATCTTTTTAGATAACTGTTTACTTCCAGATTATTATCCTAAGAGTCACTTACTTAATATTTGTTATCTGTACTTACTACATTTAGCTTTTGATTTTACTTTGTTTTGCCTCTGATTTCTAGTACATGTTAATCAGATAATCAGATAAGCATGTTGTATAATTTAAGAAATAGTTTGGGTAACATTTTGTCATCTTTATGTTTTTAATTGGAAACATGAGCAACATATCCTAATTACATAAAATATTTACACAGATTTTACTTATGTATGTAAAATGCATAAATGTATATACATATTATATATTAGACACACAATTTTAATTAAGTACTGTTTGCATTTTTATTTTGTTGTCTTTTAGAAACCAGTAAAAATATTTTCTCAATGTTTATGGGAATAAAATGCATGAATTTGTATCAAGCTAAATTAACAAAGTACATTAATAAGAGTGAAATGAGAATTTTTTATGCCTTTCCCTTCTTGTGAATGTCTATCACGTTATGTATGAATATTATATTGTTGATATTTTGTGAAAATAAATTTAATGAATTATTGCTTTTTATGTATTCTTGAATAGGCAGATGGTGATGAGGATGACTATGGATTTAGTAGGGTTTCATAAGAAACCATCTGAGTATGGTGTTATCAACAAGAGTGAAAGAGTGAAAGATACTATTTATTTGCAAATCTTTTCAATTATTTGGAAAAAAGAACTGTTTCAACTTTCCCTTTTGAAACTTTTCCCATAGGATTAATTATCTATAAAAATTATCCATTTATTTTCATTTTTATACGTCTGCATAAGATAAGTATTTGATTAATTTTTCAAGTCATCTTAGTGATTTTGATTGATTATAATATTTTATTTTGTGTCCAGTTATTTTTCTTCCCCTATAGGATCTAATGATTTTCATTGAAATTTTAAACTAAAAATAATTATTTTTAAATTTAGTGTGTTCTGATCTATTGCCTCTCCTTCGTCTCCTGCAAGATCCTCTCCACCTCCCCACTCCATCAATTCCATACTTTCTTTCTCTCTTTCCTTAGAAAACAAACCAACAAACACAACAGAATAAATTTTAAGACAAAGTATGATGAAAAGAATAAAAAACGCATACTCCACAAGATACACACACACACACACACACACACACACACACACACACATAAAACACAGACTCAGAAACGGCCATATACAAGCAAAAGATCCGTAAGGTTAAAAGTGCCCAAACAAAGACAAAAAAGTCCCCCAAAATATCACTGCATTCATTGTTTTGGCCATCTTCTACTGGGCCTTAATTACTCAATTGAATTAATTTTATCCAAAAGTTTATCATCATAAACATAGGCTTGTATGAACACAGGTGCATGTATGTTTTTATGGTTAAATTTATGCTTTAGTTGGCTCGTTATACTTATTTGTACATGTTAAATGCTTAGTTTCTATTCATTTCTATGGTTTATCATTAAGCATTTAACATGTACAAATAAGTTTAACTAGCAAACTTTTTAAGTATATGAATTAAAATAAACTAAAGCACAAATATAATCATAGAAACATACAGACCTAGAACGACTTTGGATGTGATCCCTGGCCAGACCAGCCATGTTGCTGGATTAAAATTTCTCTAAATAATACGTATTTAATTTATATTTAGCATGTGTTTTTTTTAAACTCAAAACTTTCTGTGGCAAGGTGTTACCTGAAATGGTGCTCAAAATTACTATCCATAAAATAAGTTCAAGTTAAAATACAATTATGAGGCAGAATGAATGTAAGAGACAGAGAATAAGGGTAGGAGAAAAATGCTAAGAAATGGTGTCCTCTTGACATGACATGGTTGTTGAAAACATGAGCTCATAGGAGCTATTGCTGCCTACTTTAGACCTGTACAAGTTCATGTCTATTGACATTCTAGGATTGACTCCAGAGCCATTCCCCCTGCAGCAGAGAAACCCTTGGCAGTTGATATCTGCAGGGGAAGGGTAGTCACTTTTGTTTGGGGGTGTGACGGCCATAGATGTCCTCACATAGCCATGTACATATAGGTTTTACTAAATGGACTCAGTGCATTAAAAATTACATAAATATATACAGACAGACAGACTGACACATAAATTTTTAAAGGAAGGTATTAGTTTGGAGGAAGATGTAACAGTGGTTCTAGGTGGGAGGGGAGTTGGATGTGTATGTATAGGGCAAATATGATTGAGATGCATTGTACACATGTATGAAATTTCAAAAGAATAAAATACTGGTACAAAGACACATTCACTAAAAAAAATCTGTACTTTGAAAATAAGCAGCTACATTTCCTGAAGATGTTTATACTTTAATCCAGTACTAATAAGCACTTATGATTCAAGATTTCCCATCTTAGATGTATACCTAAATGAAAAACTTCTAAAAGACCATAGATGGCACTATTCAGAATTCTCCAGATAAACAAAACAAATATATATCCCTGGTGTGTGTGTGTGTGTGTGTGTGTGTGTGTGTGTGTGTGTGTGTGTG